>CM042163.1:41119550-41159550 GCA_023376005.1 Doryteuthis pealeii
TCAGACTCCAGTGAAAGACTATCAGCTAATGCTGATGTGAAAACTCAGAAGGAGTAAATAATGAAACCATTCAGAACACTGCTGCAATCTGCCAGAATACTCAGAAGAGTCCTGCAGACATAAGGAGACTTACTGTCACTCAGACTCCAGTGAAAGACCATCAGCTAACACTGATGTGAAAACTCAAAAGAAGTAAATAATAATAATAATAATAATAATAATAATAATAATATATATATATATATATATATATATATATATAATATATATATATATATATATTATATATAACGTGCATATTAAATATTGGCAGAGAGAAAAGAAAGAAAGTCACTTCGATAAAAATAAAATATTCGAGTCTGAAAAGCAAGCAGAAGCCGAGAAAGGAAGAAAGCAAATGCCTCCCTCCAGAGTAATGCAAAGATGAAACGATATATTCCAGATTCTTATTTTATTTATTTACGTTGTAAATTGGGCGAAAGTCTTTTGACTCGGGTTATTCGAGCTTCAACGGCGGGAGATCTATTTCAACATCAGAGTAATCTTGGCGGATTTTCCACAGGTGTAGGGTTGGAGGTTTCAGATCCCGGAAAGAAAAATTCTATCTCAAGAAAGAAAGAAAAAGGAAAGATTTTGGTTTTCTTTAATAGCAACATTGGTTTGATAAATTTAAATGTCATATTTACTTGGAAAATGTATTTCTTTTGGTTCCTAACAGGTTGCAAGCACAACTGTCAAACACAACCGTGTACGGTAAAAGAGACCTTACTTTTGGGATGACCCTCGTATATTTACGTTCCGTAGTAATTACTGTAACACTGTCTATTTAGGTGAGATTTCTAGAATTATTAATTATGGACTCTCTCGTCGATTTTCGATGCATGAGGTTTCACACACACAATGAACACCCACACAGTGATTTGTTTATAGTGGTGAAGGTTTGTGTTGGACCATCCACACTTTTTGGCACAGTCGATAGGAAAGAATTGGTGCATCAATCAAACCCAATCAACGACTGACCTCGGGAATTTTGAATTTAGAGTTATCCCTCTCCTAGACTCGTTACCTACCCAAGGTTGAAGGGCCCAGTCTGCCCTACTATTTAACCCATAGCTGGAGGGAATTTTGAATTCAGAGTTATCCCTCTCATAGACTGGTTACCTACCCAAGATTGAAGGGCCCAGTCTGCCCTACTATTTAACCCATAGCTGGAGGGAGAATATATGGATTCATACCTTTTCCAAGGGTATTAGCGCTATGTGAAATGCCAACATTTTCGTCTAGGAATTGAACTCGAATCGACGAGTCCATTTCCCACGAGTCTAACCACTAGCCCACGCACCTCCATTAATAGACGTATCTATGAAGATAAAAAGAGATTTCAAATTAGCAATTCAAATTGATTCACATGATGCTTTATTTCAAAACTAGCGGGACCTGGGGATATATCATTGTATGATGATTAAATTACTACAACGTTCTGTTTATTTAAGAGCTATTGCAAAATAGTTCAATATAGAAAAAGTATAATAATCTTAATTTAACTGTCTCTCACTCTTTTCTTTCTTTCATTCTTTCTTTCTTTTCATCTTTTCATTATGTTTCATTAAAACAGATTGACGTTATCACTTCCGTACGCTCACCCTCTCTCTATATATTTCCCCTACTCACTTTCTTTCTTATAAATATGTTTATTTAGGAGCTATTGTGACATATTTCAATTTTTAATAAGTATAATAATCTTGATTTAACTCCCCCCTCTTTCTCTGTCTCTCTCTGTCTCTGTCTCTGTCTCTATCTATCTCTCTCTCTCTCTCTCTCTCTCTCTCTCTCTCTCTCTCTCTCTCTCTCTTGCCCTTTTTCCTTTATATTTCATTTCATCTTTTCCTTATGGTCCATTGAAACAGATTAACGTCATCACTTCCGCGCGCTTACACCCTCTCACTATCTTTTGCTTACTCACTTTCTTTCTTTCTTTCTTTCTTTCTTTCTTTCTTCCTTATAATATTTTTCTGTGTAGCCTGTACTTTTTCTTCCCTTTCTTTCTTTATAATAAAAATGGAATGGCCCATTATTTAGTTGGGGTAATGAAAATCATGAGAAATAAAAATTCGGCAGTTAATCAGGATTTACATGTTTGCATTTCATCTTCTTTTTTCTCCTTTATTGTAATGATGTTCCTAGGGTTTCCATTATTTTTTTTTTTTCATAACAATCCAATTACCCAGTCCTCTAGCTGAATATTATCTTAACATAAGTCTAAACCTTCCACATGATTAAATCATTTGGCTATAAAAAGACAAAAATTGCCATTTATGTAGCAGATATATGCGTCCAGTCTTCTAATAAAACGGCAATTTTCTTCTGAACCAAATGCACGAGAAATGTTATTATACCTAGTGAAACCTCCTCTCTCTCTCTCTCTCTCTCTTCTCTCTCTCTCTCTCTCTCTCTCTCTCTCTCTAATACCTATATAATATATATATAAATCAGAGATTGAATATTATGGAATTAGTATTTCGTAACTGCAGTTTCATGCACAATTGCAATTATCAGATGGTCAAAAATGTTAAAATTTAAAAAAGAAACGCTGGCATGAAACTGTGGTCACGGATTATTAACTCCATGATATTTCATCTCCGATTTTAACTCAGCTCAGCTATTTTAGCATTGAGCACCTTCATATGCTAATACTTATCACATTCATTCACCATTATATTATATTAACAAAAAGAATTTTTAAAAAATTTCTGAGAACAAAATACATTTTGCGGACCTTCTTTTTTATGATATACACACACACACACACACACACACATATATATATATATATATATATATATATAATACCCTTGGGAAAGGTATGAATCCATATATTCTCCCTCCAGCTATGGGTTAAATAGTAGGGTAGACTGTGCCCTTCAACCTTGGGTAGGTAACCAGTCTAGGAGAGGGATAACTCTGAATTCAAAATTCCTGAGGTCGGTCGTTGATTGGGTTTGTGACAACCCTTGATGCACCAATTCTTTCCTATCGACTGTGCCAAAAAGTGTGGATGATCCAACACAAGCCTTCACCACTATAAAATAAAATCACTGTGTGGGTGATCATTGTGTGTGTGAACCCTCATGCGTCGAAAATCGACGAGAGAGTCCATAATATATATATATATATATATATATATATAAACCGATATTAATTGGCATTATCTATTACCAAAATATTTTTTTAGTTTAACAGGATTTTTCAATAGTATTTGAAGGGCTATTTTAGTCGGGGGAATTAATTGACTGAAAACAGTCGATGAAGCCAAATCAATTCCTTCTACATTGGCATCTGGTCTGACTGGATTTAAAAAATATTTTTTTATCAAATTGTATTCTATTTTAAATCTTTTTATTCCATTAAAATATAAAGAATAATAAAATCCATGAAACTAACGCCAAATTACAAGTTGATATTTGATACGAGATTTGACTGTGGTGATATCGGACACGAGATTTCGTTTTGCTGACATCGGATACGAGACTTGATTTTGTCGATATTGGATATTCGAGATTTTCGTGGTCCGTTGAATTAGGAAGCTCTCCATGCTTAATGATAATGAGACGTCAATTGAATCTTCGCGGCAATCAGTGGCCATACTGTTTTGACATTTCCTCTTCGACCGTTAGGACGATCTGTTTAGATTTGCTTGCCCGATTTTCATTCATTTCTCGCATGAATTCTCGTGTCACACGTGATTTCGTTTTCATGTACCGATATCTATTTCTTAGAGATTTGTTTCCTGTTTCTGTGCTTTTGATTATACCTTTTAAAATTGTTTTTTTTTGTTGTTGTTTTATTTATCTATTTCAGATAGACAAAAGAAAGAAAGAAAGAAAAGCTTTTGTTAAAATTAATTTGAAGATGGGGTGAGTGGATAACTATCGTGTGCCAGTTGTGGACTCACTCTTCTTAAAATCCTTCTCTTGAGTAGGCATAAAACGTACTACTGTTTAGTGAAATCTGTCTTGTTCGGGCTAACATCTCTTTTGCGTAAAGAGTTTGTAATTCATAAACCTTCAAACGAAACCTTCAACTTGAGCCACAGAATCAGAGGGTATTCAGACCTGAAAGTAACTACGTTCCATTAAAAAAAATGAGTGGTCAGAACGAGAGACAGAACAATTATAATATCAATGGGCAGTTGAAACCGTTGAGCCTGCTTTCTTTGGTTGGACAAAGAGGGAGAAAGCTGTTCAATGTCCCACAGCAACAAAACTTTCAACTTGAGCCGCAGAATCAAGCTGTATTCAAAAGCGGGGGTAACAACATTCCGTTCAATAAGGGGATTGGTCTGAACGAGGGATTAGCGAGACAGAACAATTATAATTATGATATATTTATCCATTCTGATATTTTGTGGTGAAAAAAGTTCGATCTAATACCAAGTAAATACGGATTTTTAAAATCCATGCACTTACCCTTAGGAAAGGTCCAATTATCTCCCCTGTTCTAATTACTGACAAAAGAAAAACGTCAAGAAAACTAACTTTCAGAAAAACGTCTATTATTGCTATTGCTTGGTCATATACATTTTCCTTTATTCTTTACCTTACATGTTTTTGATCAAGTATTCATAATTATCGATTAGAAACGGCTATCCGGCGTTATTGTGGTGGAGGGAAAGAGTAAAAAGGTAGCCTCGCAGAGTCATTATTGTTGAATTGCAAGTTGGATACTTGCAGGATACCCCATTAAAATCCGTATATAAAAAGACCTTGCATTGATCCAGACACTCTGAAAAAAAGAATCAAGGTCTCCTACTGAAAATACTAAATGAAAAAAACAATTCCGTTATCATCTAAATATTATTTTTTCATTATCCTCATGAATATGAATGTAATCTTCATTATTTTTATTCAAAAAGCAAGATCTGGTGATAGTGAATGTGTAAATATGATTACTTTTTCATTATTTGTTTTATTTTCAGTTTCCTCCGGACATACATACATACATACATGATGGCAGCAATAACCGTTTTAGGCTACAGCCAGCCTTAGTACACATAAAGGAAAAAACAATTATAATGTCAATAATCAGTTTAAACCGTTGAACCAGCGATCTTTGGGCGATCAGAGGAGCGGGGTTGATCAATGGTCAGTAGCAACGAAATGTTCAACTTAAACCGCAGAATAAGGCTGTATTTAAAAGTGAAGGCACGCTCAATAAAATAGACGATCAAAATAATGACAGATTAGTAAAACAGGGCAGTATCAATGATCCGCTCAAACTGTTGAACCAGCAATCTGTTGGTGATATGAGCAGAGGAGTGAAGATGGTCACTAGTTCACAGCAACAGAAAGTTATCATTCAGTGGCCTTAAAGTTTGTGTTTTGTGCGAGTTACTGAATGAAGCAAACTTCGCCGTTTCTCTTTGTGGACATGCTGGTTGATTACCTGCCGATTGAATGCGATCAACTTGAAACTTTTCTGACATACCTCGTATTGTTATATAGCGGCATCAAATTCACGCTAAATTGTGTATATCGTCTACTAGCTTAAATGTAGTAGTCAGACTTAATGAAATCACAACACATGGGTATAGTAGGAGTTAAGACTTTATTTCTCTTCTTCGCGTGGTGGGTTGCGAGCGTTGACAATGGAAATGTCCGAGGGTTAACAATGACTGTTGACAATGACTACTACTGGGATGACTGGCGATGGTGAGGTGGAAGGTGGCTACGTTACGTATCACAGCCCATCGGCTGTAACCGTGAGTGCGATCACTCACTTGTTCCTTGTCCCGAGACTTCTGGCTAACTGACCTGTCTCTGCTATTGACTTCCTTTTTTATCTCTATAATACGCCTACGCATTTTCTTTGTTATACTTATCAGCGGACAAATCTATTTCCGTTTTTAACTTCTTTGTTCGCTTTTACTGGGAAAAAAGTCCTTTGTCATTTTTGTCGTCTTTTCTTTGTTTCGATCCAAACAGAAAATCCCATTTCCGTTCTCCCCTTTCTCCAAATATCTTCAATATACAACAGTATATTCAACACATTCTGACATACCTCGTATATTTAACAAATTCAACGAGTTGCAAACTTAATAGCTCGGTATCCAGCTGGGTCCATCCTGGTACTGGGGTCGGCGAGACACGTGCCGCACAGGAGCTGAGCGGCTCATTATCGAGATCAATAGGGCTGCAGAGTGGTGTCGTCAGGCACCAAAGAATGCAGATGGAAATTTCCCTTTCAATGTGTGTGCCCGCATCTGTAAGTACAGAATTGGATTAATTAGCCATTAGAGGGTTCACAACTGATGAACGACATGGAGTGACGTCATCGTCGTCTACGACTGAGTGCTAAAAGGAGAGGGTGACTTGAGAAAACATCTTAATGCATGTACGACCAGCACTACTAGTGGCGTAAAAAGGAATGGAATCAAAATGGATACTAATCTACAGTAGTGAGATGGTTAGTCCCTTGACTTCCAAGGGCAGATAATTAATCATATATTTTTCCGGTAGTATTTGACAGTTAAAAAGATTAAGTAGGTAAAAAAGTAAAGTCGGCGGAGTGGCTTAATGTTGATATCAGCCGTGCAGCAAGGTGTTACAATTCATGGGAAGTCAAAAAATGTGAACGTACATGTAAGTTAGTTTTTGAATAAAGTTCGTTAGATTTAAAACCGGTGGTGGGTAATTTTCCATAGCCATTGGGGGTTATGATTGACATTTTAGATTACCCAAAATGATTATACGTGAGATACGTAAGAATAGTTAGTTAGTTAGTTAAGAGATTCGACCCGATTCTGAAGAAGAGCAGACGTGATTGTCGTTTCTCCCGGGTTGGTTCTCATCCCCGCGACGGAATCAATTATGGGCTAATAAAACTTAAACAAGTAAAACCAAGTCTAGTAGTTTTTTAAATAATTAAGACAATGACCAGCTCAGCCCAGCAGAGAATTAGCAAGGAAGTAGAGTCAACCCTCAGCAGAAGCCCTTAAATAGAAGTCAGCCCAAAGAAAATGGCGACCGAATTAGAGGCAGGTAGCAGCAATGGATCAGCAACAAGTAAGAAGAATAGCAAGTAAGCTTTACCATTCCTCTCTCAAATATATCTCCCTGTCTCTGTCTCTATTATATACTCGAGTAAGTTAGAACGGGATATACGTCTTTGTTGGAATTTGTTGTTGTATATAAGGCGTTTGCCAGACGGTCACTTCTACTTATAGACTCGCCGAGTGTCATGTGACCAACCCATTAACCAGTCACTGACAGCGGTTTGCTGCTGATATTATTATATATACTGAAGGTCTGAGAACACCTAGGCATTACTCTTTGGACACTCGTGGAGTACGGACCTCATGTGATTATCTCACTTGACCTCATAGGACTTACCAAAGGATTCTGTATTGCGGGACTTATTCACTTACCAAAGGATTCTGTATTGCGTGACTTATTCACTTCCAAAGGATTCTGTATTGCGACTTATTCACTACCAAAGATTCTGTATTGCGGGACTTATTCACTTACCAAAGGATTCTGGATTGTATTGCGTGACTTATTCACTTACCAAAGGATTCTGTATTGCGACTTATTCACTTACAAGGATTCTGTATTGCGGACTTATTCACTTACCAAAGGATTCTGTATTGCAGGACTTATTCACTTACCAAAGGATTCTGTATTGCAGGACTTATTCACTTACCAAAGGATTCTGTATTGCGGGACTTATTCACCCACCAAAGGATTCTAGATTTCAGGACTTATTCACTTACCAAAGGATTCTGTATTGCGGACTTATTCACTTACCAAAGGATTCTGTATTGCAGGACTTATTCACTTACCAAAGGATTCTGTATTGCGACTTATTCACTTACCAAAGGATTCTGTATTGCGGGACTTATTCACTTTACCAAAGGATTCTGTATTGCGTACTTATTCACTTACCAAAGGATTCTGTATTGCGTGACTTATTCACTTACCAAAGGATTCTGTATTGCAGGACTTATTCACTTACCAAAGGATTCTGTATTGCAGGTCTTATTCACTTACCAAAGGATTCTGTATTGCGGGACTTATTCACCCACCAAAGGATTCTAGATTTCAGGACTTATTCACTTACCAAAGGATTCTGTATATCGGACTTATTCACTTACCAAAGGATTCTGTATTGCGTGACTTATTCACTTACCAAAGGATTCTGTATTGCAGGACTTATTCACTTACCAAAGGATTCTGTATTGCGGGACTTATTCACCCACCAAAGGATTCTAGATTTCAGGACTTATTCACTTACCAAAGGATTCTGTATTGCAGGACTTATTCACCTTACACCAAAGGATCTGTATTGCGGAACTTATTCACCCACCAAAGGATTCTAGATTTCAGACTTATTCACTTACCAAAGGATTCTGTAGCAGGACTTATTCACTTACACTTACAAAGGATTCTGTATTGCGGGACTTATTCACTCACCAAAGGATTCTTTATTGCGGGACTTATTCACTTACCAAAGGATTCTGTATTGCGGGACTTATTCACTTACCAAAGATTCTGTATTGCGGGACTTATTCACTTACCAAAGGATTTGTATTGCGGACTTATTCACTTACCAAAGGATTCTGTATTGCGGGGACTTATTCACTTACACTTACCAAAGGATTCTGTATTGCAGGACTTATTCACCCACCAAAGAATTCTAGATTTCAGGACTTACTTCTTTAAGTTCTTACAACTGGCAAAGAATGGCGGTCAGAAATTCAACAGTCTTTATAATACAAGGGAGCCTAATCCCTTTTCCCTAGAGCTAGACTTGGAAATTGTTTTTGCATCTACAGAGGAGCACCTACCCTCATCTCCCTACTTCACAGCGTCTTCATAGCCCCACCAACAAAGCAGGAAGAAAGAATAGGTAAAAGCTTAATTCTTTTTAAGTGAATGTTGCTCGCTATTAGCATATCAATAATGACGACACACACAGAAGTGATAATTGTAGATATAAAGATATAATCATTGATATCATCAGTTATTGTAAATTGACAAGTTAAAGTAATGGCGTCTTGCCCGGTGGCTGGGGGTGTTAGTCGGGTTTAGCGGTCGTAGAAGGGATTATATGTCGGCCATATCTTTCAAGTCGAAACAGCGATCAGCTTCTGAATCTAAATGCAGTACGATTAACAATAATGAGCGAAGGCGTAATAATATTTGTACAATTTCAATAAATTGAACCCATGAGCCTCGCTTTCATCCTCTCTGTCATTGATAATCCTCTTCGTTAAGCATTAGTAGCAAATCCCGCTTAAACAGTCCATTCTATTTCACCTCCTCCTCCTACTACTCCAGTGACGTTGATTTACTTCGTACTTTTCCCACCTGACGTATTTCTTCTCCTCCTTCTTCTCCTCCTCACCCTCTTACTACTGCAGCTGCTGCTGATACTGTTGTTGCTGTTTGATGTCGTTTGATGTCTTGTCGTATTGATGTCTTCCATCATTTGTCCCCCTCTTCCTTTCCATATCCTTTTCTTCTTCTTCTTCTTCTTCTTCTTCTTCTTCTTCTTCATCCACCTCCTCCTCCCCCTTCTTCTTATTCTTCTTCTTGCTCCTTCATCTTCTGTTTCTTATTTCTTTCTTTTTTCTCTTCCTTTTTCTTTTGTTCATCCTTTGTCCTTCTCTTCCTTTCCATATCCTTTTCTTTTTCTTCTTCTTCTTCTTCTTCTTCTTCTTCCTTTTTTTTATCTTTCTTTTGTTCATCCTTGTCCTTCTCTTCCTTTCCATATCCTCTTGTTCTTGTTCTTGTTCTTGTTCTTCTTCTTCTCCTCTCCCTTCTTCTTCCTTCTTCTTCTTCTCTTCCTCTTCTTTTCTTCTTCTTTTCTTTTCTTCTTTTTCTTTTGTCTTCCTTTTCTTCTTCTCTTCTTCTTCTTCTTCTTCTTCTTCTTCTTCTTCTTCTTCTTCTTCTTCTTCTTCTTCTTCTTCTTCTTTCTTTCTTTCTTTCTTTTTTCTCTTCCTTTTTCTTTTGTTCACCCTTTGTCCTTCTCTCCCTTTCATTATCCTTTACCTCTTCTTCTTCTTCTTCTTCTTCTTCTTCTTCTTCTTCTTCTTCTTCTTCTAATGATAAATTTAAACCTAACCTTAACTTTAACCCTAACCCTATCCGTAAATAATTAATGAAAAAAATATGCTAAATCGAGGAAATTACTTAAACAGTGATGAGCCGATTCAATACTTAGATTAATAACTGTTGTATCGCGAGGCAGAAAGATACACTGGCAAATAATGTGCTTAACATATCTATTAAGCACTAGCATCCGATACGAAACGGATACATACAGACGCAGAACAAACAGTTAGCAAGACAAAATTACACTAAATAGAGGAGGTTATTTTATGCCAAAGGCGTTTGTTTGTTTTTTTTCTCTTGTTTAGTTCTCAATTTTTAAAACTCAATTTTTAACCATTTAGCTTATAGATGGGAGTCTAAAAGATACTGCCAATCTGGGTTCGGTATAGCCAACGCAGCAAAGTCAGTCTGAACATTATTCAGCTAGTTAATCTACTTTAATCGTAGGCTATTTTATGACTATGAGCCAGCCCATCTGGTAGAGTGCCGAAGGGGTGTTAGCTACTCTACAACAGTAACCATTAAAGCAACAGCTGATACTGCTAGTAATCTGATACCAAATGACGTGATTCAGCGTCGGATGATCTGAAAAGGATTGATATGTCGTAAAATAATAAAAAAATAAAAACCAACACAAACAACCATTTCCTTCTCTTTGCCTGGCAACTTCGTTCATTGTGGTTGTTCCTATTGTCGTAGTTCTTTTTTCTTTTCCTTCGACATTTCTTCCCTTTCATTCCTTGATTCCACGCACATATTCTACTCCTCTTCTTGTTATCATTCTTCGATAACTTTCTTCTTCTTCTTCTTCTTCTTCTTCTTCTTCTTCTTCTTCTTCTTCTTCTTCTTCTTCTTCTTCTTCTCATCATTATCATCATCATCATCATCATCCTCTTATTTTTGTATGTACTTCCTATCCATCGCTAGTACCTTACGTTTTTTTCCCTCATATTCCACTGTTCTTCTTCTTCTTCTTCTTCTTCTTCTTCTTCTTCTTCTTCTTTTTGCAATCTTTCTTCTTCTTCTTCTTCTTCTTCTTCTTCTTCTTCTTCTTCTTCTTCTTCTCACTTCATGACTTCTTCTTCTTCTTATCATCATCATCATCATCATCATCATCATTCTTTTATTTTTGTATGTACTTCCTATCAATCGCTCGTATCTTACGCTTTTCTTCCTCATATTCCACTCTTCTTCCACTCTTCTTCTTCTTCTTCTTCTTCTTCTTCTTCTTCTTCTCTCTTCTCTTCTTCTTCACAAGTGACCATCTTCCCACTTTTGTAAGTCATCCAAACGGCCTTCATGATTTTGGTGGTAATGAGGGTTGCCAAAACCGAAACGTTGTAACGTTGACTTCTCCATCAATATGAAATAAATTCATCTTTTTGGAATATTTCGTTTTTCTATTTTCTACTTACCGTCCGGTTTATTTCCCTATTTTAATCCCGTGTCTATCTCTCTCTATCTCTCTCTCTCTCTCTCTCTCTATATATATATATATATATAATATATATATATATATATAATATATAGAGAGAGAGAGAGAGAGAGATATGGGATTAAAATAGGGACATAAATCCGACGGAATATATATATGATGATTACATCTTCGATGAGACACAAAGTTTTAGTTATGAGACAAATTAAAAGAGGTGATATCTTAATTACGCCTAGGATATATATATATATATATATATATATATATATATATATATATTATATATATATATATAATATATATATATATTTTACACTTTTATTTTTCCCCATTCTGTCGGGTATTTATCTATATATTTACTGATAATTAAATGAATAGTAATAATTATCTCGATGTACTAATTAACCCGTGGATTTTTGTATTTATTTTTTCTCCTCTTTCAATTTCTTCTGATAGAACAACTAGCATAATACTTATGTACTTACCTACCTATCGTCGATATCATCATTTTGTGTAAGTCACACTAGGTTGTTGTTGAAGGAAAAAATTGGCAAATTGAAGTGAAACCTAATTTCCACTCATCCCTGTGATAGTGTCGCACGTATGTTTAACTAGCAGACAAACCCAATCACGAAATTAACCCTTAGAGCACCAGCCTCCCAACCGGAGTAATATGCCCTAATATAGAATAATTTTTCTTACCCTATCAGCCCAGCTTGTAGAATCCACCGACTGCACATCTGCAGAGGGGTAAAATACATTCAATGGGACCACCTGTTGGTCGTGGTTTGCGACCCGTGATGCTTATCAGCATAATCCTCGTGGCTGTACAATCCATGACATGCAACACTCTACTTTGGCTCTTACTTAAGCTAAACGGGCGGTCGGAGAGACCCCTCCTATCAATCGTCACGTCAAGCCGGAGTACCTATATGACTGTCCCAACTCTATAGCGCTAATACCCTTGGGAAAGGTATGCACCCAACTTTTCCCCCTCCATGGTAAATAGTAGAGCAGACTGGGCTTTTTAACATTGGCTAGGTAACTCTCAAGGAGAAGGAAAATTCCGAAATCAAACCTTTTACACTCCGCTTAAAAAATTGACCATGTGTCACATCCTGCTCGTGTGGAGGGGTTATATATATTATATATATATATATATATATATATATATATATATATAATTATACTTGGATATCAGGATATTTGCCTCTCATCCCACTTATGAAGGCGTGATACAAGGACATTTTTATGTGGGCCCACCCACAAGCCGAAACTCATGGGTGGTAGACACAAAAAATATATATATACTTGGATATCAGTTCTCCTCATTGTTCAGCAATTTCTTTTTAGTTGGTTCTCTGATGTATAAATTAATTCGGCTATTGCAACCTCTTATATAAGATTGTGCCTTTTCCAATATTCAATTTTAAAGAAAATTACCTCGGAAGATAGAGGACTAGACCTTCATTGCCATTACTCCCAGGTCAACTCTGACCTGGTATGGTAATACATGTTAGGGTCCCATCTATGGTTTCAATAGATGAAAAAATGAGTTTAAAATGTATTTAAAAATTGAATACCCAATTAGAATGAATAAAATAAAAACGTTTTCGGCATAAAATGATCCAAGGTCTGACACGCCACAAAATTCATCAACAAACCAACCAACCAACCAACTGACAACATGTTAACCTGTACAGTAGTTTCGTTCAGACTAGCCGAATTGGTAAGCTCACTAAAGGGAGTAGATCACTAATTTCTTGTATCCCTTGACAAAGGAGTGTTCCTGTTTTAGTATCACTCCGCATGCATCTTTGTTGTATCTTAATTGTTTATTAATTTATGATCACGCAGTGTAATCGGTAGCAAGCTCGATTAACAGGACATGGTTAGTGAGTTCGATTCTCACTGAGTGATCCAGTTCTGATTTAAGCCAAACTTAGTAAAACGTGGTTCAGTTCGGTCAAAATGAAGCTGTTCCTCTGTGTATCACAGCCCTACTTTTCCACATAGTCACCATTTATCTTAATAGCAATGTTCCGCCTTTGAATGAGAGCATGTATCCCTGCCCTTTAAAATTCTGTTGACTGTTCTTTGAGCCACTTATTCACCACAGATTGTCACTGGAATAATGTTTGCCTCTCAAACCCTTTTTCATGGAGCTGAAGAGATGATAGTCTGAAGGTATTAGATCTGGAGTGTATGAAATAAAGAAAATGGCATTACTTTTTGATCACCGTCGTAATTACTCAGTAAATACAGTAATAACAGCTAAGACGCAACACACTTTTCTTTGATAGCTTAATGTGACGGCAACACCCAGGCAAAGAATGAGTAATGACATAGTCAACTGGTGAAGACACTTTTATTTGTAAAAATACGGGAGTTGTCACTTGTCCTCCTGTTTCGCAACTGGTCTTCAACGTGAAACTACAATAAGAATACAAAGGACTATGTAGTTTCTCTAATACACAACTAATAAATCGAAAAAAGGAGGAAAAGTTTGCACGTTGACTCTAACCTTCTTGTCCTCTCGCTCCCTACCTGCTAAAAAGAATTGAAAAATAGCATCACACGCACATGTGACTTTTACCGGTGTCGAACGGTGCTTGTACGCACGCAATAGGATGGCCGGGCAAAGCAAGGGAGATAATTCTCTTGCATTTACACTTAACATTCTGATTTCATAAAATATTCATTAAACAAAGTAGATAAGATATTCAAATCAATTGTACAATTTCTCCCAAGACATGCAGAGTAAAATATATGTTGAACAAAAAATTATGGAAATGAAAAACATGAGGCTGCCATAAAAAGTTAATTATTCTATTATTTTTTTGTCAATGAATTCTATAATTTTTCCTCATACTTGATTTTCTCTGTAGGGCTATGAAAATATTATTTTCATTAACTCAATCAGCAGAGTACGTCATTACGTATGCTGCCCAAAAGGGTCTCTCGTCTAATCTCTTAACTTTTCCCATGGATTGTCCCTACACGTGAGTTCCACAACACAATGAAAGAATCCTATCACAGATCAACCCGGATTGAAGGCTTGCCTGTCAAACTTATCTAAACTTGCTATATTTTTTCCATGACTCTTTTTAGGTTAAAACGTAAATTCTAAATTCTACACAACATTACAAAATGAATAGGCTAACCTATGATTTTATGTAATTCTAGCATCTGGCCAAACCAAACTTTTTTCACCACAACCTCTTGCTATTGATAGCACGGATTCCCTGAACCCGCCCCCCCTCTCTCTTCCTCTCTCTCTCCTCCTCTCTCATCTCTCTCTCTCTCTCCTCTCTCTCTCTCTCTCTCACAACACCCTCTCTCTATCTTTCTTTCTTTTTTCTCATCCGCCCCTCCCTGCCATCGCTTTTGACGGGTTATCTACACGACATCATCCATTTTCAGTATAACCTGGTGAATGTAATTTTTGCTGGAGTCGGTCAAAAATAAGCGTGCCATGGTTAGGTGTCTACAGGAAAGCGTCAATTAGTTCATCCCTCATCATCATGTCGCGCAGTTTGCACGGATATCCATGACCATCTCTCGCCAACCTTCCCTGTCATTCATCGACTCTGGTAGCTCCTCTGCGCTGCAGCCAGAATCATACATAGTTGGTCAATGTAGGGTCCTGGCTGGTCGGCCCAACTAGCATGCCCATGTGCTGGCTCCACAGTAGTACGGCCGCTTACGAGCTCGTCCTTCGCTTCTCCCATGAGTGTCCTGCCATGCCTTAGCCCGTCTTACTCGTAATGGTTTGTGAGGATGGGGGGCAGGTGGGCATACACAGTTGCATTTTTGTGGGGTGGCTCCCTTCCCCACGACTTTTATTCAGGCCCCGCTCGCAGCATTCTGGTGCAGCTCCCATCCCAGCTTATTTTTTTCAAGGCGCTTTGTTAGGGTCCAGGTGGTACAGCCATACAGATTTATCTCTCTATATTCTTTCAGTCACTTCCCCACACTTCCACACCCACATCACACACAAAGCACAGGAAAGAAACAAACACACAACACACACACACACACACACATATATATATATATATATAATATATATATTAATAGCGCCAGTTTTCTATCTATCTATTTATGTATCAAGTCCACTTAATATCTATCAATCAATCTCATTCTGTTCAACATCTATCTCCTTTCTCTCTCACTCTTTCTTTTTATCTCTCTCTCTCTTTCTCTCTATTATATATATATAATATATATATATATATATATACACAACACCACACACACACACACACACATTATATATATATATGATATTATTATAATATATCAGTTACTTGATATCTGATCTAATATCTAATTCAATCTTAGTTTGTTCAATATATCTCTTTCTCACTCCTTCTCTCCCTCTTTCTCTTTCTCTCTCTTCTCTCTCCTCGCTCTCGTCTTCTCTCGAATCTCTTCTCTATATATATAATATAGTATTATATATAATAAATATATACATTATACAACACACACACACAACAACACATATAATATTTTATATCAGTTACTTGGATATCTATCTATCCTCTTAATCAAATCTTACAGTTGTTCATATATATCTCTCTCACTCCTTCTCTCCTCTTTCTCCCCTTCTCTTTCTACTTTCTCGGTCTCCTCTTCTAATAATATATATATATACATATATATATTATATATATAATGCAATATATCTGTTACTCTGATATCTATCTTATCATCCTATCCTACTCATCTCTTACTGGTAACCCTTTATCCTCTACTTCCACTCTTCTGTTAAACCATCTTTAACGGCAACTCAATTTGGAAATACGAAAAACCAATCAGACAGTGTGTGTGAGGGGGGGAGTGGGGTTGGACAAGTGGGAAATAGCTGACGTTAAACGAAACGATCTTCCTTATGAGGATGACATAGAATGTCCCAAGTCATACTTGGGCGACGGCCATGACCACCCAGGCACCCGTCGGTCCTTTTGATTGGTGGTATAACGGATGACATTTTGAATAGAGCCGATCGATTTAGGGGACGGAAGATGGAAACGGAGCGCTTTTGAATCCATCCCTAAAACTGCATCTACTTTTACGCGCCAAAAGGCAATTAACGAAAGCCGGCGTCCTCAGCACACGACAATTAGGAATGCCGACAATCGTTGTAGAGTTCAACCTCTGGCCGATTGGCGGAAAATGAAATGAAAGTAGAAGGGCGACGAGAGCGCGAAAGGTATTTTTTATGCGCAGTCCACGTGTTCCTGTTTATGGATTGCTGCGTAATGATCCATCGAAATAAATTCTAATGATTCTAAATGATTCTCTTCATATATATTATATCGATCTACCTTTCCTATTTTTCAATCTGGGTTCGCACATGTCTTTCGCAGTATTTGTATCTATGGATTAGTCGACTCCGGGTTCAAAAATTTCCTAGGACGAGGTTGTTTGAAATTTTACATAGCGCTAATACCCGTGGGGAAAACTATTATGCATATCCAACCTATTCTTTCCTCCAGCTATGGGTAAAATAGAGGGTAGAGTCGGTTCTGTTAAACCCTGGTTATTGGCAAACCAATCCCAGGAGAAGGAAAACTCTGGAATTCAACCGTCTTAAAAAACCGCTAAAGTGGACATTGTTCGCATTCTTGCTCGTGCGAAAGTGGTTGGTATATATATATATGTATTTTGTGGAAAAGACTGACTTGCCGAGTGAAAATGGTTCACAAGGTGTTGATGCAAGTTTCATTCAATGATAAGACATGATATAACATAATATAAAGTGCTCAATACGTGAGTAGAGCAATTTATTTATAATTAATGGTACACAAGTATAATAATAAACTTGATTTTCACCATAAGATCTTCAGGGTTAAAATCCCTGGATTAATGAAGAATATTGGATTAAATTGCAGAGTCGATTTGCACGTGGCAATCAGTGCAATTAATCAACATATTTATATTTTTATCTTCTTTAAATCTGTCTGTCCTTTCTATCTTCTCCTGTACTGTCTTTGTATCTGTCTCTGTCTGTCCAGTTCTGTCGTTTGTCGTGCTGTTCCTCTCTCTCTATTATATATATACATATATATATTATATATATATAATATATATAATATATATATATATATGATATATATAAATAAATCACATACACATATACCGCAAACCCATTCGTTGAAGATGAGCCCAGGAAATAGCAAGTTTACGAGTTTTATATTTTTCCCGCCTACAGTGCCTGACTAGCAAATCTTAGATAATCTTATCTGTGTTGCAAATCATGGTTGAACGCTGGGTTGGGCCGCTACACCTCAGCCAAACACCTCTCATTGTTTAGTGCTTGTGAAAAGGGATATACCCTCGCTGATACCGAACCTTTTAAAGGGGGCCACTCGACGACTTTAAATACTTATATATATAATATATATATATATATTATATATATAATAACATATATATATTATAATTATATATATATATATATATTATATATATATATATATATAATATATATAATATAATACTACTGCATCACTCGCTCGAACCACTGCCATTCCTAATAAACCTCCCACTACAATGGATATTACCGTCCACTTCTAAATCTTGTAATACTCTACTCCGTTTTCTTTGTAAAAACGAGACAACGAAACCATAACACCGTTTTTCCTACCTGATAGATGGCAAACTGAATTGCCGAAAGCGCTCGTATCGAAACCTTTGGGGTGGACTGTTACAAACGCAGTTACAACACCCGAACAAAGTGGCCCGCAATTAGAAAAGGTCAACACCAAAAACTTGTCCGATAAAGAATTGTCTGTACGTTTCAACAAAACTTATAAAAGAAAAAATGGCTGCCAAAAATACACTTATATTATTATATATATATATATATATATATATATATTAATTAAGTCATCCCACAGACACGTGTGTTCGGGCCGTTTCAACACCTCTTACAATATATATATATATAATATATTACTATATTATATACTATATATATAATATATATTAATAAATTCGGCTATTCTATCCATCTACATATGAATGAATCAGAAAAAAAAAAATCAGAAATGCGCATAAAGCGATTGATGGCTTTTAAAGGAAAGGCAACATTTTATCTTTCTTTCTTTTTTCTTTTTGATACTTATCACGTGTATTATTCAAACAACTAACAAATCTTATGAACATTGGACTCAGAATATAAAAAGAAAAAATGCTTAGGAATAATAAGTAACTCAGTCTTATAAGGGATTAAAATATTGCAATCGGGGAACATAAGGGGCACCGTTGTGTTTAATTTGTTACAAAAAAGGAGATAAGGGGATAATTGAATTGGATAAAGAATTAGGAAAAGAACAATAAAAAGTTGTTTGTAAAAAAAAGACCACCCGTAGAAAACAAGAACAAGAACAAGACAACAAACAACAACAACACAAAATAATAATAATAATAAAATAATAATATAAACCACAGCTAAGAAGAAGAAGAACAACAACAAACAACAATAATAATAATAAATCTAATAATAATAATTGAAAGTTACAAATACTTTAGGAAATTTTAGAACGGAACATATTAAGCAACAGAAAATGAAAGGAAAAGTTAAAAAAGAATATATCAGGAGACAAGAAACTTCTAAGAAACCAAAACTTAACAAGCAGAAATCTGATCAAAAGAACAATATTCTGGGCCGTGCCAGATTATAAGATATCAGGACTTCTAAAATGACAAAAGAAGAACTCAGACGCGATTGACCAAAGGACAGAGAAAATTTAATGACCAATGCACAAAGGCTCTCCACACTAAGAAGAATGATAAAGATAGATGTTGTCCAAGAAAGGAAAGGGGGAAGAGGTTATTGCTAACAATAGAGGAAATGCGTAAAACCACAATCCAACAACTTGAGGATACACGAAGAAGGAGGAGCAAAAGACAAATTACTTATGGCGGCCAACAATAGTAGAAGTGAACAGGATGGAATAAACAGAAAAAAAAACAAAAGGACTATTACGAAAACAAGAAATGGGAAGGAAAACAAAATTATATGGACACTTGAACGTACAAATCGAAGGAAGGGTTGCACATGAAAAAGACTTGGAACTGATTTAAGAAAAGGGGAAACCTCAAAAAGAGAAAACTGAAATCACTAATAATTGCTGACACAAAATAAATGGCTATAAGGACAAATTATATCAAAGCGAAGAATGAGAAGAACCCACAAATATGTAATGTAGAAACTTTGTGGTAATAGAGATAAACTGTAAAAGCATATACTCTGGCCGAATGTAGCAAACTAGCACAAAGGAGTGAACAAAAATGATACCACTGAGTTGGGAAAGGTGATCAAACTGGGAATTATGCAAAACTGAAATTTTGACCATATACACAAAAATGGATATGCATAAACCAGAATCTGTGTCTGAGAATGAAAACACATAAAATTCTCTGGGACTTTGAAATAAAAACGGATCACCTTATCCGCTAGCAAGAAGACCAGACCTAGTGTTGATAAGAAAAAAGAAAGGGAACTTGTCAATGTGGATATTTTGCAGTCCATGCAGATCACGTGGGTGAAGCTAAAGGAAAATTTTAAAAAATGGACAAAATATCTGGACCTTCGCAAGAAAAACTGAATAAAGTTATGGAATATGAAAGTGAAGTGATACCAATTGTAGTGGTGCACTTGGAATGGTCCCCAAGGATTTGGAAAAGGGTTGGAAGTTTGGAAATCAGAGGAAGGTGTGTACCAATCAGAAACACTAGCACTGCTGCAATCTGCCAGAATACTCAGAAGAGTCTTGGGGATGGAAAGACGCTTTAGGAAGACTTGCCGGTCCACTCCCAAGACTCCACAGTGGAAAAGACCACATTCAATAATAGGCTGAGCGTGAAACTCAAAAAAGGAGTACAAATAGTAAATAATAATAAAAATCAACACTTTAAGAAAGTAACAAGCCCCAATGACTACCGTTGGTGATATAATGGCTTCGGTTCAAAATTAGTTTCAATGTTCGCAACCAATCGACAGATAGTTCCCTCAGCAACTGGAGTAAGAACAATACCCTCATTATTCCAATAATTCCCTAATGTTATGTGTACAAACTGGGTACCCGTCTAAAGCAATGAGTCATTGACATTCTCTCGGACTTTGATGTGAGATTGGGGATCACCTAATCTCGGCTCGGAGACTTATCATCTTGACGGTCTCGGTGGATCACACAAGATTGAAGTCTGAAAGAAAACGAAAAGAATAAACAAAAACTAAGACATTGATGCCAGAAGAATCTGAAAAAAAAAAATGGAACATGAAAGTGATTGCGATTGTAGTGGTACACTTAAACGGGTTTCCAAAATTGTAGGAAAAAAGAAGGATGAAAAGTGGAAATCAGAGGAAAAATTCGAGACCACTGAGAAAAAACAGGTAATTTGTTAAAGGATCGGTTAAATAGTCCAGAAAAAAGTCCTGGAAACTATTTGGGATTACTTTGTTGTCAATATTACTGGTAAAAAGATCAAACAACTAACTCTGGTTGAAAACTCGCAAGGAATAATTAATAATAATAATAATAATAAATATAATAATAATATATATATAATATATATAATAATATATATATAATAGTTATATAACGCCCTCGCCTATATAAAGGATGGAAGCACTCTATGGCGGCCTTTACAAACATGATAATGTTAATTAAAAAACAATTAAATTCATTCCCCAATTCTTTTAGTGAAATATAGCCGAGCGTTTAAGGCTGTCCGATTGTGCTGAAATCGATTCTGGTTTCTAATCCGAACTGGGTAGGTTAGCTTTACAAAATGTCTAGCATCATGAAGGGAGAAAGTGTGATACGTTCGGAAACATGATGACTGTGGATGTGACTATATATATATATATATATATATAATTGGTACTATCTACCTTAATGCTGTTTCATATATATATTAATATATCATAATCAGACGCAAGAATTTATTCTATATTTCCTCTTTTTTTAAGCGCAGTGATTTTTCTCTAATGGGTAGGTTTAGGAACTTTTTTGGAAATTGTGAGGTTCCAGTTTGGAGGCTTGGTTGGAATGTGGAGCACCCTTCATCACCATTGCTCCCTGGGTCCACTCTGAACCCATGATGGTAGGTTACCTGTTAGGGTCCCCATCTAATGGGTTTAAATAGGAAAAATGTATTTATAAAAAAAAATTGTATTAATCCATTAAGAATTGATTATTTTCAAACTCTTTATCGGCATTAAATGACCCACGTGGGTTGATATGCCGTAAAAAACAAAACAAACAAACCAAATATAATATATAATATATATATATGTATATATATATATATTATATTATATAATATATATATGAGAGAGAGAGAAAGAGGAGAGAGAGATAGATAGATTATGATATTCTGTTATAAAATCCAGAAGGAATGGCAAAAATAAGATGTAAAGTAGCCCCAAAATATTATCACAGTAAAAAAAAAAAATGAAAAGGAGAGATGACGAATGAGTAATTAATATGAACCCGAAAAACATGACAAAGGGACACAAGAAAATATTTTAAAGAAACTGAATGAAATATCTAAATAATAAATAACATATTCAATCAAATATACAGAAATCCAATAAAGCGACACACACAGGGGTTAAAAAAAAAAAATGAAAAGGGAAGGAAAAAAAAGAAAAAAAGAGAACAGAAGAAAAAGAAAAGGAAAAAGAAAAAAAAAAAAGAAAAAAAAAAACCGAAAGATAAAGTCCTTCTCAGAGAAAGGATGTTTACGTTGCTGGTGAAGTTTAAAGACGACTCATTTTTTCCTGCTCCTAATTTTTTTTTTTCTTTTTTTTTGGGGGGGGGGGGGATGTCAGTTTTTTTTTTCGCTATCAACCTCATCCCTAACGCCAAATTATACTGGACTCTCCATCACCCACGTTTTTTAAAATTTTTTTTTTTTTCTCTCTATTTTTTTATTCTCTAACTAGGAAAGCCAGGTTGAGAAAACGGGTGTTTTTTTTGTTTATCTTTTCTTTGCATTTTTTCCTTTTTTTTTTTTTTTTTGAGGAGCCCATTCTTGTAGTCTATGGTAAAATGAGCGGAAGAGTTCCATCATCTGAATGATTTCTTAATTTAGAAACAGCTTCATTGAAATTGGAACTCCGCTTCGTCATTGGCCATTCGTTTCTTGTGCATCTCCTGCTGGTTTCTGCATGCGACTGGCACGAGAATCATAGGAAGAGTTATCTGGAATTTTTGCCATTTTTTTGGCATAGCTTGTGTTTAGAGTCAATATTGAAAAAAAAATTAATAATAGTAATATTAAATATAAATAAAAGTTCGTGGCTTTTCTTTTCGTTGACGTCTTGACGTTCAGTCCCAAACGTGTTTTTTTTTTAATTTTCCAGAATTGTTCGTTTTTATTTCATTTATTTTTTTCCTTTGCAATGCATCATTTATTCGTCTTCCATCTTTCTATCAATCAGTGTCTTTAATATCAGCATCTATCTAATCTATTTATCTATGTATCTATCATCTATCTATCAATCCAATATATATATATATATATATATATATATATATATATAAATATATATTATAATAATATATATATGTTCAGATCTATCTATCTGTCAGTATCAGTCTGTTCCATCTCAGTCTGTTCAGATCTATCTATCTATCTATCTATCTATCTATCTATCTCAGTTTTTTTTTTTTTTAGATATATCTATCTATTTAAGCCTATCTATCTCAGTCTGTTCAGATCATCTATCTAATCTATCTATCTATTACTATCTATCTCAGTCTGTTCAGATCTATCTATCTATCTCAGTCTGTTCTGATCATCTATCTATCTATCTATCTATCTATCTATCTATCTATCTATCTATCTATCTATCTATCTATCTATCAGTCTGTTCAGATCTATTCTATCTCAGTCTGTTTAGATCTATCTATCTATCTATTCTATTATCTATCTATCTCGGTTTGTTCAGTAAAAGAATAGATAGTTAAATTATGTTTGCAATATTACTTTTTCGCTAACATCATATATATATATATATATATATATATAATATATATAATTAATATATAATATTATAATATTATATATATATAATATATACAGTCTGTTCTGAACTAAGTCTGTTGAAATCTCTCTCCTCTTTTCTTATCCTTTCTTCTCTGTTTCTTTGTCTTTCTTCTCTGTCTCCTCCTGTCTCTGTCTCTGGGTCTCTGTCTTTCTTTCTCTCTCTCTCTCTCCCCTCTCTTCTCTCTTATCTATATATATATATATAATATATATATTATATATATATATATATATATATGAAAAATTACTACTAATGTTAACTAAAATCAAAGTGTTGAAAAACGTAATGTACTTATAATAAAAAGCTGTTGAAGATGAACCATTAAAAAGGGATTTGAGTATTTTAGGAATGTCTATTTCCTTTAAGTAACGTTGAAAACAAAGATGAAATTATCTTATTCTCTTCAACCAAAAAGTAAGGTAATCTGATCTTTTGAGTGACAACAAATCTCCTCAGGTCTCCATGACTCATCTGGGTATTCTAGCCGATCTTGACAATACTGATGTCTGCTTGTTCAAGGTTCTTATGATTTCCAATTCTTCCAGTCTTTTCTGTATTACATGCTGAACTGAAGTTTATGCCCTATTTTCTTTAAATATGGTATCCTTAAGCGTCGTTTCAATAGACTTGCTATCTCGGTATTGGCATAGTTTGGTTTGGTTTGGTTTGTTTTACGGCATGTCAACCTCGGTGGGTCATTTAATGCCGACAAAGTTGTGAAATGAATTCATTTCTTAATGCATAATACAATTTTGTTTAAAACTCATGTTTTTCTTATTCAACCATAGATGGGACAACTAACAGGTGCTACCACTCCAGTTAGGAGTGGACCTGGGACAATGGTGATGAAGGGGTGTTCCACATTCCCAAACCTCCCAGAACTGGAACCTCACCATCAGATAGAGTTTAACGTCATTCCAGGACAGTGTAAAACCCTCAGCCACTGCTTCTAGCACCCATATGATAAGAAGGATTGAGGATTGCCATAAGGGCAATAGAGTTGGGGCAATCAAATAGGTGCTAGGGCTTGACGTGGCCAGCCGATTGATCGGAGGGGGCCTCTCCGCCCGCCTAGCCTAACTAAGGTTCTAAGTGAAGTGTTGCATGTCATGGACTGCTCATCCACCAAGAATCCGTCCTTAAGCATCACGGGTCGCCACCCACGGCCAATAGGTGGCACCATTGGGGAATCTTACCCCTCTGCAGAGGTGCAGTCGGTGCATTTTAACGCCCCAGCCGACAGGGCGTGTATTGGCAAAGGGAAAGCAACTATTAAATGGACTCGAATGTACGACAGATGAAAAGTGGAAAGCTGATCAAATATTTTCGATTAATATTCAATAGAAGAAAACACAACGAATTATAACCTTCTTCATTCTTCTTCTTTCTTCTTCTTCTTCATTCTTCTTCATTCTTCTTCATCCTTCTTCTTCTTCATTCTTCTTCTTCTCCTTCATTCTTCTTCTTCTTCTTCATTCTTCTTCTTCATTATTCTTCATTCTTCTTCATTCTTCTTTATTCTTCTTCTTCTTCATTTTCTCATTCTTCATTCTTCTCCTTCTTCATTCTTCTCCTTCTTCATTCTTCTTCTTCTTCATTCTTCTTCTTCTTCTAATCGTGTTCTCTGTCACATAACCATAATACAATTATAGCATCGAGAAAAATAGAAAAAAATCTTAAGAAATAAACGACGTTGCAATTTTTCTTTTCAGTTTTTCTTTTTGTCAGCAAATCTTTAAGCCGAGAAAATATTGCACTCTTCATCGGTTGACTAGATTAAAAGCAACAGTTAATCCTTTGAAATCTGTTTGTTTAGGATTATCGACATCAACACCATATTCGATTTTAGTTTATCCGGTAGAACAGTAATTTCTAATAAAAAGGGGTCAATTTGATTAGAGATAGGTATTATTTGGGGTACAGCGATTATTTGGTGGGGGTATTTGGTTATTTTGAGGGAATTTATTTTGGGGTGTTCCATTTGATTATTTGGGTTACATTAATTATTGGAGGGTCAATTTGTCTTTTGGGGTGAGAATTTGATGATATGGGGGAAATCTAACTTTTTGGGTGGGCAATTTGATTATTTGGGGGCAATAGTTTTTGTTTTTTTTGTGTTGTTTTAGTGGGGGGCGATTGCATTATTTGGGGTAATTTGCTTATATGGGAGCAATTTGGTTATTTTGGTTGCAGTAAGATTATTAGGAGCAATATGAATATTGGGGGAGGGTAATTTGATTATTTTTAGGATGGGTTATCTGATTATTTGGGACGCATAATTTGGTCATGGGGGTAATTTGATTATTTTGTGATACAATTTGATTACGAATGGGGACGATTATTTGGGTGGTGTAATTTGTTCAATTTTCTTTTCGTCAGCAAATCTTTAAACCGAGAAAATTTTGCACTCTTTATCGGATGACTAGATTAAAAGCAACAATTAATCCTTTAAAATCTGCTTGTTTAGGATTAACGACATTTACACCGGATTCGATTTTAGAGCATCCGGTACAACAGTATTTCCTTACAAAAGGGCCAATTTGATTATAGGAGGGGGTTGATTATTTGGGTGACAGTTTAATTATTTGGGTGGGGGGGATTATCTCGGGTAATTTTGATTTAGGGGACAATTTGATTATTTTGGGGCAATTTGACTTTTGGGGGCAATTTGACTTTAGGGGTCAATTTGATTTGGGGGACAAGTTGATTATTTGGGGCAATTTGATTTTTGGGGAAGCAATTTGATTATTTGGGGACAATTTGATTATTTGGGGGCAATTTGACTTGGGGGTGGCAATTTTATTATTTGGGGCCAATTTCATATATATAAGGACTATTTGATTATTTTGGCTGCAGTTACATTATTAGGAGCAATATGAATATTGGGGGAGGTTAATCTGATTATTTGAGACGGACAATTTTTATTATTGGGGGTAATTTGATTATTTTGTTGGACAATTTGAAGGTGTAATGGTTAGCGAGCTAGATTTGGGATCCAAGACAATCAAAAAAGGACTCCACTGTGTGATCGAGAACTGTAGCCTCACTACCAGATTCAGTTTGATATTAGACCCAGGACACCCCTTTTTTGCGGGGGCGGAGTATCTCACAACGAGAAATTCCGTTAGTTCTGGGATCTAAGGAAATCAAGAAATGACTCCATAACCCTGGAGATCGAGAACTGTAGCCCTCACTACTGGATTCAGTTTGATATTCTGCACAGGACACCCCTTCTTTTTTTGGGGGGGGGGCGGGAATCTCACAGCAGGAAATACCGTAGTTTTGGGATCTAAGGAAATCAAAAAATGACTCCACACCCCCGCAGATCGAGAACTGTAGCCGCACTACCAGATTCAGTTTTATATTAGACCCAGTGCACCCCTTCTTTTTTTGGGGTGGTGGTGGGGTATCTCACAGCAGGAAATACCGTTAGTTCTGGGATCTAAGGAAATCAAGAACTGACTCCACAACCCCCGAGATCGAGAACTGTAGCCTCACTACTAGATTCAGTTTGGATATTATACCCAGTGCACCCTTTTCTTTTTTTAGGGTGGGTATATCTCACAGCAAAAAATTCCGTTAGTTCTGGGATCTAAGGAAATCAAAGAAAATGACTCCACACCCCCGGAGATCTAGAACTGTAGCCTCACTACTAGATTCAATTTGATATTAGACCCAGTGCACCCTTTCTTTTTTTTGGGGGGGCGGGGTATCTCACAGCAGGAAATACCGTTAATTCTGGGATCTAAGGAAATCAAGAAATGACACCACACCCCCGGAGATCGAGAACTGTAGCCTCACTACCAGATTCAGTTCGATATTATCCCCAGGCCATCCCTTCTTTTCTGAGAGGGTATTTCCCTGCAAGAGATTCCGTTAACCCATTCTTTGTCAATCTGACAGAGCGGGAGTTATATTAGCATGCAATTTCCATATCAATGGTCACTGAGAGTAATGTTCGCTTTTTTTCTCTCTGGTATACATATTCTTAAAAAAAAACATTCTTTTGTTTTATCACTTGCGTATATTTTTTATTTTTTTTTTGCTCTGCAAATCTGAAATAGAAATATTTTCCTTTTTATAGGTTTATAGGTGTTTGTTAAATAAATCCTGTTCATTATATCAGGTACAGAATCTTATCTTGCTCTTTCCCCCAACTGTCTCTCTCTCCCTCTCTTTGGACATTTTCTCACTCTATTTCCATCTAGTTTCTGCTCTCTCTCTCTCTCACTCTCTCTCCCTCTCCTTGAACATTTCTCACTCTGTTTCCCTCTAGTTTCTCCTCTCTCTCTCACTCTCTCTCTCTCCCTCTCCTTCTCCTTGCACATTTTTCTCCCATCCTCTCTCTCTCTCTCTCTCAGTCACCTCACTCTCTCTCACTCTCTCTTCTCTCTCTTCTCTCACTCACTTCACTCACTCTATCATTCATTCTTAGCACGTTTTCTCCATCCTTCCTACTTATATTTTTACTTTCTCTCTTTGTGCATTTTTCTCACTCATTCTTCTACTCAACCCCTCTCTCTATTTCCTTGTATATTTTGTTCAGCTCTTTCTTGTACATTTTCTCTCGCTCTATTTATTTCATGTTACTCTCTCTCTCTCTCTCTCTCTCTCTCTTTCACTCTCTCTCTTTCTTTCTTTCTTTTCTCTCTCTCTCTTCACTCTCTCTCTTTCTTTCTTTATTTCTCTCTCTCTCTCTCTCTCTCTCTTCACTCTCTCTCTTTCTTTCTTTCTCTTTCTCTCTCTCTCTTTCACTCTCTCTCTTTCTTTCTTTATTTCTCTCTCTCTCTCTCTGCTCTTTCACTCTCTCTCTTTCTTTCTTTCTTCTCTCTCTCTCTTTCACTCTCCTCTTCTTTCTTTATCTCTCTCTCTCTCTCTCTCTCTCTTCTCTCTCTTTCTCGTGCGATTTCTCTCTTTCAACCTTATCTCTTTCCTTCTCTCAATTTCCTTGTATATTTTCTCTATCTCCTCGTACATTCTCTCTCACTCTATTTCCTATTTGGTGGTTTCTCTCTCCTCTCCATTCCCCCATCTCTCCCCCCCCTCTCTCTCTCTTCTCTTCTCTCTCTCTCTCTCTTCCTACCTTTACTCCGACTCTTCTAACTACTTTATTTTCAATTCTCTTGTTTTGCATTCTTCCCTTTCATTCTTATACTTCTCCCTCTCTATTTTTCCGTGTATATTTCTTTACCATTCTTTCACACTATTTCCTGGCAGTTTCTCCCCCTCACTTTCATTCTCCTTCTCCCCCCGCTCTCTCTCTCTCTCTCTCTCTCTCTCTCTCTCTCTCTCTCTCTCTCTCTTATACTCCTTCCTCTTTTAATCCCGCCGTTTTATTTTATAGCTCTTTCTTTGACTTTATTTGCACAGATCGTATCTGTCTCTCTGCGTTTCTCTCTCTGTGTCTATTTCTGTCTCTCTGTCCCTCACTCCCTCTCCTTCGTCTCTCTTCTCTCTCTCTCTCTCCTCTCTCTCTCACACACACACACACACACACTCTCTCTCTCTCTCTCTTCTCCTCTCTCTCTCTCTCTCTCTCTCTCTGAGATACTCCTTCCTCTTTAAACGCATTTTATTTTATAGCTTCTTCTTTGATTATTTGCATAGGTCTTATCTGTCTCTCTGCATTCTCTCTCTATTTCTATCTCTATCTCTGTCTTTCACCTCTCTCTTTGTCTCTCCTTCTCTCTCCCCTATATCTCTCTTCTTTCTCTCTCTCTTCTCTCTCGCTCTCTCTCTCTCTCTCTCTCTCCTCTCTCTCTCTCTCTCTCTCTCTGATTACTCCTTCCTCTTTAATCCCATTTTCTTATATAGCTTCTTCTTTGACTTTATTTCACAGATTTTATCTGTCTCTCTGCATTTCTCTCTCTGTCTCTTTATGTGTCCCTGTCCCTCCACTCCCCCTCTCTCTCTCTCATCTCTCCTCTCTCTCTCTCTCTTTCTCTCTCTCTGATACCCCTTCCTCTTTAATCCCATTTTATTTAGTCTTTCTTTGACTTTATTTGCCACAGATCTTATCTGTCTCTCTGAATTTCTCTCTCTCTCTCTCTCTCTCTCTCTCTTCTCTTCTCCCCTATCTATCTATGTCCCCCCCCCTCTCTCTCTCTCGCTCTCTGATACTCCTTCCTCTTTAATCCCATTTTATTTTATAGCTTCTTTCTTTGGCTTTTATTTCCACAGATATTCGATATGGAAAAAAGAAGTATTTCATACCTTTATTTTGTTTGACACCTTTATATCCCGACTGCATATGGCCCACGGCCGAATTGATACCATTTGACAAACAAGAAGCCATTTCAGCATGACAGCTCAATGTATCCCCAACTGGATGTCACCCTGACACAGGTGATAATACAAGGGAAAAAATATTTCAAATAAAACGAATGATGTCCAAAAAACGAAGAGGCGTTGGATTTATTTGTGAGTTACGACGTGACTTAATATTCTATTACTTTCCATCTTACAACATCTATACTGAGGATTGCGTAGATATGGCAAAGCACGGACTTGAAGAATACAGCGAACAGAGTTAAGGATAATTATATCCAAATATGACAATAAAAATATACGTGAAAAAAAGTTAATCTAGAAGACAAGGATGCACATACCCAAAAATAATACAAAAATAAAACATGGAGACATAAAAGAAAAATTAAAGATATTGCACATAATATAACAAAGAACAGGCTGAGCAGAGGAAACATGAAAAGGGAAACTGAATCGGTATTATTTGTAAAACAGAATAACGCCATAAGATGCAATTTTCCAAAAGCTTTTCTTTTTTTCCTTTTTCTTTTTTTTTATCTCCCCTTACGGAAGAGTGGACATACCTTCATGTTCATTAAAGTTTCAGGTTCAATTTAGAATGAGATTTCCCTGGAGAAAAGAGAAGTGAAGGAGAGGGGGAACTCTCAAAGTAGTGTTTTTTTTTATTAACGAGAAGAGAGACCCTTTGGTTTGAATTCCGAGTTTTCCTTCTCCAAGACAGGTTGCCATACCAAAGTTAAAGGGCCAGGTCTGCTCCACTATTTGCCCATAGACGGAGGGAGAATTGTAGGATTCGTACCTTTTCCAATTGTATTAGCGCCATAGGAAATACAAACAGCCGTGTTCATGACTTGAACTGTGTTCATTTCCTACGACGGTAACCATTACACAACACGCCTCGAACAAACAACAAAAAAAGAAGAGATAAACAAAAGCTAGAATATATAATATTCTGAATATCAAGTGTAGGCTATGCAGAGACAGACAGACAGGAGACAGACAGACAGACTGTTAAGGGTCCACTATATGGGTCAAATCGATATATTAACAGGTTTAAAGCAAATTATTTCTACAAGTTTACTGTGATACAGAGGAAGTTAATAATAAATATAACTTAAAATTATCCACCCCAATGGGATCACTTGTTCGCCGCGGGTGGTGACCCGTGATGCTTAAGGACGGAATCCTTGTGGCTGAAAAGTCCATGACTTTAAACACACCATGTTCCAATTTGAGGTTGATCTTCCAGCCCGGTGAACTATTCCTTCATCGCTATTACTACCAGGTCCACTCTGTCCTGGAGTGGTATTACATCTTAGGTACACATTTATGTCTTAAATAGATTAAAAAATGAGTTTCAAAATATGTTTAAATTTTTTTTTAAATATTTGAATACCCAACCAGAATGAATAAAATAAAAACTTCTATGGCATAAAATAACCCAAAGGTTTAAATGCCGTAAAAATCCAACCAACAAACCAACTCAAATATTATTTATACAATATATTGTTACACATTGAGTTAATAGAAATTATTTCTACCAGTTTATGAAACCAAACCAAACATTTCAATCGCTAGTAATGCTTTATTGCATTAGAAGATTCGTTTCTTTGTAAGAACAGTCTCACTAACCTCAGTATAGATATAAACTGAGAACTTTTCATTATTACTATTATTATTATTATTATTATTTTATTATTATTATTATTAGTAGTAGAGTAGTAGTAGTAGTAGTAGTAGTAAGTAATAATAGCAGGAGAAAGAGGAGGGGTGGTAGTATAACCTCACCTTCTTCCATTTAAACAGGTATTCTAGGCAACAAGCATAGAAACGAAAATTAATAAGATATCCTGGGAGTTTGAGATACAGGTTAACCACCCCATCTAGACGAGAAGACAGGATCTGACATCCGTAAAATAAGAAAGAAAGAGAGAAAGAAAGAAAAAAGAAAGAAGTAAAGATAAACTGATGAAGATACAAAGAACCCGACGTAACTAGTTAAAAATACGTGAAAGTTACAATGAGAATGGAAAGAGAGAGAGGATGAGGGGGAGAGAAAGAGAAAGAGTAAAAGAGAGAGAGAGAAAAAACAAGAGATAGAGAGACAGAGAGACTGTGAAAAAGAAGAAAGAGAGAGAGAGAGGGGGGAGATACAGGTTAACCACCCCATCCAGTCGAGAAGACAGGATCTGACATGCGTAAAATAGAAGGAAAGAAAGAAAAACTGACGAAGATACAAAGAAACCGAAGTGACTATTTATAGAAAGTTACAGTCAGAGGGGAAAGAGAGAGAGAGACAGACAGACAGACAGTGAAAGTTAGACAGAAACAGTGAAACATAAAGTCAGGGACAAGAGAACACAGCCCGTGCGAGAGATATAAAAGCCAGAGAGAGAGAGAGAGAGAGAGAAGAGAGAGAGAGAGAGAGAGAGAGAGAGAGAGAGAGAGAGAGAGAGAGTTGTTCATTTTAACTAGTAACACTTTTTTTCCTTCGATTGGGTGTCAAAAATGCTTTGCATAATCACAAGAACGGAATTTCTCATTATCCTTTCGTAAAAGTATATATATATATATATATATATATATATATATATATATATATATATATATATATGTGTGTGTGTGTGTGTGCGTGTGTGTGTATGATTGGTACTAGTATACTAGAAAAAGTAATAGTAATCCAACGTACAGTGTTATTAGAAGGGTGCTCAATATATGTGATAGAGTGTTGATAGTTGATTGAGTGACCAATAAAAGTTTTAATTTTTATTCATTTATTTGAGAACGATATTACTACCAATGGTTTCCTGCTAAAAGCATTCATCAGCATTAAACGAAATAGTTTTTAAAAAAACTATTTCGTTTACCTGATGAATGCTTTTAACAGGAAACCATTGGTAATAATATCGTTCCCAAACAAATGAATAAAAGCTAAAACTTTTATTTGTCACCTCATTCAACTATGTATATACATATATATATGTGTGTGTGTGTGTGTGTCTCTCTCTCTCTCTCTCTCTCTCTCTCTCTCTCCCTCTGTGTGTGTGTGTGTGTGTGTGCGTGTGTGTGTATGCGTGTGTGTGTGTATGTGTGCGTGTGTGTGTGTGTGTGTTGAATATCATATCAGACAAAATGGTAATTCAGAGAAAGCAAGATTTAACTTTAAAATTTAACAATTCTAATGTATCTCCTCCCAGCATCAAGTGGGCTTTTGTGTGCGTTTTAATTTTTTTTTAATCTAAGGGTGTTAACATTTTTAAAAATCCCCCTGTATAGATAATATCACACTGATTCTAGAGTTGAAATTGATTCATAGTAATACAATAACGTTTGCAAAATCTTTTCACACAATTTCTCTGAATTTTTGAGATGAAGTTTGATAATTTGGATTATTTGGATTATTCGGACTATTGTTATCTGTACAACGTTTCGGCCGATGTGCTCAACGGCCTTATTCAGGTATTTCTTGTCGGACTTGGGAACCTTCTTTTCGAACTCGGGAAACCTTTTTCTTCTCGGTAACCAGCTATTCGAACTCGGGAGCCTTCTTTTCGAACTCGGGAACCTTTTTTAACTCGGTAACCAGCTATTCGAACTCGGGAGCCTTCTTTTTGAACTCGGGAACCTTCTTCAACTCGGGAACCAGCTATTCGAACTCGGAACCTTTTTTCCAACTCGGGAATCTTCTTCAACTCGGGAACCAGCTATTCGAACTCGGGAACCTTCTTTTCGAACTCGGGAACCTTCTTTCGACTCGGGAACATTCTTTTCGAACTCGGGAACCTTCTTTTCGAACTCGGAAACTAGCAATTCGAACTCGGAACCTTCTTTTCGAACTCGGGAACCTTCGAACTCGGAACCAGCAATTCGAACTCGGGAACATTCTTTTCGAACTAGGGAACCTTCTTTTCGAACTAGGGAACCTTCTTCAACTTGGGAACCAGCTATTCGAACTCAGGAACCTTCTTTTCGAACTCAGTAACCTTCTTTAACTCGGAAACCAGCTATTCGAATTCAGGAACCTTCTTTTCAAACTCGGGAACCTTCTTCAACTCGGGAACCAGCTATTCGAACTCAGGAACCTTCTTCAACTCGGCAACCAGCTATTCGAACTCGGGAGCCTTCTTTTCGAACTCGGGAACCTTCTTTTCGAACTCGGGAGCCTTCTTTTCGAACTCGGGAACCTTCTTCAACTCGGGAACCAGCGATTTGAACTCGGGAACCTACTTGTCCTAATCGGGAGCCATCACATACATCTTTCCACATAATGAACGATTTTTGTAAAGTAAAAGATTCTCAGATACGTCTGCAAGTGTGATGCATCATACTGCGTATATTATTGACAGGTATTCGGAGCCACCACATAATTGATAATATCAAATAAAGTTCACTGTAGACATAAAAAAAGAAGTGGATAAATAAACTGCAACAATAACAAAAGAAAAGAAATAAATGAAAAAAGAAAAAAGGCACACACTCACAGACACACAGAGAAACTCACTACACACACACACGGGAACACACGGACACACACGCACACACAGAGACACACATACATACGCACACAGACACACACACACGTGCGTACACACACACACACAGACACACACAGACACACACACGTGCGTACACACCTGTCTAGAAAATAAAGAAAGATTGAGTTGTTTGTTCTCGGCTTCAGATTGCGAACATTACTGATTAGCTTTGAGTCAAGCGGTCACTCTGTTCGGACAGAGAGACGGTAAACAGCTTACTTTCATCTCTCTTGCTGCGACTGATCTCAGCAGGAGTGACTGGCTGGTGTTTTTGCGTCGGAACTATGCAATCCAAAAGACTTTGACAGACACCAATTCCAGCGGTCAAAGAGGGGGGGCAACAGTTCAAATGTGAGAAACGTACCTTTTGGCGTGGTACATCAATATCAGATGGAATTTCTTTTTTTTCTCAAAGACGACTGATTGAAGATTGACTTTTTATAATGAGTTCTAATTCTTGTTTTTCTTTTCGGGGGATTGGCTGTATCATTTCTATTCCGAGAGAAGAAAAAAAAGTTCCTTTTTAATAATAATGCAAGTTTTATAACTTTTTTTGAATATGCTAGAGCCGCTGCCAACGGTTTATGGTAGGATCGCAGTGATGTGAGAGCCCCTGTGAGTGGTTTAAAGTAGACAAAGAGTTAAAGTGATGCCTTTTTTATTTCATGGAATTTAATGAGGTTTGATTTTTTTTTTCGAGAAAAGTTTCTTTGTAATAATGAAACAAGTTTTTATGAATATGCATAAGCAGCTTTTTTGAATATGCAAGAGCCGCTCTCAAAAGTTTATGGTAGGATCGCAGTGATGTAAGAACCGCTGTGAACGGTTTAAAGCAGGCAAAACGTCATTAGATGCCTTTTTTCTTTTATGGAATCTAATAATGTTTGAAGTACGTAATCTTATAATGTTTTCGAAATCTCGTTTTTCTTTTCGGGGGATTGGCTGTATAATTTCTATTCCGAGAGAAGAAAAAAAGTTCCTTTTTAATAATAAAGCAAGTTTTATAACTTGTTTGAATATGCTAGAGCCGCTGTCAACAGTTTATGGTAGGATCACAGTGATGTGAGAGCTGCTGTGAGTTGTTTAAAGTAGGCAAAGAGTTAAGGTAATGCCTTTTTTTATTTCATGGAATCTAAATATTTTTCCGAGAAAAGTTTCTATGTAATAATAAAGCAAATTTTATAACTTGTTTGAATATGCTAGAGCCGCTGTAAACAGTTTATGGTAGGATCGCAGTGATGTGAGAGCCGCTGTGAGTGCTTTAAAGTAGGCAAAGAGTTAAGGTAATACCTTTTTTATTTCATGGAATCTAAATATTTATCCGAGAAAAGTTTCTATGTAATAATAAAGCAAGTTTTATAACTTGTTTGAATATGCTAGAGCCGCTGTCAACACTTTATGGTAGGATCGCAGTGATGTGAGAGCCGCTGTGAGTGCTTTAAAGTAGGCAAAGAGTTATGGTGATGCCTTTTTTCTTTTCTAATGACGTTTGAAGTACGTAATCTTATAATGAGTTCAAAATCTTGTTTTTCTTTTCGTAGGATTGGCTATATAATTTTTTCCCGAGTAAAAAGTAATTTTTTATAATTTAAAAAATATATATGCAGTAGTGATTCGGCTTATGCAAGTGTACTTATGAGAAGTGCTAGATCATCTGTGTGGTCCGCTTCTTTAATAGTCTCTGTGTGATATCGCTGGGTTTCTTGCCTCTTTTTACTCTTTGTCTAGCTCGGCTAGGTCAGTCGGTAGAATACGATATTCTTAATCTCTTTGCCTTTCAAATTTCGACCACGGCTGGACCAAATTTTCTTGGTATTTTTACCTGTATGATAGGATATTTCAAAGTTCACTATCTATTCAACTCAGACAAAACAAAATATGTATTCACTTTGTATACACACACATACACATGTTAAACTCAGATTTAGGTATCTTAAAAGCCTACAAATATTTCAACACACCCCACCGCACCATTGACTCACATACCTACACACAATCCCAACCCTGCCAATGAAGAGAGGTAGTGAAGACAGTTAAACATCAAAAGCAGGTCGGCAAAACAACACCTCTGACTCCAGCCAATTCCAGCCCCACCAATCAATGTAAATAGTTTCACAAATTGATTAATTTTTGATTATTGAATTAAATCATCTTATCAGTTAGTGTTTATATTTTTCCTAATTATAAGCATATTAAGGTATATGCAATATTAATGCTCAATAACATTTCTCTGTACGAGTTATAAGTCAACAGCTATATACCAAAAGAGACGCGACCCTTAATATATGTACAAAGATATATATATATATATATATATATATATATATATATATATATATATATATATATATTATATATATATATATATATATATATAGAGAGAGAGAGAGAGAGAGAGAGAGAGGAAGCAATTTTCATAAGTTTTTAGAAAAATTGCATTATAACATAAGAAGCATTTTAAATCTTTTTTTGAATAAAGTTTTTAATAATTTCTATTCATTATACATACATACATATATATATATATATATATATATATATATATATATATATATATATAAAGATGATATGGCCTATATAAACTGTTAATAAAAACAAAATGTACTTACATCTAAGGCCGTTACATATATCCTAAAAAAAACTGAGATCTCTCCTCTTTTCATATTGGTCTCTTGAGGAAAACGTTCTATAGATAAACTAAGATAAAATCATCTGAGGAAACTCAATATTAGTTTCATAGCACAAGAATAATATATATATATATATATATATATAATATATGTGTGTGTGTGTGTGTGTGTGTGTGTGTGTGTGTGTGTGTGTGTGTGTGATATATATATATATATGTGTTTATATACGTGTGTGTTTTTGTGTATCTGTGTAACCAAGGAGCGGTAAGCCTAGGTGGAGCAGTACTAATATATATATATATATATATATATATATATATAATATATATATATATATTATATATATGAGAAGTAAACAAACAAACAAACAATGTGTTTGATATGGCTTTTTTAGCCGACAATTTTTGGGAGAATATGTGCTTAATTGAAGTCATACCTAATTTTATATATATATATATATATATATATATATATTATATATATATATATATATATATATATATATCATATTATATATATAAATATATGTATATATCATATTATATATATATGTTGAAATAATAAATAAAGGAAAGAAAGTATAGAATGGATAAAATAGGATAATAATATACTTCACAATGCTTCAAGCAAATTATCAAATACTAAAAATAACCAAATTAATCCCAGCCAATAACGCCCAAGTGGACAGTCGAAAACTTGCAAGAGTATTGGTGACTACAGACCTGGATATATATACGGAACTGTAATGCAAAAGGCATTAAACCGATTGAAATTTATAACCAGTTAAAACGGAAGTGTATGGTTAATCCTGCATCGATGTCAAAAACATCCGCAAGTGATGTAGGGAATTTGTAACGACGATATTTGATGAGTCCTCAGCAACATAACAGTGAGCTGGTATGACATGGGCATACAAAAACTGACGTGGTACCTACAAAAGTGCATCGACTGAAATGGCAATTATGTAGAAAAACAGATAAATTTTGAAACCTTAAAAGGATGTAAACATCATTTGCAATTTATCTATACATATGTAAAGGGCAGTTGTGTGAATCTGTATGTCCGGACGAAATTTCGAAAATAAAATAATTAGCGACAAAATAAATATATATACACATTAAATATCACTAGGGCTTGTTTTTTTTAGCAAAAATAATGAAGATTTGAGTTATATTTGTGAAGATATTTCAAATTTCAAATTTGAAAAGTAACAGAAGGAAAAGTCATTTGCATGTTATTTTGTTTATATATATTTTTTTTTTCGCTTTTTTATTTTCGAAGTTTCCTCCGGACATACAGATTCGCTTTGAAATATGATATTAAATGATTGAATCAATTGCATCATTTACATCTTATTTTTTAAAAAATTGTAAATCATTGAATGGAAATCTCTTACTATATTGTTATATATCTTAATGTGGGGATTTTTATGGGACAACCAGTGAGGATCTCACTTGCGATAAGTAAAAATGGATCTGCGAGACTAACTTTAAAAAAATACCCCCTCTACCCAGCCGGCGCCGGGTAGCCACTTCAAGAAAACTATAAAGGTTTCTGTGATTTCTTAAAATTTTGGAGATCTTATCTTTGTGATTACCGTGATATATATGCATATGTTGTTGTTTTGTTTATTCAATTTTTATTAATTATTATGTTCCGAATTGTTTGAAGAGATGTTTTAGACTATTTGAATATCCAGGTTGTTAAAAAAATATTCGATCATTTGTTTGGTTGAATCAGTTTGTAAAGTAGAATATCTTTGTTATGTATTTTTATTGAAAATTTTGGCTGAGTTCGGATTTAAGTCGGAAAATTAAAACGGAAAGTTTTTTGTGGTAACCAATGACAGTTTAACTACAGTTTATGAATTAACATTTTATGAATTGGGTTACGGTTTTAGGGGATTAAGGTTGTTTTTAATTACGTATTGCTTAAAAAAATAAACAACAAAAAAAAAACAAATTACAATACATTTATTGTTGAAAAATATTTTTAAAACTGAGTTTAATTGAAATTATACATTGCAATACTAACACAAACAACTGTCTCAATAATAGATTCAATGATTAATTTTAATGGTTAATTAAATGCATAGTAATTTTTTTTAAACAATACGTAAATAAAAACAACCTTAATCCCCTAAAAGCGTAACCCAATTCGTAAAATGTTAATTCATAGACTGTAGTTAAGCTGTCATTGGGTACCACCAAAAAACTTTCCGTTTTAATTTTCCGACTTAAATCAGAAGTCAGGCGAAATCTTTACCCTATTTCTAATAGAGGTTTTATTGTCAATTTACTTGTGAGTTTTAAAAGATTTTACTCTAGCACGCTGTATAAAAGAATTATATATTTTCTATGAAGGAAATTTTCCATAGAATTACGTTCTTTACCTAAATACTTGCGGCTACATATCCTAAGGACTCTAGTATAAAAAAGATAGCGAATGTCTTGAATGTATATTATTCACATAGTAATAATAAAGATTCCTAGGAAAATTGATTTTCTTAGAAATGAATTGGTAGCAGTATAATTATTTATGGGCAACATATATATATATATATATATATATAATATATATATATATATATATAATATATATATATATATATAGGCACATTTTTTCCAGAAAATCCTACTCGGAGAAACCTGGGTAATTAACTTCCGTTACTGATTCAGTTCTCGTGCGTATTGAGCACTTTTCATATCCGTTGTTATTGCAACTCATTCGGTTTCATTTTCTTTTTTCTGACATAGTCAATATTGTGACTCGCTCGTTTTTTTTTTCTTTTTCCGTTGAGTCATTCTGTCTTTAAATATATATAAAAATATTTACCAACCCCTCTGAACGAGCAGGATGTGACACAAGGTCAATTTCTTAAGCGGAGTTCAACAGGTTTGAATTCAGTGTTTTCCTTCTCCTAGACCGGTTGCCTGACCAAGGTTAAA
>CM042163.1:41164550-41167050 GCA_023376005.1 Doryteuthis pealeii
ATGATTAAAACACCATGTTTGCTAAAAATACACCAATTCATTTTTTTCTTTGAGCATGTACGCAAAGTGGGGGGCGTGGCAGTGCTTGCCGACGAACAGACAGACAGATGAATAGACAGATAGATGATCATCTTGACAAACAACGTTTGTGTGCGAGCGTGTATTTAATTGAAAAAAGAGAATGATGTCCGTCGCTAACGGAAACAATTCAGACGTCGCAAAGAAGTTCCCATCAAGAAACCGGTCCCCTTTCATGCGTGAACAGCACCTCCCCCCCGCCCCTCTACCAAACCCGGAGCCTCGTTTTCGCTTTTATCTCTTCCCTAGAATAACCATTTCACTCTTCCGTTGAATTCTTCCATCTCCTTCCATTCTTTGTCGATGTCTTTCCGTTTTCGGTTTTTGGTTGTGTAAAGCTTGGGTTTCAGTTCTTTTCGTTTCTGGTTTTTTTTTTTCTTCCATCTTTCTTTCTTTTTCGGCTTTCCTATATGGATAGTCTTTCATTTGTTCGAGAGGTGAATTCATTTGTTTCTAAGTGTTTTGGTTTTTTTTTGTTTTTTTTTGCTTGTTTGTATGTACGCTTGTCTGTTACTTTCCGTTTTATCTATATGGTTGTCATTCTCTAAGGTGTATCATATTTGTTTAACTTACCTGTAGTTTCTTTCTTTCTTTCTTTCTTCTTTCTATTTATCTCTTTCCATTCTGTGCACAGCCCTTTCTTTCTTTCTTTCTTTCTTTCTTTCTTTCTTTCTTTCTTTCCTTCTATTTATCCTTTCCTTTTCTTTCTTTTTAACTTTCTTTTTTTTCTTTCTGTCTTTGCTTCTGTTTATCGCTTTCTTTTTCTTGTACAGACATTTTCATTTTCATTTTTCTTTCTTTCTTTCTTTCTTTCTTCCTTCTATTTATCCCTTTCCTTTTCTTTCTTTTAACTTTCTTTTTTCTTTCTGTCTTTGATTCTGTTTATCGCTTTCTTTTTCTGTACAGACATTTTCATTCATTCTTTCTTTCTTTCTTTCTTTCTTTCCTTCTATTTATCCCTTTCCTTTTCTTTCCTTTTAACTTTTCTTTTTTTTCTTTCTTCTGTCTTTGCTTCTGTTTATCGCTTTCTTTTTCTTGTACAGACATTTTCATTCTTTCTTTCTTTCTTTCTTTCTCTTTAGTTATCTCTTTCCTTTTTGTGCACAGCCCTTTTTTCTTTCTTTCTTTCTTTCCTTCTATTATTCCCTTTCCTTTTCTTTCTTTTAACTTTCTTACTTCTTCTTTCTTTGCTTCTGTTTATCGCTTTCTTTTTCAGACATTTTCTTTCTTTCTTTCTTTTTCTCTCTAGTTATCTCTTTCCTTTTTGCAAGGCTTCTTTCTTTCTTTCCTTCTTTCTTTCTATCCCTTTCCTTTTCTTTCTTTTTAACTTTCTTTTTTTCTTTCTGTCTTTGCTTCTGTTTATCACTTTCTTTTTCTTGTACATACATTTCCATTCTTTCTTTCTTTCTTTCTTTCTTTCTTTCTTTCTAGTTATCTCTTTCCTTTTTGTGCACAGCCCTTTTTTCTTTCTTTCTTTCTTCCTATTTATCCCTTTCTTTCTTTCTCTCTTTCGTTTTTTTTCTTTCTTTGCTTCAATTTATCGCTATCTTTTTGTACTGACAATTTTTCTTCCTTTCTTTCTTTCTTTCTTTCTTTCTTTCTTTCTTTCTTTATTTCTATTTATCTATTTCTTCTTTATGCACAGCCTTTCTTTCTTTCTTTCTTTCTTTCTTTTTATCCCTTTCCTTTTCTTTCTTTCATTCTTTTTTTCTTTATTTCTTTGCTTCTATTTATTGCTTTCTTTTTCTTGTACATCCCTTTCTTTCTTTCTGTCTTTCTTTCTCCCTTTCTTTGTTTCTATTTATTTCTTTCCTTTCCTTGTACAATTATTTCTTTCTTTCTCTCTTTCTTTCATTCATTCTTTCTTTCTTTCTTACTTCCTTTCTTGGTTTGTTTGTTTGTTTCTTTCTTTCTTTCTTTCTCGGCTTCTATTTATCGCCTTCTTTTTGAACAGCTCTTTTCTATCTTTTTCTTTTTCTTTTCCCGCTTCTTTCTTTCTATTTATCTTTTTCTTTTCTTGTAAAACCATTTTCTTTCTTTCTTTCTTTCTTTCTTTCGTTCGTTTGTTCGTTCGTTTGTTCTTTTATATGACTACTGGCTATTATTTTCCTTTATTTAAAGTCTTTTTTATTCTTTATTTTTTCTCTCCACTGTAGCTATTCTGATCTATCTATCTATCTATCTATCTCTTTAGCTTTTTTTCTTTTGTTCTTTCTTTATTTCTTTACTTTTGTTTTACTGCCCTATCTATCCTCCTTTTTTTAATCTCTTTCCTTTTCTTGTGCCGCAGTTTTCATTCTTTCTATTTACCTCTTTCTTTCTTCTTTCTTCTTTCTTTCTTTCTCTCTTTGTTCTATGTGTCTATTCTTTTACTTGTACAGCCTTTCTTTCTTTCTATCTATCTTTCTTTCTTCTTTCTGTC
>CM042163.1:41172050-41182050 GCA_023376005.1 Doryteuthis pealeii
TATCTATTTTGATTTATCTTCAATCTGTAATTTCATGTGTGTCTGTTTGTTTGCGATGATTTGTTTGTGCTGTCTGTCTGTCTATCTATCTATTTATTCTTTTTTTTTTTTTTTTTTTTTTTTTTGTCTGTTAATATTTATCTATATCTCTATCCATCCATCTGTCTATCTATCTATCTATCTATCTATCTATCTATCTGTCTATTTAGCTTGAATGTGTTCATGTCTATCAATCTGTTGTCTATATGTGTGTCTGTTCATCTATTTTTGATCTTTCTGTCCATCTGTATGTCTGTTTATATTCTGTATGTCTCTATTTTATCTATGTATCTGTCTATATATCTAACTAGAGTGTGTTCATATCTGTCTCTCTGCCTGTCTATAGTCTGTTATTAGTCTGTCTATCCATAGTCTGTTAGTATCTACCTATCTATCTGTGCATATATCTGTATTTAGTGTGTTAATATCTGTCTGTCAGTTTCATCTATCTACCTTTAATCTGTTGGTGTCTATCTATCTATCGATCTATCTGTTTTTTTTTTTTTTTTATTTAAATCTTTTTATGTGTATGCATATTTTGAAGGGTTGTAAATGTTTGTGTGTATGAGTGTATGTGTAAGTGTGTGTTTATTAAGATTGTTATTGTTTGTGTTTGTTTTGTGATGTTGTTGTTGTTATTGGCTTTATGCTAAGTGTTGTCTTGTTGTCTGTTTGGTTTGTAACTATCCATGATGGTTTTACCTAGGTGTGAGGATATATTGAAGAAGCCGGATCTGGAATTGATGTTGGGAATGTTGCTAATGGCACTGGCTTCGAATATTTGTCGTAATCTTTTGTTGTGGATGTATGCGATCATGGATGCATTGTTGAAATTAAACCTATGTTGTGTTTTAAATATGTGTTGGAATAAACAGTTGTTGCTGTCACCTAATTTTATATTGCGTTTGTGCTCATATAAGCGTTTTTTTAAATTTCTGGAGGTCTCGCCTATGTATTTCCTATGGCAGTCTGCACAAGGAATCATGTATACACCGGCTTCTGATTTTACTTGTTGTCGGGAGTTTTTGTTATTATGTTGTGTATGGTTTTGGATGCTAAACTGACTGTCTTTATGCCTAGGTTGTTAAGATTTTTGGTGATGTTGCTGTTTGTGTGGTTATTTGGTAGAATTATGTATCTGTGTGGGGAGTTGGACTGGGTGGGGTTCTGGAAATGGTTTCTGGTGTGGATTTTGAGGGCTTTGGCCTTGGCGTGTTGTATGAAGGATGTGGGATAATGGAGGTTTTGGAAGGCGTTCATTATGTGGGTGAATTCATCATCTAGGTGTTTGGGTGTGCAGATGCGGAGGGCTCTAAGGTGAAAACCTATTATAATTCCTCTTTTGGTGTGGGTGTCATGGTGAGAGTAGTAGTGTATGTGGTCGTTTTTGGCAGTGGGTTTGTGGTGGACTTTGAATTCTAATGTGTTGTTGTTTTTTTTTAAAGTAAGATGTCTAGGAAAGGTAGGGAATTGTTAGATTCTAGTTCATGTGTAAATTGTATGGTGGGTTCAATGTTGTTTAGTCTGTGTGTGATTTCGGTGATGTTTATTTCGCTCGGGTATATTATTAGTGTGTCGTCAATATATCGGAAGTACTGGGAGTCTTTGGGGATTATGTATTTGAAAGGTCCTGCTTCTAAAAACTCTAGATATAGACATGCGAGGAGTCCGCTAAGTGGTGAACCCATGGGTAAGCCAAATTTTTGTTTGTAAAAGATGTTGTTGTGTTGAAAATAGCAGTGGGATGTGCATAGTCTACATATTTTATTATTTTCTGGATGGTGAGGGGACATGCTAGTTGGGTGTTATTTGTGGAGAGATGTTTCTCTAGTCTGTTTAGGCATTTGTCTACTGGTATATTTGTATAGAGTGATTTTATATCTAGGCTAGCTAAGATTTATTCTCCATGTTTGTGTGTGTAATTTTTCTAAGAAGTTCACCTGAGTTTTTTATGTGGGCGTCACTAATTGTGCCTAGCAGAGGGGATAGCATTTTTGCCAAAAATTTAGCGATCGTGTGGGTGACGGAGCCTATTCCGGAGATGATGGTCTAAGAGGTATGTCGGGTTTGTGTGTTTTAGGAAGGCCGTAGATTTTGGGTGGTGGGGTGGTAATTGATTAAGGAGGACCATGTTTTGTCTTCTTTAGCAATTAGTTTTTTGTATGTTTTGTTAAAAGTTTCAATGTTTTTTGTGATGGTGTGTGGGGAGATTATTTCATATGTGTTGTTATCCTGCAGTAGGTCCATGAGTTTTTGGTTGTATGTTGTTGTATCCATGACAACAGCTCCTCCACCCTTGTCAGAAGGTGTGATGACAATGTCGTTGTTGGAGGCGAGGGTTTTAAGGGCCTGGATGTGTCTTCTTGTAGGGTGTGTTCCTCTGTTTGGTGGTTAAGCGAGGCGGCGATTATGCCTTGTGTGAAGCCTTTGGTGAAGTCAGAATCTTGGTGTCTGTAATTCTTATCTACAAGTTTGCTGGTGTTTCGGTTATTTATGCCAGTGGCAAATTTTAGACCGAAGCTGAGAGCTTCAGTTTGTGTGTTGTTTAGTTCGGTCGAGGAGAGGTTCGTGACTAGGTCTTGTCGGCCGAGTTTGTGCCAGTGGCTGTTATGAATTAGGCAGCGTAATTTATGTTTGAGGGTAGAGATATGGTGTTGGTTTTTATGTAGTATTTCTGTCCTGATTTGTTCTGCGGTGTTGTGTGACATACTGTTTTGTTGGTGTAATACATCAAACAATAATAATATCGCCATATAATAACAATAACAATAATAATAATAATAATAATAATAATAATAATAATAATAATAATAATAATAATAATAATAAAACATAATAACAATAAGATATAACATTATACACACACGCTCGTACAATTTTAACAAATCTCACCCCCCTTCACTTAAATAAAACCTATATTAAAATTTAATAAAATAAATAAATAAATAAATAAATAAAAAATAAATAATAAAAAAATAAAAATCTTTTTAAAAATAAATTTAATAAAAAAAAATAATATAAAAAAAAAATAATTAAAAAATAAACAAATAGATATATAATACAATAAAATAAAATAAAATTAGAGTCTCATACATACATACCAGCTACATATTCAATTCAGATATATAGACAGATACACAAAAAGATAAGTAACAACCTAATAAAAATAGATAGATAGATAGATGGACTGAAAGACCAAATATAGATGAACAGACACACAATAAAGAGAAAAAAAACAAAAAAAACAAAAAAACAGATAGGTTGATAGACATGAACACACTCAAGCTAAATAGATAGATAGTTAGATAGACCGACAGACAGATAGACATAATGTTAAATATTCATAAATAATGAATGACATTATAATATATATGATAATAATAATAATAATAACAATAATAGTATATAACATTATACATATGCTCACTTACAATTTTAACAAATCTTACCCTTACAAACCCTCACAAAAAAAAAAATAAAATAAATAAAATAAAATAAAACAAATAAATCAAAAAAAAAAAAAAAATCACACCAACATACCAACAATACACATATAACTTAACGACAAATCCAGTTCCCAATCACACATAAACAAAAAACAATTAAACAGACACACACACACACACACATACACATATTTAGCTAACCAATCCCCACAATCTAACACCTGTGGTACCACCATTGACCATTTCGGCACTCCCCATTCCAGAGAGAAGAAGAATCCACTAACCACCCCCAACTACACTTCCCCCTACTGACGACCTTCCGTTTTCAGCATTTTGAGAATTTCCATCATTGGAGTAAGAACTATATTCAAGTCCTGAAGATGGTCTAATAAGAGACCGAAACGTTGCACCGTCGACAATAAACATCAAGTTTCCACAACATCCCGTGTTTGTCTACTTTTCTCCACATATATATATATATATATATATAAGATTTTTGGATGTTTGTTTTTTATAGAAGTTTTTTTTTATTTCTCTGAAATATTTCGGAAATGCTTTTTTTCTAATTTCTGGTTATTTTTACTCTCTCTCTCTCTCTCTCTCTCTCTCTCTCTCTCCCTCTCTCTCTCTCTCTTGATACATTATTTTTTTATAATGTTTGTTTTTTATAAAATTGTTGAATAAATTATTATTTATATTTTGCTTGAAGGCAGTTATAATGCATGTATCGTATAAAATTCGATAATTATAGAAAATAATCTTGACAAGTGAATACCGGAAAAGGATGGCTCGCTATGCAGAACACTGTACAAACTGTTTCGACTTTATTAAGTCTCTTCAGCGATGTATACTAACGACTCCCCTCCGACAGGAATCGAAGAGCTTACGGCCGGGTTTGTTTACTACTCAATAAACGTCCCCTTACCTACTATGGTAGAGGCGTGTAGTATCATTGACAAGGGTAATTTCGCAGGGATTGTTCACTATGTACCGGCGGCCGAACGTATATGGTCTGTGAGAAGCTTCCTGAGTCCGACAAGAAATACCTGAAGAAGGCCGGAGGGCATATCGGCCGAAACGTTGTACAAATAACAATAAAGATGGGAACAATAGTCCGAATAACGCAGATAATCATAAGCAAAATAACTTTTACATTTTTCATCTCCCATTAAAAATTAGTAAACCTACACAAAAATAACTCGCAGTGTTACAGCTATATATATATATATATATATATATTATATATATATATATATATATTATATATAACAACCCCTCCGCACGAGCAGGATGTGACATGAGGTCAATTTCTTAAGCGGAGTTTAACAGGTTTGAATTCAGAGTTTTCCTTCTTCTCGACTGGTTTCCTAGTCAAGGTTAAAAAGCCCATTCTGCCCTGCTATTTAACCATAGCTGGTGGGAGAGTAGGATTCATACCTTTCCCAAGGGTATTAGCGCTATGTGAAATTCAAACAGCTTCATCCAGGAATTGAACTCGGGTCGACGAGTCCACTTTCTATGACTCTAACCATTAGACCACGTGCCTCCATCAGCTATAAACTGAAATGTAGGTATCCCAAGTGGAAATACTCACAAGAGTACAGATAGTGAACTTGAAAATATCTCATCAGCTATTAATAATGGAGATTCGCTTCCGGTTTTCGTCTGTAACAAAAACTATGTCACCGCTTACGTCACAACAGAATAAATCCACTCAAAATTTGAGCATGCAACATTAGAGAGTCCTCATTGGTTTTTAAAACAAGTTTTAATAGATACATCCCCAGTGTCATATATTTATATATAGTTTGTTTTATTTTAATAGATATTCAAAGTTAATAGAACTTAGTTTCGATTTCAAATTGTTTTTTTGTTTTTTTACTCCTTTAATAAATTTGATGATTTCATGATCTATGGCTCAAACTCTCCGACATTTAATTTTTAAATTCCACCTCCTCAAGCAATATCTTTCAAAAAACTATTTTTACGTCGCCCGGAGGGTGTTTTTTATTTTGTACTAGAACACGTAAAATACCAAGAAAATTTAGCACAGTATAGGAGATAATTGGTAGGTAAATGTTAAAGAAACCAGTACGCTCTACTATCTACCCATAACTGGAGGGAGTGTACTTGGATGCATACCTTGTAAACATAAATAGTCTGGTGCAGGATTTGAACTCGTCTTGTTCCAGTCGATTTCCTACGACGATAACCATTACAACATGCGCTTCCTATGCACTCAGTTGTTTGGCATCAAGTAGTTCTAGCAAAGCGCCAACGATTTTCTGCTGTCCAAAACTCTAGACAGTCTGTCGCCAATCCACATAGCTTCTCCTGCTGATTCGTTTGTCTTCCGGTGACTCAGCATGCCTACGGCCAATCAGCGTTCGCCACACCCTTCTTGTGTCTCTAATGAGCTATACCACCCGAGTTCTGCTATTTGAACCTAGTAGCAGTGGTAGATCAATACACATACAAAACTATTTATAGCAATAAGTAATTAAGAAAGACAATATGATTAAGTTAAAGATAAAACTAGAATCGACAATTCGAAGTTAACTGTGGATACAACCGTGTAGGTAGCGTGAGGGCTATCAACACGGTCAATAGAATGGCTGCATTTAGTTCAAAACTTTGATTAGTGACCCCGGGGAAAAAAAAACAAGACAGTCACGTTTCCCAGCGTTGCTTTTTATTACCAAAACAAATAATAAGAGGTTGAGTTTAAATAGACGTTATCTTTTTATGCATTTTTAGGGGCAATAAGCAATAATTTACAAATGCTTTTCGTATTTTATATTTTTTAATTGCTTAGTGTAAGGGAGGAATTAATAAATCTGTTCGCCTGCTATGGGTGAATAGTTGGGAAGGTAGGGTTGTTTATATTAAGTTAAGCAACTGTTACTGTTGCTTACGGTAACGTAGGCATGAATCTGTCTATTCCCCATCTGTGGGTGAATATTAGGACAGACTGAGCTATTTAGATTTAGGTAAGCAACTGTTACTGCTGATTAGCGTAACGTAGAAATAAATCCGTTTGACCCCCAACTATGGGTGAATTGTAGGGCAAATTGTTGCGTTTAGACTTTGTTAAACAACTGTTACTGATGCTTAACGTAACGTAGGCATGAATCCAATTATTTTCCAGAATAGTAGGGTAATTAGGTTCTTTTTATTTAGTTAAGCAACTATTACTGCTGATTAGTATAACGTAGGAATAAATCCGCCAGTCTTCCAGCTATGGGTAAATAGTGGGTCAGACTGTGGTTTTTAATCTTTGTTAAAAAACTGTTATTAATGCTTAACGTTACGTAGAAATGAATCCGTCTATTCTCCAGCTATGGGTAAATATTAGGACAGACTGAGCTATTTAGATTTAGGTAAGCAACTATTACTGTTGATTAGCGTACCATGGGAACTAATCCGTTCGCCCCCCAGCTATGGGTGAATTTTAGGGCAGACTAAGTTCTTTAAGCTTAGTTACACAACTGTGATTGCCGCTTGCCGTAACGTAGGACGGAATCCGTTTGTTCCCCATCTATGGGTAAATAGTAGGTCAGACCGAATTCTTTACATTTAGTTAAGAAACTGATACTATTGATTAGCGTAACGAAGGAATGAATCCGTTTGTCCCCCAACTAGGGGTAATAGTAGGGCGGATTGGGCTCTTTAGATTTACTTAAGCAACTGTTACTGTGCATTTTTTTCTAATTGCTTAATTGCGTGTCAAACCTGTCTTCCTTTGAGGATCAAACATGGTTATCGTTGTAAAGTTCGGGACTGATTTTGTTTTAGCCTGGAGTATTTAATATTTGCATATTTCAATTATTGGACGGCAACCCGATTAGAAGTGTATAGGTGGGTATTTCTCGGCAGCGTAGAAAAATACTTCTGTAAATGATGACAAACGGGGGATTTTTGTATTTTTTTGCTTTGATAATACAAAGATTGTAATAATATCTCGTGGATGGTATATTCCAATAGTGCTTGATTACAAGAACTCTACCCAATATATATATATATATATATATATATATATATATATATATATATATATATCTTAAAGAAGAAAAGGAGAAGAAAAAAGAAAATAGGTAAAAAAATCCCTCATGCTTTGAAAATTAAAATTCCACATGACTTTGTTCCAGCCATCTTCGCTCCGTTTCAAAATCCGTCGCATGCGACATGACGTCATTATGACTGTCTTTCTCGATCGCGCTTGAACACTTTCTTCACGTGATTTTAAACAGTTAAAAAATTCTCCGGTTTCCAACGAATTTTACTTTAAAAAATAAGGATTTACTCTGAGTAAGGTCGATATTTCTTTGTGTGCGGAACATTTCTACTTTTTTTCTATTATTATTATATCATTTTATTTTGTTATTTAAAAATAATAATAGATAGAATAATGTACACATGGATAAACTCCTGACCGAAAAACGTGTAAGTTATATTAATTGAAATAATCCTATCTTATCCATTCTATACTTTCTTTCCTTTCTTTCTCTTTTCAACATACCGTCGGATTCACTTACATTTTAATTTTACACACACACACACACACACACATATATATATATATATATATATATATATATACGGAAACCGAAAAAAAATACCCTACACAAACATAACAATCCATCCGCCACACCTAACATGCGATAGCGCTAACATTATATACTATATATACTGCACACAATGTAGAAATAGTGGATATGTGGGAGAAACATCAACACCTTTTAGACTAAGACTAAATAACCACAAATCCACTATAAATCTCAAATCACCGCATAGTACAATAGCACTTCATTTTAACACCTTATCACACAACCTTACACACCTCAAATGCATCTTATTAGAACACGCATTCCCAACAACGGAATCTAGAAAACAATCAGAAACTAAATGGATTCTAAAATTAGAAACGCACATGTAGGGATTAAACGCAGAATTCGCCGTTATTACAAATATTTTACAGACGCTGCCACTGTCGATAACAACAGAGACAAAGAAAACGTTAAACAGTAATAACATTTGACAAAGGGTATATAACGAACCTGAAAATTTATGAGAAAAAATAATTTAAATAATAAGTGAATCCAATACTCCATAATATCGAGTTCATTCATTTATACATTTTTAATGCTTCATAATAACGCCCAATTTAAAAAAAAACATTTTATATATATATATATATATATATATATATATATATATATATATTATCTAACTGCCGCTTTAACTTTTCCGTCGCAGTGGCATCAGTAAATAATCCTAAAGTGCTCAAAATATTAAAAATACAGGGCAGTAATAATACTATTAATATTACCATTAGAAGAAAAACAAAGGATTCACCATGGCTTCAATCGAACCGAAATGATCTCTTCAGGACCCTACCTTACGCCAGGCAAGTCGATGTAATTCCCCAGCTAAACCAAAGACACTTTTCGGATAACAACGGTTGACTGCTACGTTATTCTCCTTTCAATCTTTTGCGTGCGGCTTGCACGCGAAAAATGAGAAAAAAAACAATGTATCGTTCCACACGTGTATTCATTTCTTAATTCTCCTTTCTATATTGTTATCAATTCAATTCTAATTCTAAACAACAGCCAGCAAAAGCAGTTAGAATTTAATTCTAATTATCTTATTATAATGGAAATTGTGTGTTTTTTGTGTCTGTAACCGAAACTATATTACTACTCAAGTCACAATTCCCTTAGTTATTGATATCACATTCTCCATGATTTTATTTTTATTTTAACCTCAATTATTAATAAAATTGTTTTACATTATTAGTTCTGCTAACCATATCTACATACTAAGAACATGCAATTATATTTATAGCGGTTTACAGTGTGAATGGGAAGGTTAATTTGCATATTGATATTAAGAATGTGATTTTAATAAATATGTGCTTAGTATTATTGATTTCTAATTGTTTGGTTTTATTTTAATGAATATAAGCAAAAATCTCTTCAATGAATCTTAAATGAAATCCATTAACAAGAAAAAATAACTGTAATTTTATTATTTACTTCCTCTTTTAACTAAATACTTAAATTAGAAAAAATACCAATGAAAGACGAGAGTGATAGAAGAGTAAGTTTCAGTTTTTCTATTTTTCGATTATAACCCCCTCTGTTTCAAATCTTTTTATCTGCATTCTTATTTAGTTTCATTAGCATTTCTAATTTAATACGATATTGTATTACATTAAAACTTAAATACTTGCACCCGGAGGGTGCATATATTTGCTAGTATTACTAATTCATAGTTTTTATTGTTCTTTTTTCTATTCATCCTATTTAGAATGAATAATTATTTAATAAAAAATCCTAATTTATTTAGTAAAATTTAATAATGTAATTCTAACAATATTTTAGTGACCGTCCCAAACTATGTCTACAATTGGAGATCAGTTGAAATCTATTATTTAAACTAACAAATATATGCACCCTCCGGGTGCAAGTATTTAAGTTTTAATGTAATAAAATATTGTATTAAATTAGAAA
>CM042163.1:41187050-41189550 GCA_023376005.1 Doryteuthis pealeii
TGCAATTTAGTAAAACCTGACTCATCATATATAATCCAGCCATTAGCTACCGACAATTAACATACGAATAAGTTCATCTACCGCTCACACTCAATATTTCTCTTTGTTCAAAGAGAAAACCAACATATGCAATGAGTAGTTAATGAAGATATATATTGATAGGGGGAAATTGACCGTGAGAGTGTGAGTCAAATACGGGTGAGGTTTTGGCTCAATTGCAAATTACGACTAATTAGAACCAAACAAAAACGAATTTCTTTCAAACATAACTGAATCGTAAACTAAGGAATATTTAGGGATGTGTTTTCTGACATTAAACTAAATAGGAAAAAGTATTTAGCAATCAATGATTGATTATAATAATAATAATAATAATAATAATAATAATAATAATAATATATATATATATATATATATATATATATATATATATTATATATATTAATGATTTGAAGGCAATTTCAATGCATATAAAAAATAAAAACAAAAAGATGTTATTTTTGTCTTATCGATTTCAAAGTAGAAACTTTATCTTCAGAGATGAATATCATATTCTAATGTTCATCGCTGAAGATAAAGTTTCTACTTTGAAATTGATAAGACAAAAAAACAACATCTTTTTGTTTTTATTTTTCATACGCATTGTAATTGCCTTCAAATCATTAATATATTATAACACACTTAACAATGCTTCAAGCAAATTACCAATTACTTTTATATATATATATATATATAATATATATATATATATATATATATGTGTGTGTGTGTGTGGTGTGTGTGTGTGTGTGTGTGTGTTAATCATTTCGCATCATTGAATCATGAGAACTACGGAAACAACACGATGTATGTAAAATATGTTTGAGAAATTAAAAGAAAGATGACACAAAGCCGTCAACAGATGAAAGCATGATCCACAAAAACGAAACACGCTTAACGGAAGGACAAAACCTTGAAACCTATACAGGGAAGAAAATCTTTACAGAACTAAATAGAAAATAAAAATAGGCCTCCCCTAAAAAAGACAGCATGCAAACGAATATACAAACTATACAATAACTGCTGAGTGAGGCAAACGAATTCGTGTAATAATACAGACCTGACAACAAATTCCAACGGAGATATGAAAAAAATAACAAAGCAGCAACCACCGTGTTAGCGGGGACGGAAGAATACACCGAATGCACCTCTGTAGAGGGGTAAGTAAAGTAAAGACGTCGGGGTGGCCTAAAGTCGGTATCAGCCAAGCAGCGAGGGAGTCTATCCCCTTTTCACTAGCGATATGCGTTTGAGCTGGAATGCCACTCTGACCATCAGCTCCCTGCTTACAGCACAGATAGGTCGAAATGAACATTCAGGGATTGACATTTTCTCGATTTGTTTAGCCTTACATTTGAACATATATGCCCGCCTAAATTCATTAATTATTAACAAATTAATTTTCAAAATTATGTATGACTTCAATTAAGTACATATCCTCCAAAAATTTTCGGCGAAAGCCATATAAAAATAAGCACATTTGTTTGTTTACTTAACTTCATATATATTATATATATATATATATAATATATATATATATATATATATAAACAGAACGTCAAGTCTTAATAAAGAGATATGAACAAATAATCCCAATAGTTTTCTTTATTTTGTATAAATATTAGAGAGTCTTTGGTTTTACTTATGTCCTAATACAATTCCATTACCTATCTCTACATATATTATCAAAATTATCTGTCGCCTTGAATATATATATATATATATATATACTTACCCAACACCTCCACTTTGGGTAATATGTAACACAAGGTCAATTTTTAAACAGAGCACATCTGGTTTAAATTTAGATTTTCCTTCTAGGCTTCAAAATTAAATTAGATTAGGTATTCTAAACAAGTCACATATCATAAACAACTCTTAATTAAGTTTGAGGATACTAGATTCTGACAATTTATACTTTTCTCGTCTTTTAATTCATGCTGTCTCCCAGAAATTCGTCACATTTTTTAACATTTCTGGTGTATTCGCTTATACCGGTCACATTCTTGACTTCCTGGAGTAAGCGCTGTCCAGAATTCGGTTAGGGGCCTTTCTACAGACTCGGCTACCCAACTCCCGTTGCTAAAAAACATTCATCAATATTCAGATAACCATGTTCCCATTGTGAACACCTGATGAAAGTTTATGAAAAAACCGAAATGTTATAACGTCAACTTCACCATTAATAATATATTCATCATTTTAGAACACATGGTATATATATATATATATATATATATATATATATATATATATATATATATATATATATATATATATATGACTCCATAAATTTAGTATGAGTTCTCTAATTGGTAATTTAAATTAACTCTCACTACTAAGCATATAAGCAATGATTGCTTCCCCGGAAATTTTATCTCACTGTGACCGTAAAATACATAAACAAACCTATGTACTTAATAGTTTAAAAACACCAGTGTCCGCTACAGCTGCCAGTGGA
>CM042163.1:41194550-41204189 GCA_023376005.1 Doryteuthis pealeii
GTCTGACGTCAGTTTGTCTGTTGCAGAGATAATTTTCTCTTGGAGAAACTTGATTATATTCAAAACAGAGGTAGGAGCTGCCGATTCTAATAAGTATTTGCGTCGCCTTATTATTTTCGCCCCACCCTTATCTCAGCGGGTAGCAACATTAAGCATTCTGTCTCCACATGGGAACAAAGTTGAATATTTGACCTATTTGAGATATATGAAATTTATCGATTATTTTCAATAATTTAATTTAAAGTTTTTACAACTAAGTAATAAGAAATATTTAGAATATTCATTCATTTAGTCTTTAGTAGGGAATTACATATATATATATATATGTGTGTGTGTGTGTGTGTGTGTGTGTGTATGAGTGCGTTTATTTTTGGGAGGAGGGAGAACAGGTAACCTCACTCTATTTGGGAGTGTATGTCTGTGTGTATTTGTGTGTTGTGATATATATATATATATATATATATATTATAATATATATATATATATATATATGTTTCATTGAATTGAACAGACAATTCCTGTCTGACAAGTCTTTCGCCGATCCGTTCTAATCTTCCGGCCATCCTTCTGGTGTCAGGGTGGAACTGGTATACCAGTCCACCGAATGTTTCGTCACTAGCGCTTTCGGTAATGCACTTTGCCATCCTCAGGTGGAAACGATGGAATAGTTTTCATGTCTCGTTTTTAACGAGAACGAGTAGAAGCAAGGAATTATGGGAGGTAATATCAATAGGTAGTGGGAGGTTTTTGGAATGGTAGTAGTTTGAACAAAGCAGTGGTGATTTATATATATATATATATATATATATATATATATATATATTATATATATATATATAAAGTGAGAACGGGACAGGGAGAATGTCTGTGTAACAGAGAAAGAGAGAGATAGAGTATGTGTGTGTATACGTGTGTATGTGCCAGGTCAGCGTTTGTGTTCTATATATATATATTATTGGTTACGAAAATATTAGGCTACAAGTTCACCATTTCTGTTCGGGTATTTGTGAAAGAAGAAGTTACTGATTTAATTTTTGTCTATCTGAGCATTGCACTCTCCCCAATGACCAGGATAATGTATAGGAATGTGTCTGACTAGTGAGGATAGCCCATTTTAATTGTCTGTACTCTGTTTTATCACTGACATTTGTGGAGTTGTAGGACAGGTGTGCAGGGGTTTCCATTAAACGTGGTACACATGATTCTCAATTGGATTTCCTCTATGTTGTTTAACGACTTTAAAGCATGAAAACTAAGAAGCCTTCCTACAGCTCCTATGATAATATTGATGGATTTTTTTTCGTGCAGAAACCGATATAAAATTCCATCCATTACCGTTTTTATCATTTCCAGCTCTAATTAAATATGGTAATACCTATGTTCTCAGATACATATGATGTCTATGTTCTTATCGGGTGTGGAAGCCGTTAGTTCGGGTAATTGAATTATTGCTTTTCTAATGCTAGAAGTTGCTATGTTGAAAGTATTTTTGACTCAAAGTGGGTTTGTTTTGTGTTTGTGTTTGGGCTATGCAGCTGATTTTTCGAACATGAGATCCAGAGCCCCATCCTTAGCACTACGCGACCCTTGTTGAGCCGGGTGAAGGGCGATTCGGTTTGGAGTTTGGGGATGTTGAGCTCTGTAGGTGATATTTCGGACACTGGGACCAGGACTATATCCTCAGCTCTAAGTGTTATGTGGTATGGGAGTTTGGTAACGTTGAGATCTCTAGGTGGTTTTTCGGGCACTGTGGTCAGCATTACGCACCCTATGTTTTGCCGAGTGAAGGGATTGGGAGTTTGGTGATGTTGGGCTCTGTAGATGATTTTTTTTCAACACTCGGACCAGAGCTATATTCTCAGCAGTACGCACCCCATGTTGATCCGTGTAAAAGGAGATGTGGTTTGGGAGTTTGGGAATTATGAGCTCTATAGATAATTTTTCGGACACCAGGACCAGAGGTATATCCTCAGCACTACGAACCCCATGTTGAGTCGCGTGAATGGTGATGTGGTTTGGGAGTTTGGTCATGATTAGCTCTGTACTGATTTTTCGGACACGGAGACCAGGGCTATATTCTCAGCGGTACACGCCCCTTGTTCTACCTCATGTAAGGCGATGTGGTTTGGGAGTTTGACGATGTTGAGCTCTATAGCTGATTTCCCGGACATTGGGGCCAGAGCTATCTCCCCAGCAGAATGCACCCCGTGCTGACCCTCGTGAAGGTCGATGAATTTTGAGAGTTTGGCGATTTTGAGCTCTTTACTAATTTTTGGACATTGGGACCAGAGCTCTAACCTCAGTAGAAAGTGCTCCATGTTGAGCAGCGTGAAGTGAGATGCGGTTTGGGAGTTTGAGTTATTGATCTCTGTACTGATGTTTCGGACTTTGGGACCAGATCTATATCCTCAGTCCTACGTACCCCATGTTGAGCCACGTGAAGGGCGAAGGGGTTTACGTGGTCTAATGGTTAGAGTCGTAGGAAATGGACTCGTCAACGCGAGTTCAATTCTTGGACGAAGCCGTTGGCATTTCACATGGCGCTAATACCCTTGGGAAAAGTACGAATCCAATTCTCCCTCCAGCTATGGATAAATAGCAGGGCGGACTGGACTCTTTAACCATGGCTAGGTAACCAGTCTAGGAGAAGGACAACTCTGAATTCAAACCTGTTAAACTCCGCTTAAGAAATTGACCTTGTGTCGCAACCTACTCGTGCGGAGGGGTTGGTAAATATATATATCCTCAGCCCTACGTACCCCATGTTGAGCCACGTGAAGGGTGAATGGGTTTGGAGTTTGGTGATGTTGAGCTCTGTAGCTGAATTTTGGAATACTGGTAACTGAGCTATATCCTCAGCATTAAGAACCCCTTGTTGTTGACGCTTAACGGGCAGCGGTTTGGGAGTTTGTTATAGAGCTCTGTAGGTGATATTTCAGACATTCGGACCAGGGCTATATCCATGGCAGTACGATTACCTTGTTGGTCCGTGTGAAAGGAAATACGGTTTGCGAGTTTTCTCAGACACTGGGACAGAGCTATATCCTCAGCAGTACGCGCCCCTTGTTTAGCCGCGTGATGAGCGATGCGTTCGGGAGTTTGGTGATATTGAGTTCTGTAGCTGATTCTTCGGACACTGGAACAGGGCTGTATCCTTTATTGAGCTGCGTGAAGGAAGATATAGTTTGAGAGTTTGGTGATTATAAGCTCTGTAGAGGATTTTTTGTACACTTGGGCCAGAGCTTTATCCTCAGCAGAAGGCGTCCCTTTGAGACGGATGAAGGGTGTGGGGTTTGCGCGATTGGTGACGTTGAGCTCTATAGCGGATTTCTCAGACACTGTGACCCTAGCAGTACGCCCCCTCTGTTTAGCCGGGTGAAGGGTGACACGGTATGGGAGTTTGGTGATGCTGAACTCTAAAGTTGATTATCAGCGGATAATTTTGTACATTTTATAAATTACCTCGGGCGTATTTGAAGACCAGCGTCTCCTAGCAGTAACCAATTTCCAATGGATGCTCCCCTGACAAAGCCTTTTCTTTGTCTTTGATTTTATTGGAATCAAACGAATGGCTGATGATCGTCTTTACGCACGCAATAATAGCGATAAACCGACAGACTGATACACGCGCACACACACACACACATACACATACACAGACACACACACACACACACACACACATCTAAAGGAACACGCCCTCAAAGGTACAATGTTCGGACAGTGAACCATGGCCTTTATCCGGAACAACGACAAATATTTTGCCCATGCGTTCAAATAATTTTCGACAACAAAAGATTTTATCAAAAGATAAAGTCACCTTTGATTTAAAAAGAACGGTTAACTTAATCTCAATGCGATTCTCTTAATTCATCTAAATAGGGGAATAAAAATAATAAAAATAACGATAACTTCAATGGAGACGCATGAAAGGACCAAGAAATAAAATAATAATAGTAATAATAATAATAATAATAATAATAAAAAGAAGAAGATCAAGAAGAACAAACAAAAAACACCCAAAAAAACAAGAACAAGAATAAGAAGAGATAATGAGGAATTGGATGGACAAGTAGAAAATGAAGATTGTGATAAAGTTGAAGAAAAAAGCAAAGAGGAATAATAATAATAATAATAATAATAATAATAATAATAATAATAATAATAATGCCATAAGAAAAAATGCCATAGAAAAAATTATATCAAAGCAAAAATTGATAAGACACAACAAACAGTAAATGTAGACTGTGCGGTGACAGAGATCAGACTGTACACCATGTATTAAGCGAATGTAGCAGACTAGCACAACGGGAATACAAAGCTAGGCACGACTGGGTTGGGAAGGTGATCACTGGGAATTATGCAAAAAATTAAATTCTGACCATACAACAAAATGGTATATGCATAAACCAGAATCTCTTCTTGAGAATGAAATGCATAAAATTATCTGGGACTTCGAAATAAAGACGGGTCCCCCTATTCCAGCCAGGAGACCAGATCTAGTGTTGATTAAAAAAAAAAAAAAAAAAATAAAATAAAACTTGCCAACTGATGGACTTTGCGGTCCAGCAGATCACAGGGGAAGCTGAAGGAAAATGAAAAGATGGATAAATACCTGGACCTTGCCAGAGAATTGAAAAGGCTGTGGAATATGAGAGTGAAAATGATACCAATTGTAGTTGGTACACTTGGAACGGTCCAAATAAACAGAAAAAAGACTGGGGGATCTGGAAATCAGAGGAAGAATTGAGACCATCCAGACTACTGCACTGCTGCAATCAGGTAGAATACTTAGAAGAGTGCTGGACACCTGAGGAGACTTGTTGTCACTCAGCCTCCAGTGAAATACCAACAGCTAAAGCTGATGTGAAACACTCAAAAGGAGTGATAATAATAATAATAATAATAATAATAATAATAATAATAATAATAATTAACCAATGAAACGACGGAAACTGGAAATCAGAAGAAGAATTGATACCATTTAGTGTCCCGCTTGACGGGTACTCTACCGACTGTGAGGACCGATTTAACCCAGTCGTAGAGCATTTGGCTAGGAATCTCATTCCTAGTTCGATACTGGCCCTCGCCACCTCAGCGTATGAGTAGCACGGACGGCGGTAAAGAGAGGAGCTGATGGTAGGTGTGGCGCTCCACCTCAGACGCTAAAATAATCTCCTTGGTCTAACGCTAGTGAAAAGGGGATAGACTCCCTCGCTGTCTGGCTGATACAGACATTAGGCTGTCGACGACATTTTAAAGAGTCCCGCAGTGTTAAAATCAGCTAGAATACTTAGACGAGTCTTGGAGACCTGATCAGACTTGCCAGAGATTTGAAATAATTATTGGGCTGGTTGGTAACATTTGTAACCATTAGCAGAAAAGGTTTACAAAGAATTGGAAATCAGATTACGAATTAAAAATATCCACAAGACATTACTGAAACAAGCTATAATACTTGGAGAGTGCTGGTCTATTGAAGGTTCACTGTTACTTGAGATACAAAAAAAAAAGCAGCTAGATACTATCAGCGTGAAACCTTTGAATACAAATAGTTATGACAAGGGTACGTTGTTGTGCACACAGAGGTTGATTCCATGTAAAGGATGAAACAGTATTGGCACTCAGATTTCATAATAAACACAAAGACCACCCTTCAGGACATACAGTAACTTCACATTTTTAGACATGTATTATTGATGACTTACAAAGATTTTCTTTTTGTAAAGATAGTCTGGGCCAAACAATCAAGAAATGAAAGAGAAATGGAGATGATATTATTCTCTGTTTTGTTTTATATATAACCTCTTGAAAGAAATTACCGAACGAAGACGATAGAAATAAGTGTAAACAGAAACAAGAACTACCGTAATTTTTCGACTGGTTTAATTGTTACCAGAATGTTTTGACAGGTATATTCGTCGGCCTTCTTCAGGTGCATCGTATACTAGGTGTGTCGAGATTGAAGCTGTATTTACGAGAAAGAAGTTTACGAGCTAGAAATGAACAATCAAAACTAATTTTTTTTTCTTCAGAATACAAGGTATATCAAAAAGTACAAAAATTTCGATACTTTTTTGACACACCTTGTATACTAGAAAAGACATGCACCCTCCGGCACAGGTATTAAGATTTTAGTATAATTATATATTCAATTAGAAAGACTAATCAATTTAAATACAAACACAAAAAATACACTTATTTTTACTTTATTCTAGTTGATCAAAAATGATACATACGATTACTTTTAATACGTTTGAGAACAAAACAATAATATTAGATATCAATAACACTAAGTAATTATTTATTAAAACAGTTTTGTTAAAACCAGTATGCAAATCATCAACACCATAAACGATGTTAACCTTTATTTCTTATTGCAGGATTTTAAACATATAAATAACGTGCTGTTTTGAAGCAAATCTAACTTAGACTTTAATAAAGATTATAATATATGATATTTAAGATTGAATAAGGATTATCTAAATATTGTATTTGCGCAAACCAGAATCTGAATGAGAATTGTGACATCGTTGGTGACAGAGTTTCGGTCACAAACAGAAAGAACACATAATCTCCATTACAGTGAGATAAGAAATTCTATTTGGTTGAATTTTACGGCATGTCAAAACTTGGGTTATTTTATGCCGAAGACATTCTATTCCTTCTTGATGGTATGGTAGAATGAACAAATTGTTATTAAGATATTCTTTTTTAAATTAGGAAATTGCTAAAATACTCGCCAGTAGCGTATGATAAAACCTAAAATAAATATTTCCTCACCTTCTCATATCAGTTAGATGAAATGTTTCATCTGAAGATTGTATTTATATGGATACTTTAAACTTGCTAGCAAAAACATCCCTAACATGATTACGGTAAACAATGGAGGAGAGAGAGAGAGAGAGAGAGAGAGAGAGAGAGAGAGAGAGAGAGAGAGAGAGAGAGATTATAGTTCTTCGTTTTTTAACTCAACTGTTTACAGACTTGTGACTTACTGCTTCCACTTCCTCGTCTAGATCCTCGGCTATTTTCTCTGGGCTGATTTAGCGGCTTTCGGCTGGGTTGATTTTCCTTCTTGTTTATTCTACTTACAGAGCTCGGCTGCTCATTGTCTTAGAATTTAATTAATAACAAAAAGACTTGGTTATTCTTTATTAAGCTTCTTTTTTTTTCAAACCTGACCCACCAGAGCCGTCAATCCCATCTGCACTCCTTCGAAATGGGGTCGCTTCTGCTAACTAAAAACTTATTCTCACGTGTCTGTACCGCAGGTCAGTTGGGCTCAACTAAACGTCACTCATAATCCCAAACGGGTATGGAAAATTACCAACTTCCGCTTTTAATTCTAACGATCTTTATTTAAAATTCTATCTACATGTATGCTCACAATTTATAACTGCTCATAAATTGTAAGACTTACAGTTAATTTTGAATCCTACACCACACTTCATTACACAAATGATAGGCTAGGCCTATTCCTTAGGTAACAATACCACACCGTACCCTTTGATTATTTACTAAGCTTACCTAGTTTGGTACAAGGTTAGAATTATGTAGCACCTAGTGAGAAACAAGCTCACTAGCAATGGTCTGTCACTAAACATTATACCGCACGATGCATTCTGATTATCTACAAAGCTTAGCTTAGTTTGGCACAAGGATAGAAGTTTGGAGCACCCAGTAATAATCAAACTCACTTTATTGTTTTGTTTGTTTTGTTTTGTTTTACGGCATATCAACCTCAGTGGGTCATTTAATGCCGATAAAGTTTTGAAATAAATCAATTCTTAATAGATAATACAATTTTTTTATAAATACATTTTTCTATTTAACCCATAGATGGGACCCTAACAGGTACTACCACTCCGGGTCAGAGTGGACCAGGGAGCAATGGTGATGAAGGGGTGCTCCACATTCCCCAAACCTCCAAAACTGGAGCCTCACCTTCAGATAGAGTTTAACGTCATTCCCAGGACATGTAGACCCGCAGCCACCGCCTTCTAGCACCCATATGATAAAAAGGGGTTGGGGCTTGCCATAAGGGCAATAGGGTTGCAAACTCACTTTAACTATCTATTATATTCCTGTTGATTCCGTTACTTGACGTTCCATGTGGAGCACACAGTCATCAGAGGGAAAGAGCAGAAATATTTTTTCACGTAGAATAATGCTTGTGCGGGTGACACGTATGCATATATATATATATATATATATATATATATATATATATATATATATATATATATAATTATACAGACTTAGTATAGAAAACTATGTCTTTTGGGCTTAACACTAACTTTTCAGCAGGTAACGTCTTACATTTTCCCTATCATACATTTTATAAGGGGAAAGAACGGACTGATCACTGGTCTAGCGCTAGCGTAAAGGGATAGACTCCCTCGCTGTTCGGATGATACAAACAACAGACCACTCCAACGACTACTACAGAATATTGTTCTTAGCGGAAAATAAATCACTTCTAAGCCGATGATTTTTATAGGCTTCGCTTTACCACATGGAAATTGTATAGCAGTACCTTTTTCCTGTTTTAAGACTGACGTTTATGTGTGAAGGTGTTGCATAACTGATAGGTTGCCTATAAATTATATACAGTAGTATAGAAATTAAGAATAACGGTAATTCTGAATGATGGAAAAATACCCGTAAGTGATTGACAAGCCTTCACCTTATCTATCTAGTCTCTGATTAGTCAATTCGATTCGTGAGAACGGGAAGTATAATTATATATTATACACAGTCATCAAAGGGAAAGAAGAGAAAGAGTTCCCTGACAACCGTGTTTTATGGCATGAGGATTTTTGTCACGTAAAATAATTTTTGTGCGGGTGACACGTATGCATATATATATATATATATATATATATATATATATATATATATATATATATATAATGAGATAAAAGGACTGTTTGAAGGTCTCACGCAAATCAGCAAATATCTAAGCCGACGACTGGAACCCTCTGGCTAGGAATCGTGATCATTGGAGGAAGTGGTATATCTGGAAGAGGAGTGGGACTTGGTTTAGATCAATCCCAAATTGAAAATAAGGAACTTAAAAGAGATGCCCGGAAAGGCCTTGAATTTGAGCTTTATCCTCTGAAAGATCACTGTCGAGAACGAAATTGCAAATGTCTGTTGGAAGATCGGCCTTGAAAGAGCGGGAATGCAAAATCATTCATGTATCTTTGAAAGGAAACCACAGGTGGATTATCAAATAGTTACAAAAAAAAATAGTCACACCTGTGGAAAAGGATGTGAATCAGCTGTTGGTAGAGAGTCACTGATTTTTTAAAAAATATTATAGTACATATAAATTGTGTATATATATAAAAATCTCGGAAAATATGTTGCGCAAAATTGCGTATTTTGAAACTTACATTTTTAGATAGATTAAATAAAACTTTATCAATGGTGAAAATCTTTTGTTTAACATGACACCTTCCAGAGGTTTAAAATTCACTATCAGATTTTTTTTGAGTGAATAAAAACAGACCAATTGAATTAGAGAAAATACTTTTTCTGCGTAGTGTAAGCAACCCAGTATTTTGTTTATCAAAAATGACCTGATTCGGCATTAAATGACCGAAAAAGAGTTCATATGCCGTATTCTCCTTT
>CM042163.1:41204289-41211789 GCA_023376005.1 Doryteuthis pealeii
GTAATGATTTTTTTTTAATTGAAAAAATAAAAGGAAAGAAAAAAATTAAAAAAAGAAGAAAAAAAATAAAGGAGGTAGTGAAGGATGAATCATTAAATTAGAAAAAGGCGTTCGAAGAGAGTAAGAGGATGGAATGAAAATGAGAATGAAAGGCAGAAGAGAAGAAGAGAAAGAAAGTTAATATAAACCTAGAAAGAAAGAAGAGGAAGAAAGAAAAGAAAGAGAAGAAAAAGAAAAGTAGTGAAAGACAGGAATGGAAAATTAGAAGAAAGGGCGAGCGAAGAAAGGGAAAGAGATGGATATGAAAAGCAGAAAATTTAAGTTTAACAATAATTATACAAAGGAAGAAGAGATAAAGTGATGGGAGGGAAGAAGTGGGAGAAGGAAAAGAAAGGAGGAAGAAAGAAAGAAAAGAGGAGAAGAAAATCTAATTAGTTATAAACTAAAAGTTATAAAAGACAATAAATTAAGAAAGTATTTTGTGTTAGACGCTTTCAATACAAAGAAGGAAAGAAGAAAAAAGAAAGAAGAAAAAAAAAGAGAAAAAAGAAAGAAAAAAAGAAAGAGAGGGAGAAAGAAAGAAAAAATTAAAGGAAGGATTAGATTAAAGTAACCCCCTAGAAAAAGAAAAAGTACGAGAAATAAATAAATAAAGAAAGATAAGAAAGTGCGGAAAGAAAGAAAGAAAAAAAAAATTAGTTTTGAAGATAAGTTAAGAAGGGAAGAGAAGGAAAAAGGAAAAGGAAAGGAAACAGAAAGAAATGCATTATAACCCTTAAAGTTATGTATAAAAAAGAGAAGAAAAGAATATTTTGCTTAATGTCAGAAAAGAAAGACCCAGAAAAAAAAAGATAGATAAAAGCAGCAAGAAGGGAAAAAGAGAATTACATATAAGATCAGATAAGAAAAAAACCCAAAAAACAAAGAAGAAAAAGAAAAAAGAAGAATTAATATACTAATTTTAAAAGGAAAGGAAGAAAATATGTTGCCTTTAATACAAGAAAGAAAGGAAAAAAAAGGAAAAAAGAGGGGAGGGGGGAAAAAGAGAGGGAGAATTGCTTTAAGGTAAGCAAGAAGGAGGGGAAAAAAGAGGAAAGAAAGAAAAGTTTGAGGGAAAGATAGTAACCGAAAAACGAGAACAAATACAAAGAGGGGAGAAAGAGGAAAGAAAGAAAGAAATTGATTACAATGCTAAAATATTTTAAAAAAAAAAAGAAAATATTTTAAGCCTTAATAATAAAAGAAAGAAGAAGAAAAAGAAAAAAGAAAGACAAGATGGGGAACAGAGAATTAGCTTAAGGTGAGAAAGGAAAAAGAAATGAAAAAAGAAAGAAATAAATGAAAATGTAGAAAGAAAGAAAAAAAATTGAAAGGAAAGAGAGAAAGATTGAGAATGAAAGAAAGAACGCAAAAAGGAAAAGAGAAAGGAAAGGAAGAAAGGAAAAAAGGAAAGGAAAAAAGAAGAAGAGGGGGGAAAGCGAATTAGCTTAAGGCAAGGAAGAAAAAGGAAGGAGAAAGTGTAGTTGAAGAGGAAAGGATAGTAAAGAAGTAAGAACGAATACAGAGAGGAGAAAGAAAGAGAAAGAAGAAATTGAACAATTACTAGAAATATAAAAAAAAAGAAGAAATGCTTTAGCTTTAATGTAAAGAAAGAAAGAAGAAAGGGGGAACAAGGAATTTAGCCTAAGTAATAAAAGAAAGAAAAAAAGAAAAAAAAAAAAAAAAAAAAGGAAGAATGAGAAGGAAAAAGAAAATGAAAAGAAGAATAAAATAATGAAATTTACTCTAACCCTAAATATAAAAAGAATAGATGCGATATATAGCTTAATGTAAGGAAAAAAAAAGACGGAAAAGAAATTGATACAATACTAAAGTTTGAAAAGGCAAGAAATATTTAGCTTAATAAAAGAATGAATGAAAGAAAGAAAGAGAGAAAGAAGAGAGAATAGAAGAAATGATAAATTAGCTGAAAGATAAGAAGAAAAAAGAAAAAAAAAAAGAAAGAAATTTGATATGTAACATTAAAGTCTAAAGAAAGGAAGAAATATTTATCCTTATATAACAAAAAGAAAAGAAAGGGACTAAAAGAGAATTAGCTTCAGATAAGAAAGAAAGAAAGAAAGAAAGAAGGAAAGAAAGAAAGAAGGAAAGAAAGAAAGAAAGAAAGAATAAAAGAAAGAAAGAATAAAATTCAATAAAAACCCTAGATTATAAAAGAATAGAACAGATATGTAGCTTGATGTTAGAAAGAAAGAAAGAAAGGAAGGAAGAAAGATGAAAAAGGAGAATTAGCTGAGGATATTAAAGAAAGTATGCGTGCGTGCGCGCGCGCGCGTGTGTGTGTGTGTGTGTGTGTGTGTGTGTATGTGTGTGCGTGAGAGAGAGAGAGAGAAAGAGAGAGAGAGAGAGTTAATATAAATCTAGAATAATAGGTTAATGGCATATCAACCTTCGACAGCATTTACAGGCAAATCCATTCTTGTACAGTAACAGATGTGGTACTATATAACCCATGGGCTGGGGATGAGGGTTCAGAAAGTTAATATAATCAAGAGAGTAAGAAAGAAAGAAGATTAAAAAGAACTAGCTTAAGATAATAAAGGAGGAAAGAAAGAAAGAAAAAAAATGTCAAGTAGAGGTGCTGGAAAAAAAAAAGTATAGAGGAAAAAAAAAAAACAATAATAATATTAAGGAGGGAGAGAAGAGAGAGAGAGGATGAGAGAGAGAGAGAGAGAGAGAGACGAGAGAGAGAGAGAGAGAGAGAGACGAAATGAGACAAAATGCAAACAGAAGAAGAAAAAAGAAAAGCAGGAAGGGGCGGAAGACAAGAGTGTGAAAATTAACCACTTGGACTCTAATGAAATGCTTTAGAGAAAAAGCTAAACGGGAACTACACAAGGATTCTGCATGCTGTGTCAGTGTTACTGTATGGCTGCACCATTTGGGCTCTAATGAAATGCTTAGAGAAAAAGCTAAACAGGAACTACACAAGGATTCTGCATGCTGTGTCAGTGTTACTGTATGGCTGCACCACTTGGGCTCTAATAAAATTCTTAGAGAAAAAGCTAAACGGGAACTACACAAGAATGCTGCTTGCTGTCTTGAACAAATCCTGGAAGCAGCATCCCACATGAATGTAACTGTGTGGCCACTTGCCCCCAATCACACAAAACGATCCAAATAAGAGGAACCAAACATGCTGGACACTGATGAAGAGACAAGAAAATTTGACGAAGTGTCAGTTGTTTTTCACCTCTCAAATGAGAGAAAAGTTGTCTGAATCGTACAACATAAACTGCAAGAAAACTAACCCATTCTTTTATTTTACAAAGTTTTCATCTGCTTATTTGAATAAAATATTCCCTTTCAATAAAATATGTTGTATATACTTTTTGTTTGGGAAAAAATATGATGAAATTTTTTTTTAAAGATTTATTTTCCTTAAAATTCCTTAATTTCATTGTTTTAAAATTCTCTTGTTTATTCGAGATTAAATTGGCAAAATTTTGAATCTTTTTTTATTAGTAACGTTATCCAGTGGACACCTACACATGAACACACCAGTTTTAGCCCACCAGCAAAAATGTACATCAATAAGCTCTGTACGGATTCTAGATGCTGCGTGAAGGACCTCTCAGGGCGATGACTGATAGGGACAGTTGAAGAGAGATAGTCCTGGATATCGAGCGCGACCAGATGATGATGGCGATGAACAGAAGCAGGTTTCAAAATAATAAAATAACATCCTGTCGGCTGGCTCTGTAGAATGCGTCAGCTGACCATCAGCAGAGGTTTAAGACTCTTCCCCGATGATACCACCTTTTGGATGTGGGTGGCGATCCGTGATGCTTAAGGACCGAATCCTGTAACTGAGCAGTCCATAAGATGCAACACTCAACTTGGCCCTTACTTGAGATAGACGGACAATTGCAGAAGCCCTCTCCTATACTCCAGTTACTTCAAGCCCTAGCACCTATATGATTGTCCCGATCGTATTGCTCATATGGCATTCTAAACAATCCTTTTTATGATAATGTGCTAGAAAGGGGTGTTGAGGAGTTATTCAAGCCCTAGCACCTATATGATTGTCCGATCGTATTGCTCATATGCATTCTAACAAATCCTTTTTATGATATATGTGCTAGAAAGGGTGTTGAGGATGTTAGTGTCTGGGCATGTATTAAACGGCATCTATTATTGAAGTGGAGGGGCCGGGTTAGCTCAGTCGGTAGAGCGTTCGGCTAGAAACCACAAGGTTCCTAGTTCGATACCGGTCCTCGCCAACTCAGCGTATGAGTAGCACGGGGATCTGTGCGGTAAAGTAAGGAGCTGATGACAGGTATGACGCTCCACCTCAGACGCCAAAACAATCTCATTGGTCTAGCGCTATTGAAAAGGGGATAGACTCCCTCGCTGACTGGCTGATACCGACTTTAGGCCGCTCCGACGATTTTACTTACTTTATTGGTGAGGTGCCAATTTTGGATCTCTGGGAAGTGTTGAATATCCCTTCATTACAATTACTCCTAGGTCCAATCTAACCTGAAATGGTAGTACCTGTTAGGGTTCCACTTATGGGTTTAATAGATCAAAACAAGGGTTTAAAAATAAACACCTAACAAGAATGAAGTAATCAAAACGTCTTTGGCATAACATAACCCAAGTGTTAACGTGCCGTAAAACCCATCAATTAACCATTTAAAGAAAAAAAAGGCGAGAAAGAGCTAAATCAAGGTTATTATACTTTTTACATATTCTTTTTTGAAAAACCTCTTTTTAGGCACGAACACATCTGATTGGTTGAAAATTATCATTTTTGATATTCCTATTTTTTTTCTTCCTACCTGCACTGATCCCATATAGCACTTACATAGGCTCTGCGCGGATACTGTATGCTGTGCAGAGGACCCCCCGGGGAAAATTAATAATATTAAATTATTAAGGTTTTATGTATGTTTATCCTGCCATGAATCAAATTATCGCTCCCCGACTGTTTGCTTCGACCCGTGAAATATGATATGATATATCAAAAAAAGAAATTAAAATTAAAATCATCCTTTATATATTTAGATATATTTGATTTATCTTATTTTTTGGGGTAAATATCAAATCCATTACTCCTCGAAATAATATATGGTTTTTATATGTATATTTTATATCTTACCGGTAGGGGTGCATACCCTAAGGTGGTGAGATTCGTCTGGAGCGATAGCCTAAGAGAAAAGCTACCTGCTGGGTCGACTTATGACAAACCCTTTCAGCCAAGCTGCCCGGTAACCACAACCCAGCGGGGTAGAAAAAACAAAAACAAAAACCGAATAGAATAATTCTTCAAATCCACTTCACAGTATCTCTATTACGATTGGCTCCCCTCTGTGTATCCTCAGGGCAACTTATGGCGAGTGAGTACCTCAAAGCCTCGGGCTAAATCAGCAGGAGATGCTGTGCTAATGGGATGATATATGCCTACCCCAATACTGCACCACTGCTTTGTGGGTTATTCTTGTTGAACCAATCCTAAAAGAAACTGAAAAGGCAGACCCCCATCTAGTGATAGGATTTTGGCAAGATGCAGCAACTTGCGCAGCTGAAGGTAATGTTTCAGCGTCACCGTCGCCGGACTTCAAATATACGACTCAAAAGGATAAGTAGTATTATTTTGATTATTCGGACTATTGTCCTTATCTTTATTCTTATCTGTACAACATTTCCTCCGGCCTTCTTCATATATATATATATATATATATATATATATATATATATATATATATATATCGGACTACCATACGGTCAGTCTGAGTTCGAACCCTACCAAGGATAGTTGTGTCTAGCCACACTGAGGAGGCATGATATGCCGAAACACGTGTCTGTGGATGACTTATTAATTATTATTAATTATTAATATATATGCTCCCATAAATTTGGTAATGAGCTCTCTAATTGGTAATTTAAATTAACTCTCCTCACTACTAAGCAAATAAGCAATGATCATTTTCTCCGGAAATTTGATCTCTCAGTGACCGAATGATACATACACCTTCTATGTATTTAATAGTTTAAAAACACCAGTCCCGCATCAGCTGTCAGTGGCGAGGGGATAAGATATCGGACTACCATACGGTCAGTCTGAGTTCGAACCCTACCCAAGGATAGTTGTGTCTAGCCACACTGAGGAGGCATTGATATGCCAAACACGTGTCTGTGGATGACTTATTAATTATTAATATATATATATATATATATATATATATGGAAATACGATGAGGAAATTAATCCGACAATATGTGAAGAAAATATTTTTAAATATAACAAACACAGGATGTTATGATCAGGAAACAATTTTTAGTGTCAATACTTAAGCATTTCGGTATTTTGTACCATCTTCAGGACACTGTTAGGTAATGTTTCTGAGAGGAACAAACGCGCATATAAAAATTAACGGTTAATTGCATCAGATTCACACAACCACTATAAACTTAACATCTTTCATTTTGTCCCTCACATAAACATTACCTAACAGTGTCCTGAAGATGGTACAATATACCGAAATGCTTAAGTATTGACACTAAAAATTGTTTCCTGATCATAACATCCTGTGTTTGTTATATTTTCAAAATATTTTCTTCATATATATATATATATATATATATATATATATATATATTTAGTTAAAAAAAATTAATGGTAAAATGAATGAATGGATGAAATAAAAATGAATGAAATGAGGGTGATAGATTAAAAAAATCCTTTTCAAGGGACCCCTCTCAAAAGTATTAAAACACTTTTTGAGAGTTGGGTCCCGGATAGAAAGATTTTCTCATCTATTATTAAACTCCTTTGAAGCATCAAGTAAATATAATTATTCTATAAGTTATTAGAGAAGATAAAATCCGTCTCTTACCTTTGTAATATGTAAGAATGGGTTTGAATTTATACATATATATATTATATAATATATATATATATATATATATATATATATATATAACCTTATCTGGTTAACTTCCGAATATTGCCAAATTGTAACTTTTGAATTCAAAATAAAAAATAAAAACGGTCAAATAGTTGTAAAATAAAAAAATATATATTAAATTAATTAGATAGATCAGTAAATAAATAAAAAAGATTATCTTTAAAGTATATATATATTTTTTTAAAGATTTTTTTTAAAGAAAGGTTTAATTTAAAATCAACCAGAGGTAAAACAATTTAATTATTTGAATTTCTGAAAATTAAACATTGGTAAAAAGATTATAAATTTTTCTAATTTCATGAAATTAAACATCCGTAAAAAGATTTCCGTACTTTTAAGATAAATAATATATATATATATATATATATATATATATATATATATAAAATTTTACTTGAAGGCACTTACAACGCATGTATCGCATAAAATTCGATACTTTTTCTTATAGAAAATGAACTTGACAAGTGTAATCCCAGTAAAGGATGGCTCGATGTGTAGAATACCGTACAGACTGTTTCGACTTTATT
>CM042163.1:41216789-41244289 GCA_023376005.1 Doryteuthis pealeii
AAACTACGATAGAGATAGAATAGATAGCATAGAATAGAGATAGATAGATAGATAGATAGATGTGAGACGTATTCAGAGTCCACCCCGTTTCTCTCTATATATAGATAGACAGCATTTATCTATCTATCTATCTATCTATCTTGATAGATAGATAGATAGATAGATAGATGAATAGATAGATATATTGTCCCTAATTAAGTCCATACCTTTCAAAATATTTCTATGTACACATTATCTATCTATATATCTATCCATATAGATATGTAAGTCCATCCGTCTATCTCTATAGATTGATAGAGAGACAAATAGATATACTTATGTACACACCATTTATCTATCAATCTATCTATCTATCTATCTATCAAGACAGATAGATAGATCGATAGATAGATAGATCTACTGAAAACCTAATTAATCCATACCTTTTCAAATATATTTTCTATGTTAACTCATAATCTCTCTCTTATCTACTCTATCTATCTATATTAGATATTGTAAGTCCCATTCGTCTATTAATAGATAGATAGACAGATAGACAAATACATATCCTTGGTGTTACTCCCACGAGATTTACTCTCTATTTATCTAGATCTATCTCCTATCTATCTATCGTTGATACAGATAGATAGATAATAATCTATTGAGTCCCAATTTAAGTTTCCATCAATTCCCTATCCAATATATTCTTCTATTTACTCATTATCTATCTATATATCTATCACCCCATATAGAATATCGTAAGTCCATTCCGATCTATCTCATATAGATCGATAGACAGATTAGACAAATTAGATATACTTATGTACTCACCCATGCTATCTATCTATCTATCTATCTATTCTTACCATCTATCTTTCTATATATCTATTGCTTGATAGATAGATAGATAGATAGATAGATAGACTCGATTGTCCATAAATTACAGTCCATATCCATCCAATATAGTATCTATCTATTATTTATAGACAGAATAGTAGATAGATAGATAGATAGATAGATATGGGTACATTCAATTAGGATAGTGTAGGCAAGCCATCAACGGTCCTTGATAACCGTCAGTTTCTCGCCTATACGTTCATAAGAACATAGACGAGAAACTGACAGTCACCAAAATAGAACCAATGGCATATCCTGTCTTCGAAGTGCTCGTTTCAAGATGGAATCTTTGATTCTCCAGAATGCTTTACTTGAAGACAAATAGATATACCAATGACAAGTTATGCGTAAACAATGACTAATCACATGCATACACACTCACACATAAACACACACACACATTATAGATATATGTATGTATTATTTTTATCGGCGAAAGACGATAATAAAGTATAAAAAGCTATATTCATTTATTTTCCTAAATTCATATACAGTTAAAAACGACCCCGTCTTCGCATCTCACTCATTCTCGGTGTTTAAGACACGCATAGCCGCTATCTTAAGACAAATTATACTTTGATCGATTATTCTGTTCACCTGCCTCTTAGTATTAATCATTTACAGTAAGTGTCCTAAGTTACTTTTTTACGATATATTTAAAACATTTATTACGTTTAAATCTAGCACGTTTAAAAGGCCCTAATGCTAACCAAAGATCCTGTATCATAAGTAATTGTCGCGCAGCCCAACGCCTCTGATAGTGTATTTCAATACTGGGATGTATATATAATTATAAACCCATTCTTAAAGGGGAGTTTAACAGCGTTGAATTCAAAGTTTCATTCTCCAGACCTGTACGCCTAACCATTACACCATGAATTGCGCGACAATAGTGGGGTGCATAAGCTCGCTGTAAAAAACAATTGCGTTGATCTGATACAAAAGAGCTGACATTTGATGTTTAAATCCTACATAATTATAATATCGGCTGGTGCTGTTAGAAAAACACCGACATACACCTCTCAGAGGCGTAAGCACCACCCTTACATGCGACCACCGTAACTTGGCTTGACCGAGGCCGGTCCCGTGAGAGATCCCCATTCCGATAATCGGCTATGAACCACGTCAACCCTAGGTACCGATACTGCTTATAGTCCAAACACCCTAAACCCTTTTATCAATATCATGCTACGGCCTGCAGAATGCCGTGATGAACGCTTTTTGCTGTCCACTGAGTTATGATGCTAAACGTGACGGAGAACGATAAAGGAAAAAAGAGCAAGAACATTGTCTTGCCAGCCGTGATTCCTGAACCCCACGTCCGCCCGCATGCAACAAACAAATGCGATTTAGGCACTGGACGGACGCGAGGTTCGACCTGATGTGCCCGGGATGTTTGGTAATGTTGCCCATAAGAACCAAAACAGTAGGGCGAGGGAAGCAATTCGGTCTACGTGGACGGGCAGTCCAGTAAAGATTAATTTTGACGACGACGACGGATTTTTCAGCTGCGGTCGGAAGAACGAGGACACGTGTAAGTTGACAAAAAGAATGTTTGGCCTGCGAGAAGACGCGGTGAACTCGTCTCTGTTGAACTCAAATATCTATTTTCCCGGCCCCTGCGTATTTTCTATGCCCGTGTCTAATAACTGGCACTAAGCAATGGGTCTCTTAATTACTAGAGGCTCTGCGGGAGGCGTGGGCACCCAACTCCTTCACTCTTGCACGGATTGACTCCCAGTTTCCACGGTAGCTATGCCGGATTTCTTGTTTAGCACCCGGATACAAAACCGACTTACTATTGTTAAAAAAATCGTTCAATATATATCATATATCTCTATATCTGATAAGGGAAAAAACCAAAGAATCCTCTTCGGAATCAAATCAAGCTCCGTTAAACTATCTGATGTGATAGGTTCCAGTCTTTGAAGGTCTTGGGGAATGGTGGAGACTCCCCTATCGTCACCATTGCCCTCCCTGGCCACGCCCAGTGTGGTAGTACCTGTTAGGTATCCCATCCATGGTGAATAGAGCAAAAATGTGTCTATAAAAAATTGAGTATCCATTAAAATATGAATTATCTTAAAAAAGTTGCCGGCATTAAATCGACCCACCAAGGTTGATTGACCCCCGTAAAATAAAACAACAAGAAAAAAAACAAAAAACAGGACCAACGGCACCAAGCATCTTTAAATAAAGACAATCAAATAGACAGGTCTCTTTTTAGTTGATTCACATAAAACCATAAACCCCTAACTTGCTGACTACATTCCACGGCATCTCGCCAGCAAATAGGATCGTAATTGCAAGAACGCTAGATCATCTGCCCTTGTCCTGTCCTCATAATCATTTTTGACCACCGCTGTTATTAAAGGGTCACTTAGATAATACATGGAGATTAAGTGAAAAAAAGGATCATACAACTGGGCTTATAATCAAAAATTGTGATAACAGTCTACCGCTGAAACATTCAAACCACAGACAAGCAAGCAATGAACAGCAAGAAGAAGAAGAAAAGAAGAAAAGACCGAGAAGACCAAGACAGGTCCTACAATGCAAAGAAACGCATTAAGCATGTAAAAGAAGAATGCAAGGGAAAGAAAGAAAAGAAAGAAAGAAAAGAAACAGAACAAGAACAGAAAGAAAGAAAGACATATATCAGAAAGAAAGAAAGAAAGAAAACAAAAAAGAATAACACGAAGAAGAAGAAAGAAAGAAGAAGCAGGAAGAAGCAAGAAGAAGAAGAAGTAAAGAAGACAAGCACCGCGGTTAATGACAACGACAAAGGAACCCCCACACGCACAAATAGGCTAAGAAGATGAAAAAAAGAAGAAAGAAAGAAAGAAAACGAAACAAAAGCAAGATAATAGATAATAGATAAAGTAGCAAAACGAAGAAGAAGAAGAAGAAAGAAGAAGAAGAAGAAAGACAGAAGAAGACAAGACAGAAGAACACGAAGAATGCGAGGTAGAAAAGATGGAAATGTCTATAGAACTAGACGTGTAAATTACCTTGTAGATAGGCAGAATAAGTCATTCGGTGACGATACGATAATAATAATCAAATAATTACTATAATAATAAAAAAATAATAATGAATAATAATTAATAACTTAAGAAGAAGAAGAAGAAACACGAAACGCAAGCAACTGAACGAAAGCACACACGACAACCAACAAATGGAGGAGATGAAAGGAAATCACTTGGTCGTTTTATGTCTGTTTCTTCTGTTTCGCTTTTCCTTGATCTATCGATTCGACACGCGAGTTTCTGTATTAATTGCGCTGGTCCGAGCTCTTCTACAGGGCGGAAAGTGGTTCGCGCCAGAATGGCCAATATCAGGACTCTGAGACAGCGCCAACACCGCTAGAGTTGGATCTCTTTGCATCTGTTAATGTATACCCTTTGCTTCTATTCTTGCCACAAACTAGAAGAAGAGCCCGGCATATTTTCTCATCCTACTGCCCACTCCAACAGACCGTCCCCAGAACCTGCTCACGGTTCAACGGCACCGCCCAATCCGATGCGGACAGATCCGAAAAGTGACATAGGGGAAGGATATAGAGACGATGCAGTTGATATGAGAGTCTTAATATAGTATTATATACTATATATATATTATATATATATATAGAGACGCAAGAGATGAGAGCGACAGAGAGAAAGTGAATGAGAAAGACCGCGAGAGGCGAGCTCGAGAGAGAGGAAGAGAGAGCGAGAGAGCAAGATAAAATAGATAAGCTGAAAAAGATGAACGACGACAAGACATACAGACAGGAACAGGACAAAGACAAGAGAGGATGAATGAATATAAGATAGCATTAGATAAGATAGATAATACATACATAGACGAGAGAGAGAAGAGAGACAGAGCAGAAGAGAGAGACGAGAGACGGAGTATGCAAAGAGACCGATGAGAATAACAGCAGAGACATAACAGATGAGAAAAAAGGATAACGATATATGACTCAAGAAAAGAACAAGATAAATATATATGTATTAAGAAAACAAATGATGATAACACATCAGTATGAGAGAAGATGTGTGTGTGTGAGAAGCAAGAGAGAGGGACGTTTTGATGATCTGTAGTGATGATGATGATGAATGTCATGGTGAAATATGTGATGGAAAGTACTAACCACGATCATTGACAAGAAAAAAGACAAGAGATCTGAGAAAAGGGAACGATTGACCTTGAAAAAGAAAGTTAAAGAGCGACAAAAGTCTCATGAAGGAAAAAAGAAATCGGAGAAGAGAGCAGACGACGAGAGAGAGAGAAGAGAGAGGAGAGAGAGAAGAGGGAATTGAAAACTCCGAGCCGAAGATTAGGTGATAAAAAAGAATAAAGAAAATCAACTAAAAATTAATTGGTTAGTTTGACACAAGGCCCCATAAATATCGGAGCCACACAGTTAGAATCGAAGATCTACGAATATTACTTAGCTAGCATTGTTCCGCCCTTCTCATGGCAGTGACAGGTGCCCGCCAGAAAAATTTGTACCCAAAGCTTACCATTCTCAGAATATGTATTTAATCTATACTAAAAAAGCTGGGGGGACAGGCCGGGAAAGAAACAAAATAAAAAAAAAAGGCACGTTTTACTGTTTAGTTAATGACATGAACAAAGTCCCTACAAATTTATTTCCCTTACTATTTTAGGACTGAATCATGTTGAAAAAATCCGTTTTAATTGGTTCGTATTAGTCGTACATTTGCCTATTAAATACTAAAATACTGAACACAATCTCTTACTTTACTTTCTGTCTATCACTTTCCATCCCTCTATGTATCTGTGCATTACCTCCCTCGTCAAATTATCTAATGTTAGTTTTCTCTGGAGAACGAGTAAGAGAACAAAACGAGATGGCGAGAATTTTAAATGTATTCAACATTTGCCTAGATTTTACCAAGCATTTAAATTAGACCCAACGTTCCCTTTCTTAGAAAGCTATAAAAGAATGATTTTAATTACTTTTGTTTCCAGCAGTATTTATTTAAAAAGAAATTTATTTGCTTGCAAACTCACTTTTCCCTAATCTCCACTTATCTACTCAGACCTCAAAAGGAAACCAAACGAGTCATGTTTTGTCTTAGCACTATTCAAACTAAAAATGAGAAGGATTAATAAACTCCTAATCACTGACGTTGAGAATGAAATAACGTACCTTTCCAATCTCCACGATCATGCATATTTTGTGGGGTCTGAACACGCACTGAAATTTTTTCTTAATAATCATCATTATTAATATATTTAGATGAAGTTTTATTGGGCTGCACAAAGAACACCTCAGTCATTTCCACTTCCCTTTTGTGGGCAGCACTGTCCTTCTACCCCGCTGCATCTTATAGACGATCAAGTCTCGAGTAACTACTCTGCATGAAATCCTCTGTTTAACAGGCCAGCCGGTACTAGATCAAGCATACTCTTGTTACATCCTAACCGTACCGCCAACGATTAGCTTAACTTTTTTCAATTAGATCTGTTGTCTCCGCTGTTGCTTTGTAAAAATAAGACTAATCTGTTTACCTATTCCAGGTTAACCAACTGCTTACAGTTTGCGCAAAACGTTTTAAAGCCATGTCACCGTTTTGTGTTATTATAATGCTTGAACAATTTGTTTAAGTTAACTGTTACACATTATGTTGTATTTCCTCAGCTCGAAGATGGAACTTCCGGCTCGCAGAGACAAAAAAACATTGAAAAATATATATTTTAAAAGAAAGAGAAAGCAGAAGAGATGGTTTCCGCGTCAAAAAAGCCACGGTTAAGATAGATAAAGAAAATATATAACAAAGGTTCCGTTTACAGATCAAAAGAATAAAAATGCCTAGGCGGGTCTCAATACAAAAAAAGCCAGATGACCGAAGCCCGACAGCAGGACAGGCGCAAGCCGGCACGAAAGGCACATTTTCAACGTTCTCCGTTAGCAACCAAACCTACTCGTGCACTCGTTGTAAGCTATGTCCTTTCACCACCCACAGACGGGTAAGAAAATAAAGAAGGGTCCTCTCTTTCTACATACGTATCTGTTGTTATTGAAGTCCAGTAGTCCGGTAGTAGCTGACTACTAAGGATACATCGCTTTGGGTACTGTGACCATGCACCTGCCTACGGCTATACAGCAGACTCACATTTAGCAACGTGGAGAACGAAGCCCAGGCTATATAACATATAGAATTTGATGCCAGTATGCAACATATACGATTTAGTGCCGGCTAAAGAAGGCGCTACGCAACAATCTGTTTTCCAAAATAATAATTACGTACCTTATTTATAATCCTTAGTAAACTATTATAGCCTGCAAAATAAGACTTATTGGATATAAATAATTTGAACACAGTTTATATATATTTAATTACCTATACCTTATCAAAATTTAGAAATAAGAAAGCCCACATTGTTCCAAAACGTTTACAATTGATTGGTAACTCTCTCATACTTAGTTGCAATATCAATGTTTTAAAGCAGCTAATGTATTAATAAAAGTTGCACAATCCATTTTTATACTCGTAAACACCTCATAGTTATATGTAATATCAATGTCTTTAAGAAGCTAATGTATTAATAAAGTCCACAAACATTCTATACGGTAAACACTTCATACTTAGTGCAATCATCAAGTTTAAGAGCTAATTGTATTAATAAGGTCACAAACATTCATATACTGTAAAACACTTCGATAGTTTAGTTGAATATCAATGTGTTAAAGAGCTAATGTAATAATAAAGTTCACAATCATCTTATATACTGGTAAACACTCATACCTTAGTTTGCAATCATCAATGCTTTATGAGCTAATGTATTAATATAAAGTTCACCATATTTTTCTAACCTGCCAGTAGAACACTTCTCAATACTTATTGCAATATCAATGTGGTTAAGAGCTAATGTATTAATAAAGTTCACAATCAATTTATACTGGGAAACACACTTCCATATTTAGTGCAATATCGATTTTTTAAAGCAGCTAATGTATTAATAAAAGTATCAAAACCATCATATAAACTGACACCACTCACTACTAGTATTGACACTATCAAATGTTTTAGGTATTAATAAAGTCATAATATTTATATGAGTACACTTCTAACAATAAGTGCAATATCAATGTCAGGCTAATGATCATGTATTGAATAAAGTTCATAAAAATTTCTATATTTGTAAACACTTCATACTTAGTTGCATATATGCATGTTTTTAAGAGCTAATGTATCTAATAAAGTTTCCATAATAATTTTAGTATTTGGTAAACACTTCATACTTAGTTGCGGCAATATCACAATCCAATGTTTTTTAAGACGCTAATGTATTAATAAAGATCATAATAATTTTATATTGGTTAACCACTTCCATTTACTTAGTTGCCTAATATCAGATGTTTTACAGAGCCAGTGTCGACAATTAATAAAAGTTCATAATCAATTTTACTATTAGGAGAAACACTTCATACTAGATATTTATCTGCAATATCAATGTTTTAAGAGATAATTACTTGATAAAGATCATAATCAATTTTATAATTGGTAAACAACTTCATTACTTAGTTGCAATATCATTTTTAAGAGCTAATGTACTCTAATCTAAAGCTCATAATAATTTATATTGGTAAACACCTTCATACTTAGTGCAATATCAATGTTTTAAGCAGAATGTAATTAATAAAATCATAAAATTTTATATTGGTAAACACTCATACTTAGTTGCATATTATCAATGAGTTATTAGAATAATCGATATTAATAAAGTTCATAATAATTTTATACTGGTAAACACTTCATACTTAGTTGCCAATATGCAATGTTCTTAACGACGATCAAACAAGAATTGTATTAATAAAGATCATAATAATTTTACATATATATGGCTAAACACTTCATACTCTAGTCAAAACCATCGAAGCTTTTTACAAGAGATAATCTGTATTAATAAAGTTCATAATAATTTTATATGGTAAACACTTCATACTTGATTGCAATATCCAATGTTCTTTAAAGGCCTAATGCTATTAATAACAGTTCATAATAATTTTATCTTGCCGTAACCACTCATACTTCAGTTGCATAATCTAAATATTTTAAGAGCTAGTTCTATTAATAAAGTTCACAATCATCTTTCACTGGTAAACACTCTCATACTTAGTTGCAAACTCAATGTTTTAAGAGCCAATGCATTAATAAAGTTCCGACAATCGACTTTATATACATGCATGTAATAACACGAACCCAGCCCTATTATACCTCTCACTTAGATCTGCAATATCACCCAAGCTAATGTATTAACAAAGTTCATAATAATTATATTTGTCGTAAAACACTTTCATACTTAGTTCAACTAATACAATATTTTTAGAGCTTAGTCTATTAATAAAGTTCCACAATCATTTTAATACTGGTAACAACACTTCAATACTTAATTGCAATACTCAATATTTTAAGAGCAGTCTTACTTAATTAAGTCACAATCATTTCTTATACTGTAAACACTTCTCACGTACTTAGTTGCCAATACTCAATGTTTTAAGAGATCTAATGGTATAATAATAAAAAGTTCACAATCATTTATACTGTGTAAACACTTCATACTTAGTGCTAATATCATTGTTTAAGACTAATGTATTAAAAAGTTCACATATTGATTTTCTATACTGGAAAACCACTTTCTTACTTAGTTGCATTATCAATTGTTTAAGAAGCTAATGTATTAATAAAAGTTCGCAATAATTGATAAACAGGTAAACACTTCATACTATTACTAATTACTTCTGACTTGTAGCATCCTCGATTAATCCAACAAGGTCTTTTTAACGTGGGAAACCATGCAAAAAACAACAGTTTAGTGCATACCGACCTAGGTCGTAAAAAGTGCAGTGAATTCCTTTGGCATTCACACTTTTAGCGGGCCTCATGGCACCAAGCAAATAAACATAGCTCAACCCAATCTCAGACGAGCAGACAGGCTGTTGTCTGGAAGACGGCCTATCTGAGGACATTGCCATATTAATGTTTATCGGCTTCCCAAACAGACGAACCCTTCTGGACACCCAAGATCTTTCTCTTTCTAAAGAGAAAATACGAAAAAAAAACAAAAAAAACAGGAAATTTTTTTTTAATTGGTTATCCCAGCTAAGAAACAAACTATAAAAATAGAATACCTACACTCAATCATATCACACATTGAGAAGAGTGAAAGGAAGAGAGAGAAGAGAAAGAAAGAGAAAAGAGAGAAGAGAAGAAGATGTAAAACAAAGAGAAAGATAAAAAAAAACCCAATAAAAAAACGGATCTCAAGCACATTACGGGGGCCATACACCAGAAAACGGAGAAGAAAATAGAACAGACCAAAGCTGCAAAAAGTCTCGGCTGGGGGGGGGTAGAATGGTCACAGAAATGGAGCAGTAAAACAAGCTCGGAACAGGATTCAACTTTGAACTGATTGACCGACAGACAGAGAACGCGGCCCAAAAGACTGTTAGTCAACGCACTGGACCCGAAGAATGGATTGTAGTAGCCCTCATGAATGCTGAGGCACCGTTAGTGTGCGGCGGTAGAAAAAAAGAGGGGAAATAGACAACGGAATAAGGGTAAAGGATGGGACATAGCTAATAAATAACAGATCGAAAATAGAAGGATCAAGAAGTATCAATCGAGCTCTTGTTAATGACCCATAACTAACAAATACATCACATCATCATGACATACAACAGACACACACACACATACACACACACACACGCGCGTGCGCACACCAAACACACACACACACACACACACACACATATATATAACAATAAAAAAAGATAGATAGATAAAGAAAAGAGAGATAAAGACGTACGGATAGATGGGTAACATGACTTAACAGGACCATAATACAGCTACTATCTATCTATCTACTATCAAGATGAATAGATAGATAAATAATAAGATGGAAACATATTCATATTCCAATCCTCCCATATAATATAATATATATATATATATATATAATATAATAAATAGACAAAAGACAAATAAATAATAATACTATTACTATCTAATCAAGAAGAANAAAGAGATAGATAGATAGATGGTGAGACATATTCAGAGTCCATCCGTCTCTCTCTATATATAGATAGACAGATTAGAAAATAGATATCCTTGGGTACTTACCATTTACCTATCAATCTTTCATGATAGATAGATAGATAGATAGATAGATAGATATATTGTCCCTAATTAAGTCCATACCTTTCAATATATTTCTATGTACTCATTATCTATCTATATATCTATCTATCCATATAGATATGTAAGTCCATCCGTCTATCTCTATAGATTGATAGACAGATAGACAAATAGATATTTATATATACGTATGTACTCACCATTTATCTATCTATCTATCTATCTATCTATTTATATATCTTGATAGATAGATAGATAGATAGATAGATCTATTGTCCATAAATAAGTCCATATCTATCAATATAGTTCTATCTATATTGATTGACAGACAGAACAAAACAACAGACAGACAGTAGATAGATGGATAGATAGTAGATAGATACATTGGTACAGTGCAAGTTAGGATAGTGTAGGCAGCAGTCAACGGTCCTTGATATGGCTGTCAGTTTCTTAGCCCTATACGTTCATAAGGAACATGGGTTAAAGGAGAACTGGAAAGTTACAAAAATGGACAGACCTAAGTTGTGACGAGTACGTCCTGTCTTCGAAGTTCTCGTTTCAAGAAGGAGTCCCTTTGATTCTCACAGAAATGCTTTTACTTGAGAAATAGATTATACCAATGGAGACGTTGATGGCGTTAAGCAGCAAGCGTAATCGACATCACATGCATACAGCACTCAACTAATCACACAACAAGCACATATAGATATTATTGTATGTAGGTATTTTGTATTGGAGAAAGGATAATAAAGTATAAAAGCTATATTCATTTATTTCCTAAATTCTACTACAATTCAAAAAAGCCGTTTTGTTTACCATTGGGTTTTATTAGACGCTCCGCTATTAGCCGCCTATTCGTGAAGACAATTACATTTTGATGCGTTATTTTCCCGTCACCTGCTCTTAGTCTTTATATGGTCATATGTAAACAGTTAGTGGATCACTAGAGGTGTGCCGCTGTTTTATTAAGGATCATTTAGATAAAACGTTATCTTAGCGGTTTATATTCGGTCGCTACGGTTGTTGATAAGTCCGTGATCGCACAACTAAGAATCCTGTATCAATAGTAGGGTGGCAAGCCAAACACGCATATGAATAGTGTATTTTCAATACTGGATGTATATATATTTACAAACCATTTCTTAAGGGGAGTTTAACAGGTTTGAATTCAAAGTGTCCTTCTCCTAGACTGGTTACCTAACCATTACACCATGAATTGCGCTACAATAGTGGGTGCATACGCTCGCTGAAAAACAATGGTGTCTGATAAAAGAGGCTGGCATTTGATGTTTAAGATCCTCATAATTAATATCAGCTGGTGCTGTAGAAAAGACTACACCTCTGTAAAGGGGTAACACCACCTCCACCTGCGATCCATGATATTCAATACTCCACATTGACCCTTACATGGGCTTGACGAGCGGTCGGAGAGATCCCCATCCGATGAATCGGCTGATCACGTCAAGCCCTAGCACGTATATGATTGTTCAGACTGTATTGCTTTTATGTCAAACACTAAACCTTTTTATCATATATGTACGAGAATGCCTGTAATGGAGGGTTTTTGTGTCCTGAATATGATGCTAAACTGCATATAGCAATGAGGTTCCAATTCGTGAGCTCTGGGGAGCGTGGAGTACTCCTTCATTGCGATTATTCCCAGATCCACTCTGATCCGGATTTTGTAGCATCGAGTAGGGTCCCATCTATGGCTTAAATTAATGAAAAACGACTCAGTATGTTAAAAATGAGTTTTAAAGGAATTTCAATACCCAACGAGAATGAAAAAAAAAAAACATAAGAAACCTCTAGGGAATCAAAACAAGCCTTAGGTATGAATGTTAAACTACCTGATGGTGACGCCCGTCATAACAACGGCAACTACTCTGAGCAATGATGCCACACGAATCAGCTTCGAGAAGAACTCCCACGATATCATAAATAATTCTGGACAATACACTTCGTCGTCCCATTGCTCCGTTTTTTTTCTGACTAATATCGCGATACTAATAATCGCAAGACTCCAGTCAGTCAGCAGAGCCTCTCGTTGTTAGGTGTGTAGGGTCCCGTCCATGCTGTTAAAATAAAAACATGTGTCTATAAAAATGCAGTAGATATCCATTCAAAATGAATTCATTCTCAAAAAAATTTGCCGGTGCCGGCAATTTATCATTTTTTACAATGACCCCACCAAAGGTTTTGATTTGACCGTAAAAAAAAACCAAACAAGAAAAAAAAAAAAACAGGGACCAAACGGAAGCATCTTGATTAAAACACAATAATCTGTTATGAGTTCACATTAAAGACCAATACCTCTCTGACTGTTCCAGGCTTGCAAAAGTACGCAGTATTTGCAAGAAGCGCTAGATCATCTTGCGTTGTCTGTCTCAGCTAATCATTTCAGAGATGAAGCCGCAGCGGCAATTCTCTGAACATCCATCCCGCCTCGCATCTATACCACACTGCTACGGTCTTTAGAACTACGACGGAATGCACATCTTAAACCTGTACGACGTCTTCAACCAAATCGCTCACGCTCCGACCAATAAACGTGTATACACGTGGGGGCTTATATCAAAATGTTGTAAGTCTAAACAAGCTGAATTCAAAAGAAGAAGAAGCGAAGAAGTAGAAAAGAGAACTAAGAAGAAAGACAAGAAGAACGAATGAGACCACTATTCCCCACCATCATCGCGGCATTAAGTACCCGCGCGCGAATAGAAAGACGCCCCAAAAGAAGAAGAAAGAAGAGAAGAATGCGGTGTAAGAAGATGGAAATTTTTAAGATAGAATCGCAAGTTAGATTGTGAGTAAGTAGATGAGAGTAAGATTGTGAGAATAAAAAAAACAATTAAAAAGCAAAAAGAAATAAGAAAAAATAGGAAGAAGAAGAAGAAGAAAGAAGGAAGAAGAAGAAGAAGAAGAAGAAAGAAGAAGAAGAAGGACAATGCAGAGAAGAGGTAAGAGTAAAAAAGATGAAGGAAAGAAAGAAAGAAAAGAAAGGAAGAAAGAAAAAGAAAGAAGATATTTAGAAAAAAAGAATGAAAGAATGAAGAAGAAGAAGAAGAAGAAGAAGAAGAAGAAGAAGAAGAAGAAGAAGAAGAAGGGTAATGCAAGAGAAGAGGTAAGAAGTGAAAAAAGAAGAAAATAAATAAAGAAAGAAGAAGATAGATAGATAATAGATAAATAGAAAGAAAGAAGAAGAAGAAGAAGAAGAAGAAGAAGAAGAAGAAGAAGAAGAAAAGAGAGAAGAAGAAAGAAGAATGCGAGGGTAAAAAGATGAAAGTTTATAGATAGAGTGTAAGTAGATGGAGAGTAACTGTGGAGAGTAATAGGGAGATAATAATAATAATAATAATAATAATAATAATAATAATAATAATAATAATAAGAAGAGAAGAGAAGAAGAAGAAGAAGAAGAAGAAGAAGACAACGAAAAAGAAATGGGAGATGAAGGACTACTTTCGTTTTATGTCTGTTCTTCTGTTTCGCTTTCTCTTTTGCTATCGAACGAGTTTCTGTTTAATTGGCTGGTCCGAGTCTTCAGGCGGAAGTTGTGTTCGGCCAGAATGGATTAGTAGCTGAAGGGGCGCTGAGAGTTGGGTGTAATGTATACCTTTGTTTATTCTGTGCACAACTAGAGGAGAGCCCGGCATATTCTCATCACACTGCCCCTCACAGACGTCCCCAGTCTGCTCACGGTTGAACGGCGTGGACAGATCGAAAGTGAGATAGGGGGATGGATATAGAGCATGGTGATGATGAGTTAAATATATATAAATATATATATATATATATATATATATATATATAGAGAGAGAGAGAGAGAGAGAGCGAGAGAGGGGGGCAAGATAAAGATAGATAAGCTGAAAAGATAAAAGAAAGACATAGACAGGAAGACAAAGAAAGAGAGGGATTATGAATAAGATAGATAGATAGAGAGAGAGAGAGAGGGGGAGGGATAGAGAAAGAGAAAAGAGAGAGAGAGAGATGAGAGAGATGAAAGAGAGATGAGAAAAAGAGAACAAGAGAGATGAGAAAAAGATAACGATATATGATAAGAAAAAGAAAATGATATATATATATATATATATTAGAAAACAAATGATGATAAAAAGTATGAGAGATATATGTGTGTGTGAGAGAAAGAGATGGGAGTTGATGATGATGATGATGTGAAAATGTGAGAGAAGGAGATAGTGACAAAAAGAAAGAAAGAGATGCTGAGAATAGGGAAAGATGATGAAAGAAATATAAAAGAGAAAGTCTATGAGAAAAAGAGAGAGAGAGAGAGAGAGAGAGAGAGAGAGAGAGAGAGAGAGGGAAAGAGAGAGAGAGACAATTTTGAAAACGAGAGAGATTAGCTGATAAAAAAGAATAAAGAAATCAACTAAAATTAATTGGTTAGTTTGACACAAGGCCATAAATATCGGGCACACAGTTAGAATCGAAATCACGAATATTGACTTAGTAGCATTGTTCGCTTTTCATGCATGAAGGTGCCCCCTGATAAAGATTTGTCCCAAAGCTTCCATTCTAGAATATGTATTATTATACTAAAGCTGAGCGATAAAATAAATGTCCACTAAAGGCTCTTTTACTGTTTAGTTTAATGACACGAAAATCCTACTAAATTATTCCTTACTTTTTAGGACTGAATCATGTTTGAAAAAATCCGTTTTAATTGGTTCTATTTAGTCGTAATTTGCTATCAAGTCAAAAACTGACCAATATCTTACTTTACTTTCTGTCTATCACTTTCCTCCCCTCTATGTATCTGTTGATTACCTCCTCGTCATATAATGTTAGTTTCTCTGGGAGAGTAAACAGAAAACGAGATGGGAGAATTTTAAATGTATTTCCATGCTAGATTTTACAAGCAGCTTAAATTAGGTCAACACTACCTTTCTTAGAAAGCTTAAAAAATGATTTTGATATTTTGTCCGGCAGTATTTATTTAAAAATAAATTTATTTGCTTTGCAAACTCACTTTTCCCTAATCTCACTTATCTACCCAGAGCTCAATGGGAAACCAAAAGAGTCATGTTTTGTCTAGTATATAAACTAAAAATGAGAAGATTAATAAACTCTAATCACTGAAGTTGAGACTAACGTATTTTCCAATCTCCAACCGAATGATTATTTTGTGGGGTCTGAACACGCACTGAATATTTTTTCTTATTCATCGATATTATTAATATACTTTAGATGTGTTTTATTGGGCTTCAAAGAACACATCATCACCACTTCCGCTTTGTGTGGGCAGCATTGTCTTCTACCCCGGTGCATCTCTGATATACGATCAAGTCTGGTAACCTGATGAAAATCCTGATTAACAGGCCAGGGTACTAGATCAAGCATATCTTGTTACACCTAACACACCGGACGATATGCTGAACTTTTTTCAATTAGTCTTTATTCCGGTTGTTGGCTTTGTAAAATAAGACTAATCTGTTTACTTTCCGGTAACACTTGCTTACAGTTGGCAAGTTTTAAGGCATGTCAACCGTTTTGTGTTATTTAATGCTGAAACAATTTGTTTAGGTAATTACATTGTGTTGTATTGTCCTCGCCTGGAAGATGGAACTTTCGGCTGAGGGACAAAGAGAAAGATAAAAATATATATTTAAAAAGAAAGCGGAAGAGATGGTTTCCGGTCAAAAAAGCAGGGTTAAGATAAAGAAATATATAACAAAGGTCCGTTATCAGATCAAAAGATAAAAATGCGTAGGCGTGTCGTCAATAAAAAAAGCCAGTTGGCCGAGCCGACAGCAGTCAGACGCCAGCCGGCAGCGGAAAGGACACTTCACGTCTCCCGTCAGCAACCACCCATGGTGCACTCATTGTAAGCTATGTGCCTTCACCACCCACACACGGAAGAAAATAAAGAAGGGTCCTCTCTTTGTACATACGTATCTTTTGTTATTGAAGTCCCCCGGTCCTAATTAGGGGTTACGTTACGGACCAGTTAGTATTTAACGTAGTGCTTTTCCTTCTCGCACTACAATTCGTATCTTCGTACGTACAGTCGTTTGTTTACAAACACGAATCTAGCTGTAGCAGTCTCTTCTTAGCCCCCAAAATCCTTCTCCACTTTCTTTGGTCAAGGGAAGATATCACTTTACGTACGTACCCCGTCGCGAGCCCTTCGTTACGGCCAATTTGACTTGTTGATAAGTATACACTTTAATGACTTTCATTCATGAGTACGATTCTTTGGCGTGTAGTAAATAAAGATGTGGACAGTATTTTCTTGCTTTTACGTAAATTTATTTTCTCAATGAAAGTTATTGAGAGAGAGAGAGATTTGTCGGCTTCCTTAAAATATGTTTTAGTGATGCTCTTAACTTCGTTCCAATTATCAGGCTTCACACTTAAATATGTTTCAACTTCGCCAGTGTAAAATATTACATCTCAGGTTTAGTATTTAGCGACATCAGTTCATCAACTGCCAACTGCCACGCACGGCCTCCTGGCTCTAACTGCCTCTGGTCCCGGACCCTAACTGAACTCTCCTTCTCCGATCGCAGACGCTAACTGATCGTGATTCTATTCACGGGTCTCTTAAATAGCATTTCTAAATAATCTTCCAGAAGATTCTACTTTTAGAAAGTTCGAGATAGCTCTCGAACGAATCGAAAGTTCGATTCCTTCTATTCTCACTGGTCAACCAGAGTTCACTAGCCTAAGATCAAAGACTTCTCTGTAGCCCAAAAGACTGGGTTTTTTTTAATCACAGACTTATCGTTTCCTTTCTCTCGTTATCTTTCCTAACTACTTTTTCGGTGATTCTACAAAGACCACCCAGTAATCTAAGATAATCGGTAGTACATTTTTCCAAAGGTTCTTTTCCAAGTCTGGCACAAGGCCACAACTATAGGTGCTGGGCGGCGATTACGTAACACTAACATACATCGCTTTGGGTACTGTGACCATACCCGCCACGTATACAGATACGCGATTTAGCAACGTGAAGAAGAAGCCGTTATATAACATATAGAATTTGATGCCATTACACAACATATACGAAGTAGTGCCGGTAAAGAAGGTGCTACGCAACAATTGTTTCAATAATGATTCTTACATATTTATAATCCTTAGTAAACTATTATAGCTGCAAATAGACTTTATTGATATAAATAATTTGAACACAGTTATATAATATTAATTACCTATACCTATCAAATGAGAAATAAGAGCCAATGTTTCAATAACGTTCACAATTGATTGGTAACTCTTCATACTTAGTTGCAATATCAAAAGTTCACAATAAAGTTCACAATAATTTTATACTGGGAAACACTTCATATTCAGTTGCAATATCGATTTTTTAAGAGCTAATGTATTAATAAAGTTCAAAACCATTATATACTGGTACACACTTCATACTTAGTTGCAATATCAATGTTTTAAGTGTATTAATAAAGTTCATAATAATTTTATATTGGTAAACACTTCATACTTAGTTGCAATATCCATGTTTTAAGAGCTAATGTATTAATAAAGTTCATAATAATTTTATATTGGTAAACACTTCATACTTAGTTGCAATATCAATGTTTAAGAGCTAATGTATTAATAAAGTTCATAATAATTTTATATTGGTAAACACTTCATACTTAGTTGTAATATCAATGTTTAAGAGCTAATGTATTAATAAAGTTCATAATAATTTTATATTGGTAAACACTTCATACTTAGTTGTAATATCAATGTTTTAAGTGTATTAATAAAGTTCATAATAATTTTATATTGGTAAACACTTCATACTTAGTTGCAATATCAATGTTTCAAGAGCCAGTGTATTAATAAAGTTCATAATAATTTTATATTGGTAAACACTTCATACTTAGTTGCAATATCAATGTTTCAAGAGCCGGTGTATTTTAATAAGTTCATAATAATTTTATATTGGTAAACACTTCATACTTAGTTGCAATATCAATGTTTCAAGAGCCAGTGTATTAAAAAAAGTTCATAATAATTTTATATTGGTAAACACTTCATACTTAGTTGCAATATCAATGTTTCAAGAGCCAGTGTATTAATAAAGTTCATAATAATTTTATATTGGTAAACACTTCATACTTAGTTGCAATATCAATATTTTAAGAGCTAGTCTATTAATAAAGTTCACAATCATTTTATACTGGTAAACACTTCATACTTAGTTGCAATATCCATGTTTTAAGAGCTAATGTATTAAAAAGTTCACAATTATTTTATACTGGTAAACACTTCATACTTAGTTCAATATCAATGTTTTAAGATAATGTATTAATAAAGTAAACATCATACTTAGTTGCAATATTAATGTATTAATAATTTATAAACACTTCATACTTAGTTGCAATATCATGGTTTTAATGTATTATAAAGTTCATAATTATTTTTAAACGGTAAACACTTCATACTTAGTTGCAATATCAATGTTTTAAGAGCTAATGTATTAATAAAGTTCATAATAATTTTATATTGGTAAACACTTCATACTTAGTTGTAATATCAATGTTTAAGAGCTAATGTATTAATAAAGTTCATAATAATTTTATATTGGTAAACACTTCATACTTAGTTGTAATATCAATGTTTTAAGTGTATTAATAAAGTTCATAATAATTTATATTGGTAAACACTTCATACTTAGTTGCAATATCAATGTTTCAGTGTATTAATAAAGTTCATAATAATTTTATATTGGTAAACACTTCATACTTAGTTGCAATATCAATGTTTCAAGAGCCGGTGTATTAATAAAGTTTCATAATAATTTTATATGGTAAACACTTCATACTTAGTTGCAATATCAATGTTTCCATAATAATTTTATATTGGTAAACACTTCATACTTAGTTGCAATATCAATGTTTCAAGAGCCAGTGTATTAATAAAGTTCATAATAATTTTATATTGGTAAACACTTCATACTTAGTTGCAATATCAATATTTTAAGAGCTAGTCTATTAATAAAGTTCACAATCATTTTATACTGGTAAACACTTCATACTTAGTTGCAATATCCATGTTTTAAGAGCTAATGTATTAAAAAGTTCACAATTATTTTATACTGGTAAACACTTCATACTTAGTTGCAATATCAATGTTTTAAGAGCTAATGTATTAATAAAGTCACAAACATTCTATACTGGTAAACACTTCATACTTAGTTGCAATATCAATTTTAAGAGCTAATGTATTAATAAAGTTTACAATCATTTTATACTGGTAAACACTTCATACTTAGTTGCAATATCAATGGTTTAAGAACTAATGTATTAATAAAGTTCATAATTATTTTAAACAGGTAAAACACTTCATACTTAGTTGCAATATCAATGTTTAAGAGCTAATGTATTAATAAAGTTCACAATTTTTTTAAACAGGTAAACACTTCATACTTAGTTACTATTATTCTGACCTTTTCAGCATCCTCGATAAACACAAGGTCTTTTTAACGTGGGGAACCATGCAAAAAACAAAGTCTATGCAGTAGTTAGTGTAAAAAGTGCGTGAATTCCTTTGTCATTCAACTTTGTAGGGTGCCTCAGGCACCGGGCAATAAACCTAGCTCAACCACTGTCAGACGAGCAGACATGTGTTGCCTGGAGGGACGGCTATCTAGGACCATGCTATTAATGTCTTATCGGTTGAACAGCCGAACCTTCTGGACACAAGGCTTCGAAGAACCAGCTTGTAATATCAATGTTTTATGAGTCAAAGTATTAGGAATGACTCAGGTAAACGTTGCTAAATTTGCTAAATTTCCATATCGACCGTTCTTTTCATTAGAATCACTTTTATTAATTATAACACTGCTGATATTGCGTCTCACTCCCTTTTGAAAATTATAATTATTGCCTTATTGGTAAATGAAGGGTTAATGTGTATATATTTCCGTAAATACATTTACTATAAGCGCATTGAGTGATATGTACAGCTATCCAATGATGGACAATATACAATTTTAAAAGGGTATTCTTAAATTTAACAGGATACTGTATTACCCAATCAATATCGGGAACATACAGCTAGTACCGTTTTAATTGAAAGGTTCCTTATTTCTTTATTGTTAAGAGTTGCATTAATTTAATAGCCCGTAAAACATTTCGACAGAGAGGCCCACGCCAGGTACCTTTATTCTTGTCAATTTCGTTTTCTTTATTTCTTTATTGTTAAGAACAACTATTGAATTGCATCGAGCGATAGGCACTGTTATCAAATGGTGAGCAATAAGTGATTTAAAAAGGGTATGCTTATATTTAGCCGGCTACTGTATAACCCAAGCAATATCGGGAACATACACCTTGTACCGTTTGAATTGCAGGGTTCTTTAATTCTTTCTAAGGGGCCGGGTTAGCTCAGTCGGTAGAGCGTTCGGCTAGAAACCACAAGGTTCCTAGTTCGATACCGGTCCTCGCCAACTCGGAGTAGCACAGGGATCTGTGCGGTAAAGTAAGGAGCTGATGATAGGTGTAGCGCTCCACCTCAGATGCTAAAACAATCTCCTTGGTCTAGCGCTATTGAAAAGGAGATAGACTCCCTCGCTGACTGGGTGATACCGACTTTAGGCCGCCCCGTCGACTTTATTTCTTTATTGTTAAGAACATCCATTGAATAGCATCGATTTAATATCCCATAAAACCTTCCTACCGAGAGGCCCACGTCAGGTACCTTTAATCTGGGCAATTACTTTAAATCACTATAATCTCATTGAACAATAGGTATTGCTATCCAATGGTGATCAATATGTGATTTAAAATGTGTATACATAAATTCAGCCGGGTATTGTATAACCCAAGCAATATCGGGAACAATAACCTAGTACAGTTTAGATTGTAAGGTTCTTTATTGTTAATAACATCCACCGATGTAATAGCCCATAAAACTTTCCTACCGAGAGGCCCACGTCAAGTACATTTGATCTTTCCAATTTCCGTTGGAACATTTTCACCATAAACGCATCGAGCGATAGGTACTGCTATCCACTGGTGTGCAATATGCAATTTTAAAAGGGTTTAATTAAATTAGGCCGGATACTGTATAACCTAAACAATATCGGAAACATGCAGCTAGTACCGTTTAAATTGCAAGGTTCCTTATTTCTTCATTGTTAAGAATAGCTATTGAATTACATCGAACGATAGGTACTGCTATCCAATGGTGAGTAATATTAGATTTAAAAACGGTATACACAATAGAACCCATGTAATAAAGTGAACATATACCTTGTACCGTTTAAATTACATGGTTCTTTATTTCTTTACTATTAAGAACGTGTTTAGAACTGCATCGAGCGATAGGTACTGCTATCCAATGGCGAGTAATATTAGATTTAAAAACGGTATACACAATAGAACCCATGTAATATCGTGAACATACACCTTGTACCATTTAAATTGCAAGGTTCTTTATTTCTTTACTATTAAGAACGTGTTTAGAATTGCATCGAGCGATAGGTACTGCTATCCAATGGTGAGTAATATTAGATTTAAAAACGGTATACACAATAGAACCCATGTAATATCGTGAACATACACCTTGTACCATTTAAATTGCAAGGTTCTTTATTTGTATACTATTAAGAACGTGTTTAGAATTGCATCGAGCGATAGGTACTGCTATCCAATGGTGAGTAATATTAGATTTAAAAACGGTATACACAATAGAACCCATGTAATATCGTGAACATACACCTTGTACCATTTAAATTGCAAGGTTCTTTATTTGTATACTATTAAGAACGTGTTTAGAATTGCATCGAGCGATAGGTACTGCTATCCAATGGTGAGTAATATTAGATTTTAAAAACGGTATACACAATAGAACCCATGTAATATCGTGAACATACACCTTGTACCATTTAAATTGCAAGGTTCTTTATTTGTATACTATTAAGAACGTGTTTAGAATTGCATCGAGCGATAGGTACTGCTATCCAATGGCGAGTAATATTAGATTTAAAAACGGTATACATAAATTCATCCGTATACTGTATAACCAATGTAATAACGTGAACATACACCTTGTGCCATTTAAATTGCAAGGTTCTTTATTTCTTTACTATTAAGAACGTGTATTGAATTGCATCGAGCGTTAGGTACTGCTATCCAACGGTGAGCAATACGAGATTTTAAAAGGGTATACTTAAATTTATCCGAATACTGTAGAACCCATGCAATATCGGAAACAATCAACTAAGAACGTTTAAATTGCAAGGTTCTTTATTTCTTTATTGTTAAGAACATCTATTGAATTTCTCCGAGCGATAGGTACTGCTATCCAATGGTTGATAATATGTGATTTAAAAGGGTATACATAAATTCATCCGTATACTATATTAGCTAAGCAATATCGGGAACAATCACCCAGTACCGTTTAAATTGCAAGGTTCTTTATTTCTTTATTGTTAAGAACATCTATTGAATTTCTCCGAGCGATAGGTACTGCTATCCAATGGTTGATAATATGTGATTTAAAAAGGGTATACATAAATTCATCCGTATACTGTATTACCTAAGCAATATCGGGAACAATCACCCAGTACCGTTTAAATTGCAAGGTTCTTTATTTCTTTATTGTTAAGAATATCTATTGAATTTCTCCGAGCGATAGATACTGCTATCCAATGGTTGATAATATGTGATTTAAAAAGGGTATACATAAATTCATCCGTATACTGTATTACCTAAGCAATATCGGGAACAATCACCCAGTACCGTTTAAATTGCAAGGTTCTTTATTTCTTTATTGATAAGAACATCTATTGAATTTCATCGAGCGATAGGTACTGCTATCCAATGGTGGATAATATGTGATTTTAAAAAGGGTATACATAAATTCATCCATATACTGTATTACCTAAGCAATATCGGGAACAATCACCTAGTACCGTTTAAATTGTAAGGTTCTTTATTTCTTTATTGTTAAGAACATCTATTGAATAGCATCGATTTAATAGCCCATAAAACCTTCCTACCGAGAGGCCCACACTAGTTACCTTTGATCCTGGCAATTTCTGGAGACGTACATTGGAATAACTAAGTAGCGTGTCTATTAACTCTTGTTACCGTCACGGCAGGTGCAATGCCGTGAGTCGGTTTCGTAAACCAAAGAACAAAGCTAATAACCGATTGTACGTTAATGGCGCACCGTGGGCGAAACGTCCTTTGCAAACATCCCTGACTGAAAGGAGCGTGGCTTTTAGCCCAGCAGGTGTCTCTCGAACCCAATTAGCTAGCATATGATTCAAAAGCACAGAACGTTACGGGAGAGCTGCTTGAGAATATGATTAGCTCTGGGACAGAGTGAAAAAAAAAAAGATATCATGCATGCGCAAAGTTAAATAAACGATGTTTTTCGAAGAAGATTCTGCGCTTTCCACGTCCAGTTAGTGAGCTGAATACAGTGGTCCGGAGAAGTAAACTAACAGCACGTTGGGATCTTCGTACTAAGAAAAAGTATACACAGTAACAACAATGTTCTTAAATGTTGCGTAGCCCCTTCTTCGCTACTCTGAATCGTATACGTTGCTGGTATACTGCGGGTATCGTCACTAACCCTAGATATATATAGTGGTCGCTTAATGAAATCACAACACATGCTGTATAGTAAAAACTTTCGTTTATTTCTTCTCCTGTCTGGTGGGTGGCGAGCGGTGACAATGACTACTACTGCTGCTGGGATGACTAGCGTTGGTGACATGGAAGGGGTGGACGACCTCACTGCCCGCTGGCAGAGATGGTCCGTGTCGACAGTCGCTCCGTGTGCTCTATTCGCCGTCTCCTATCTGACTCTCTAACTGGTCTGCCCTCTCGCTTTTGTATTGACGATACGCCTACGCATCTTTATCTTTTGATCTGATAACGGGCAAATCTATTTCTGAATTTATTGTACACATCCTTCTTTTGTTCGCTTTACCCGGAAAAATAGTCCTTTGACATTTTTGTCGTCTTTTCTTTGCTTTGTTTAATTTAATCGGAAATGTCTATTTCCGTTTGTACAATATACAGCATAAACACAGAATCCTTTTTGTTTATTTTCCTATGGATTCTTAGGAAAAGTGAAATAGTGTTGCAAAGAATTTTGGTTTACCCCCAACTCTTCAGTCCACCCCAAAGTCCAACACCCCTTAACGTGGCAGCGTGGTGATAGCGTAGTAGTGTCTGAGCTATGCCGTCCGGAAATCAAGTTCCTGTTAGGGTCACCCAATGTGGATTGGTCTGTCCCAAAGTGGTATTAGGGTCAGTCTCCGGCAAAAGGGGTCCAGCCACCCCTTACCGTGGCAAGGTGGTTATAGCGTAGTAGTGTCAGAGCTATGCCGTCCGGAACGCAAGTTCCTGTTAGGGTCTCCCGAAGCGGATTGGTCTGTCCCAAAGTGGTATTAGGGCCACAACCCGGCGAAAGGGTTCCTGGGGAAAATCCAAAGGGTGTCTCCAATATTGTTAGGACCCAACGACTTTTGGCCGACTTGTTACTGCGTCTTTGAAAGATTTGCCGCAATGAAGAGGATGACCGGGATCTGTATACGGGGTTTGGGGACCGCTTGTCAAATTTCTTATTCCTTTGTTCCTCTTTTCACAAATTCACTATCTCGTTCATTTCGGATACGGTGAATTCAAGCGACCAGGCGTGAATGCCGTAACAACAACAACAACAACAACAACAACAACATCTCTTCTGTCACCCTATCGGCGAGGCTAACTGTATCCCCAATAAGAGGGGTAAGATTCGTTCAAGGGGTATCTTGGATAGGGCACTAAACTGGGTCTTACGGCAAGGCTCTAGTTCTGTAGTAAGTTTAATGAATTCCTTTGGCATTCTACTTTTTGGGGTGCTTCAGGCACCGGGCAATAAACCCAGCCCTACCACATTTAAATGAGAGGGTAGGTTTATTAATACATTGGCTCTTAAAACATTGATATTTTTGGAGATTGAAGAATAATCAAACTAAGTTCCAATTACCGTCGAACTGGTAAAACACGACAACAAGCGGTTGTTACTTAATACAAACCCGTCTTGTTGCATTTCTACTGCAGAATGACAGGGTATTTATAAAACTCCACAATATCATAGAAACCAAGCAGCCAATCGGAACTCAATGAATGGAATCATCCAAATGCATGAATGGATCATTCTTGATTTCTATAAATACCAACTGTCTTGGACACTGCTTCAGTTGTGCTGAGCTAGTTTCTGTTATTCAAACCAACAGTAGACTAACTGACTTCAATAGAGATCCGTGGTGCCATTACTCCCAAATCTAGTTTGGTTTAGTTTACTTTCTTTGTAAAATTATGTGTATGACTTCAGCAGTGAGTTGACGTGGAAATTGAAAGATTTTAGAAATGAGAAAAATCCAGAATAACGAAACGTGGAAGTGATACGTATGTGATAATAGATCTTGGCTTCTGATTGGACAGAACAAGATTGGACTAACGAGAGTGGAATCTATCAATAATGGAGATTGTCTATATTTCTGTCTGTAACAAAAACTACGTCATAGCTCTACATCACAGCTTACGTCACAATATTCTTATACTATATACACACAAATTTGAGTAAGCAATTTTAAAAGATTGTTTTTTTACTCTTGTCCCTTTTTTTTTTTTACAGTAACAAGAAGTTAACTAAAAAGTTTACAAATAAATAAATACCTACGATTTTGTGGAAACTTGATGTAGAAAATATTCAATTAATTGTTTGATTATTACATGCATGCAACAGGGACGGGCTCAGTTTTCATTTCAACTTATTTTTTTTTTTACTCTTTTAATAAATTTAATGATTTTACTTACTTATGATACAAGCCCTCTGACATTGAATTTTTAACTCCCACCCTCTCAGGCAATGTCTTTCAAAAATTAATTTTTACGACGCCCTGTTCTGTTGCTAGTAAGAGTAGTACTGAGAATAGGAAGTCTTTCTGGGGTGTTGAAAGGAGATGGAAGGGGAGAGTCAGTTGTTTCCTTAAAGAGGACGAACGCAAGATGCGGTCTGTCCCTCGCTTGGGAATGAAAAATAAAAAAAGCTCCGTAAAACAATAATATCAATTCTTGTGTTCGCTAAGCAACAATACAAGACATCCAGGAAACAAGGGGTCCCAAACCTGGGGACAGAGAAAATTCCAGCCTAACTGTTGGATTATTCGGATATATGGTGTGTGCTAGATCCCCGCTTATACCTATACACTGGCCAAGGTCACGTGATTGACTCTTCTAACCAATCACTGGCAGTACTACTGGCCTGATAAGATACTTACCCCCCTATTTTGTTCATAATTAAAACTGCCCTCTTTGACGACGGACGCCGGGATCTTTACCAATACTCACGAAGGACGTATACGATTACCAGTAACTGAGGACACTTTAGTAACCAAGGATTCACATTGTGGACGGACTCGTTATCAAGGATTCCACCAGATAAGCGCTTCTGCTATAAGGCCCCGTAATGACCCTTAAAAGCTTA
>CM042163.1:41249289-41298471 GCA_023376005.1 Doryteuthis pealeii
CCTCTTAGCTTTACAAGGTTTCTAATAGAAATTACAAAATAATTCTATAGTTGACAATATATATATGTACCCAACCCCTCCGCACAAGTAGGATGTGACACAAGGTATTTTTTACGCGGAATTTAACAGTTCTCTCTCTCCTCTCTCTCTCTCTCTCTCTCTCTCTCTCTCTCTCTCTCTCTCTCTCTCTCTCTCTCTATATATATATCTATATCTATCCTACTATTTCACCCATAGCTGGAGAGAATATAGTTGGATTCATATATTTTTCATTAGCGTTCGGCTAAACCACAAGGTTCCTAATTCGATACCGGCCTCGCCAACTCAGCGTATGAGTAGCACGGGGATATGTGAGGTAAAGTAAGGAGCTGATGGTAGGTGTGGTGCTCCACCTCAGATGCAAAAAAAACAATCTCCTTGGTCTGCGCTATTGAAAAGGGGATAAACTCTCGCTGATTGGCTGATACCCCGACAATTTTTCACTTCCGTATTGAATTTTTGAGTTCGATCATCGCTGGATGCTCCATATTTATGACCTTGTGTCACATCGTATCCGTTGCGAAGGGGTTGGGTAAATACCTAGCCATTCTATCTACGGATGATTAGTTGTAAGTAAAAGTCCTCTTAGCTATACAAGGTTTCTAAAGAAAATATTTTTTCCGGAAAATATCTTATTCTTTTTGTCCTTTGCCAATTCCACTTGAATGCAGCTTGATATATTTAGATGAAAACCAAAATAAATCTAAAATGTGTAAGTAATAAAATCCTTTAATTCACCAAATATCTTCAAGACGACATGTTCTTCTCTTAAAGTACGTCTAAGCTTCGCTGATGTTTGGCTCGATTTCAACCACAGACTCAAGAACTGTAAGTGCAATGGTTCCTAAAATGAAACCTCTTTGTATGCCAATAAATTAAGTCATTTAATTTTTAATTGTTCTCAACTAGTTTCGAGCTTAGATTATCATCAAGAAAAAAATTCTTGCGACAGAAAGTTTAAATAATTTTTCTAAGTGTTTGACAAGCTACAAACGAGCGAAAAAATGTATTATAAGTGGCGAGTCCATCTGTTCACATGCAGCATTGATTCGTTTGTTTGTTTGTTTTACGGCATATCAACTCAGTGGGTCATTTAATGCCGATAAAGTTTTGAAATAAATCAATTCTTAATGGATAATACAATTTTTTATAAATACATTTTTCTATTTAACCCATACATGGGACCCTAACAGGCACTACCACTCCGGGTCAGAGTGGACCAGGGAGCAATGGTGATGAAGGGGTGCTCCACATTCCCCAAACCTCCAAAACTGGAACCTCACCATCAGATAGAGTTTAACGTCATTCACAGGACATGTAGATCCTCAGCCACCGCCTTCTAGCACCCATATGATAAAAAGGGGTTGGGGCTTGCCATAAGGTCAATAGGGTTGGGAAAATCATATAGGTGCTAGGGTTTGACGTGACCAGCCGATCGCCCGTCTAGCCCAAGATAGGGCCAAAGTGGAGTATTGCATGTCATGAACTGCTCATCCACCTGGGCTCTATCCTTAAGCATCACGGGTCGCCACCCACGGCCAACAGGTGGCCCCATTGGGGGAGTCTTACCCCTCTGCAGAGGTGCAGTCGGTGCATTCTAACGCCCCAGCCGACAGGTCGGGATTCAGTTTGTGCTAGAAGATGAAATCGCGAGAGAGCAATTAAAATATCTGAGTTAGTGATATTAATTTAAACTACTGGCACATATATCTGTAGTGATCCCTATTTGGATCCTTTGGGGGAGTTTAGTCGTTTTTATTAGACCAATAATTGACTTTAAAATATTATCAGTCATAGATAATTTACGATATCAACTCATAATAGAATTAAATTATTCTAATTTTGATAGTAAGGTGCCTTAAGTAGTGTGACAGTTGAAAAATCCCATCTCGCAGATTATTATTGCTGTTGAATGAATGCCCAGTCCTCGAGAACTGCTATCAGTGAAGTTATATATATATATATATATATATATATATATATATATATATCCGTTGCAGGTTATATATATATAAAATCCTTTAATTCACCAAATATCTTCAAGACGACAGAGTACGTCTAAGCTTCGGTGATCTCTGGCTCAATTTCAACCACAGACTCAAGAACTGTAAGTGCAATGATTCCTAAAATGAAACCTCTTTGTATGCCAATAAAACGTTAAGTAATCGCAAGGTAACCATGATTTGCGAGAGTATTTAGTCAACAGAGATATACAGACAGATGTGAAAAGATGTGAAAAGATGTGATAAGATCCATAAAATTGTAAAGATCTTGAAGTTTTTCAAGTACCATAAAAATAAAAACTTTTGTTTTGATCAAAAGAAAAAAATACTTCCACTTTTTGTTTCACAACTCTATCCATCGTGAGGGAATATTAATTTTATATATTTCACCTTTTGTTAATGCTGTTTGTTTTACGGCATATCAAACTCAGTGGGTCATTTAATGCCGACAAAGTTTTGAAATAAATTCATTCTCAGTGGATAATCAATTTTGTTTATAAACTCATGTTTTTCTATTTTACCAATAGATAAAACCCTAGCAGGTATTACCACTCCGGGTCAGGGGACCAGGGAAAAATGGTGATGAAGAGGAGCTCCACATTCCCCAAGCCTCCAAAACTGGAACGCTTGCTTCTCTCATCTGGACAATATTTTGACTGGTTGAACTTGGTTTCTTTTATAGTAGTCGTATCATCTGTTGAGTGGTGTGTGGGCGGTCGCTGTTTATGACCTCATTTCTTTTTTCCACTTGTGTGGTTTTTTTTGTCGGTATGTTAATTCGTTTGTTTCTAGTTGTTTGGTTGTTTGTTTTGTCTCTACTGTTCGTCATATATATTCGTAATATATATATATATATATATATATATATATATATATATATATATATATATATATATATATATATATATATATATACTTTCCGGTCTGAAATTAAGTGTGATGGTAACCCACATACCTTCTGCCATCTCGGTCTCTAAATATCTTACTTAAATCCTTTTTTTGTGTCACAGTCAATAGAGATATACAGACAGATGTGAAAATACTGAAATTGATAAAATCCATAAAATCGTAAAGTTCTTGAAGTTTTTTAAGTACCATAAAAGTAAAAACTTTTGTTTTGATAAAAAGAAAAAAATACTTCCACTTTTTGTTTCACAACTCTATCCATCGTGAGGGAATATTCCTTTTATATATTTCACCTTTTGTTAATGCTGTTTTCCGCACGATCTTATAAGCTCCTAGACGACGAGGGTAAAAAGGGCAGAGATTTTAAAGTAGAATTCTGGGTAGAGTAAGACTGTCTTATTCAAAATACAGGCACGCTAATCGATTCGGTTTAATCCAACAGAAATGACAGACAAATTGATAATAACGAATTAGTCACGAAACTTTCTTTACACTTTACGTTTTAGAAGGGAGAAAGATATTTGCTTCCTCTGTAAAGGTCAACGAAGGGTAAGAAGTATTAGGCGATTATATATATATATATATATATATATATATATATATATATATATATTGATAAAATATTCGACTGGATGATAGAGAAATAAGACGTAAAAACTCATTTGAAAGACAATCTATAAACACTCAACTAAATTGGTTTTCATGTTTTATTTAAGAAGATAATCCAAAAAATAAGGTCTCCAAACCTCTGGAGACACAGGGAAAGTATATATATATATATATATATATATATATATATTATATAATATATATTTAAAAAGATGGTCCGCAAAATGGATTATGCGTTTTTTTTTTTATTTTTTAATTTTTATCTTACATTTGCGACACGTGTTTCAGATCTGATATCTTCTTCAGATATTAATTAACTATATGGTTAATTAATGCCTGAAGAAGATATCAGATCTGAAACACGTGTCGCAAATGTAAGATAAGAATTTTAAAAGATTTAAAAACATAATCCATTTTGTGGACCTTCTTTTTTATGAAATATTTCATTTTCTCCCATTGGACCCATAACACCATTATATATATACATATATATAGCTGTCATCAATCCTGGCAAGTTCTCACTATGACATCCAGTGTCCCAAGAACTGATCAGTGTCGGTCTTTGTTGTTCGACCCACTCTACTGTGTAGCTGTCCACAAGTGAACTTCACTAATGAGTTTCGTCCTTACCTCTTCTGCACCAGGATGTGTGGATATTTTTGTGATAGGAAGTAAGTGGCCGTACAGCTTCTTTTTTGTGGGTAGCTGCCCTCAGCTTACTTCAAAACATTACGCAGCATCCTTGTGTAAAAAAAACACATTACAAATTCAAATAACTATTCTTGATACAAATAATTTATACACAGTTAAAATGTTTCAAGTATTCCAATCTAAATCAAACAATTTTAAACATATCTAATTGACCCTTAGATAAGACCCATAACCAGGCCAGGTAATTAAATTTCCTATTAAGTACAAATGGATTGTAGCTTTTTAATTTGTTTATCCATTTGTCTTCCAGCCTTTCAACTATTGCCTTCAGATGTAGTTTTATTTGTGAGTTCTTATCCATTTGTAGAGGATCCAAATGGCGTTATCTCTGTTTCGCCAACCGGCCTGACAGATCTTCTGAATCTTGACCGTTCTAACGATACATAACAAATACCCTTGGATAGTTTGTGTGATAGGAGTCAAGTGGCATTACAGCTGCTTTTTTGAATAGTTCGTAGCTTCCAGGATTTGTTCAGGATGGCACACGCCAATCCTTGTGTAAAAATGAAAATAAAAATAATTAAAAAAAAAACACAATCGAAAAAGCTAAAAACAAAAACAATTATACCTTTAAACCACTATTCTTGAAATAGATAATTTGTTGTATCGTTGAGGTGGTAAATATACACAGAGAAATGGTCTGCTTGAGATATATTTTATTCAGCTCTTGTATCTGGTGCTAACAGATACTTATTACATAAAAACAACAGGTAGAACAATTCACAAAGACAAACGTACAAGAATAAGGAGGGTCAAATGTGTGTAGTCAAACGCAGTTCCAGCGGTACGTAAACAAATCCCCTTGGATAGTTTATGTGATAGGAGTCAAGTGTACGTACAGTTTCTTTTTTGGATAGTGCGCTGCTTCCAGGATTGTTTTCAGGATAGCACACCGCATCCTTGTGTAAAAATGAAAACAAAACAAAACAGAAAACAATCGAAAAAGAAAAAAAAACAAAAACAATGATACCTTTAAATCCCTATTCTTGAAATAGATCATTTGTTGAATCGTTGATATGGTAAAATATACACGGATAAATAGTGTGCTTGAGATATATTTTATTCAGCACTTGTATCTTGGTGCTAACAGATACTTATTACATAAAAACAAGAAGTAGAACAATTCACAAAGACAAACTTACAAGAATGAGGAGGGTCAAATGTGTGTAGTCAAACGCAGTGATTTTGTCCGAATATAATTTTCCGTTTCAAACACAGCTACGTCGACTATTATAGGCTATGAGTCAGTCCATCCTGTAGGGTTGTTAACTCCTCTACAACATAATTATGTAATGTTTCAAGTATTGCTATCTAATACCAATACTTTTAAACATATGTATTTGAACAAAGGATATGAGAACCGGAACCTTGCCATCGGATCCAGTTATTTTGTGGGTGAGTGTTCTTATCCATTTATCGAGAATGAAGTCCGGCGTATTCTCCGCTGACGAGTCTAACAGATCTGATTTTTCACTATTGTGAACAATACGTAATAATACGGGATAATATGTACAAGAATAGCCTCATCTCCAGGGGTACTGTGCCAGTAACATACCACTGTGGCGTTATTTTCGTATTTGCCTGGAGAGTTGTCTACTCGTTTAGTTTCGCTGGTTCCCACTAGGGGCCTCGGGTGTATTTTAGCGGCTGATTTTAACTTCTCACTCTCTTTTTGCCGCTGCTCGACCTACGAGACGCTATGGATTAGACTCTGGTCTACACCCCTCTTGTTGGGGCTTTCCCTCCCCTTACATTACTGTAAGTGATTCATACAGCATGGACTATTCCTAGTCTCATGTCTGTTGCTTTTATGTTTATCCTTTTACATGTAACTTGTATTACTTATGTATGTTCATGTACACCTCTATGTATTATGTACCCTGTTTATTCTGTGCAGTATATAAAATGTTTTGTCTATCAACCTCTGTCGGAGTTTTATCTTCAATTATTATCACTTGAATCTTACACCGCTAAGAAGTGTTACGAAATTTTGAAAGAGCAGATTAGCTCTGACAAAAGATATTAATATTATATATACTAGCAAATATATGCACCCTCCGGGTGCAAATATTTAAGTTTTAATGTAATGAAATATCGTATTAAATTAGAAACGATAATTTAACTAAATAAGAATGCAGATAAAAAGATTTGAAACAGAGGAGGGTATAATCGAAAAATAGAACAACTGAAATTTACTCTTCCATCACTCTTGTCTTTCATAGTTATTTTTTCTAATTTAAGTATTTAGTTAAAAGAGGAAGTAAAGAATAAAATGACAGTTATCTTTTCTTGTTAATGGATTTCATTTAAGATTCATTGAAGAGATTTTTGCTTATATTCATTAAAATAAAACCAAACAGTTAGAAACCAATAATACTAAGCATATATTTATTAAAATTACATTTTTAATATCAATATGCAAATTAACCTTCCCGTTCACACTGTAAACCGCTATTTTGTTGTATATATAAATACAATTGCATGTTATTAGTATGTAGATATGGTTAACAGCATAAATAATGTAAAACAATTTTATTAATAATTGAGGTTAAAATAAGGATAAATTCATGGGGAATATGACGTCAATTACTAAGGGAATTGTGACTTGCGTAGTGATTTAGTTTCGGTTACAGGCAGAAAAACACACAATCTCCATTATAATAAGATAGGCCATTAATATTATTCCTGGTGTTCGCACAGGATAATAACACAGAGATGCAACACCCACCTTCTAACACAACATATGAGCAAAGCGTTAAATAAACCTTCCTTAACGATCATCGCTCCTGGCAAGTTCTCCCCACAACATCCAGTATCCGCACCGAGCATATGAATGTAAGTCATTGACGGTAATCCTGTTGCATACCTCTTTACTTACTTCTTACTTCTATTCTTTTTCTGGCGTCTTTGACATCTTAAGTTCTTCTAGCGTCTTTTCTAACATCTCTTCGTCTTGGTGGTCGGTCGCACTCAACTCATTTCTTCTTCTAGATCAGTCTTGTTATCAAGGCATTCATTAATCACAAAACCGCGTTATTTTCTTAAGATTTTATTTACTTAACTAAACATTTCGTATAACTAAACATAGACTAACATAGCGCATGTGTGCAGTGAGTTCCAGTTAAGGCAGGACATCTTCTCTGCCTGACGTCTAAACTGAAACTGAGGACACAACCCGGTCCCACGTGACTTCACGTATTTCGCGGGCTTTCTGTACTATTCCATGGAAAGTCCCGCCACGTGATATGAAAAGAGCCACCCCTTTAGAAATACAGGGGATTGATAATAATCTTATGCAACCGCATAGATTATGTAACAATCCCAATTTGGTGTGTCCATGTGTAGCTGTCTAGAAAATAACGTATCCTGTGAGTTCCTTCTCCAGCAGGGGCCAGATTGTCTTATTCATTTTACGTAGATGATTTGTGTGATAGGAGGTAAGTGGTTGTACAGCTTGTTTTTGTGGGGGGATGCTGTATCCAAGATTTGTTCAGGATAACACACAGGTCATAGTGTAAAAATAGACACAAAAAAACAATTATACATTCAAATAACTATTTTTCATATAAATAATCATGCACAGTTAAAAAGTTTCAAGTATTCCTGTTAAGTAGCAATCTAGTCGGCGTATTCTCTGCCCCGCCGACAGGTCTAACAGATCTTCAGATTTTTTAGCATTTTGAAAGATACGTAAATATCCCTACAGAGCTTATCAATGTAAGTATTTGCTGGTCAGCCCAATCTGGTGCGTGCGTATGTAGTTCTCTACAACATAACTTACCTTGTGAATTTGTGCTTTCTTCTCCAGCAGGGTCCAGCATGTCTTGTTCGTTTTACTTGGGTGTTTTGTAGGATAGGACGTAAGTGGCTGTACAGCAGTTCTTTTAGGGTATGTGCTGCTTCCAGGATTTGTTTAGGACAGCACACAGCATCCTTGTATAAAAACAAATCTTATTATAATGGAGATTGTGTGTTTTTCGGTCTGTAACCGAAACTATATTCCTACTCAAGTCACAATTCTCTTAGTTATTGACATCACATTCTCCATGATTTTATTTTTATCTAAACCTCAATTATTAATAAAATTGTCTTACATTATTAATACTGTTAACTATGTCTACATACTAACAACATGCAATTATATTTATATATATAACAAAATAGCGCTTTACAATGTAAACGGGAAGGCTAATTTGCATATTAATATTAAAAACTCGAATTTAATAAATATGCGCTTAGTATTATTGATTTCTAACTGTTTGGTTTTATTTTAATGAATATAAGCAAAAATCTCTTCGATGAATCTTAAATGAAATCCATTAACAAGATAAAATAACTGTCATTTTATTCTTTACTTCCTCTTTTAACTAAATACCTAAATTAGAAAAAATAACAATGAAAGACGAGAGTGATGGAAGAGTGAGTTTCAGTTGTTCCATTTTTTATTATACTCCCTCTGTTTCAAATCTTTTTATCTGCATTCTTATTTAGTTTCATTAGCCTTTCTAATTTAATACAATATTTTATTACATTAAAACTTAAATACTTGCACCCGGAGGGTGCATATATTTGCTAGTACAAATAAGTTAAAAACAAAAACAATTATACCTTTAAATAACTATTCTTGATATTCATAATTATGCACAGTTAAAAGGTTTCAAGTATTCCTATCTAGTACCACTACTTTTAGCACATATATTTCACCAATGAATATGATAAAATGCAGTTTTACTTTTGTGTGTGAGTTCTCATCAATTCTATAGTATCTAGTCGGCATATTCTCTGCTCCCCTCCCTGCCGACAAGCCTAACGGATCCTCTGATTTTTTTTACCATTTTGAAAGATACGTAAATAAATACCCTCATCTCCAGGGGTACTGTGCCAGTAACATTCCGCTTAGAAGTGTTACGAGCTTTTGAAAGAGCAGATTAGCTCTGACAAAAGATAACAGCCAGGCCGCTGATATTATTCCTGTTGCTCGCACAAGATAATAACGTAGAGATGCATCAGCCACCTTCTAACACAACATATGGACAGAGCGTAAATAATGTTCGTCTCTCCTGACGTGATTATTATTACTTCTCTGGTGTCGGCCGGGATTCTGGCAATAATAACACAAGGTCTTCGGAAGCATCTTCTCACGACTCATCCTGCTTTTACGAGCTGGTGTGGAAATTGCATGTATACAATAACTTATGACATATATAACAGGGCAGGGCGAGGGGGCGGCGTGCGCTATGAATAGGTGGTGTAAGTGATGAACAGCTTCTGGACCTGCCCCTTTAAAGGGGTAATATTTCCTGATGGAACTTATTTAAGGGTTTCGACAATCCGGTTATAATTTCATGAAAGGGAAAAGGATGTCGATTGGTGAGGTGTGTGAGGGGTGTGTGGTGTGTGTGTAGGGGGATGTTAATCCAGAAACGTCGTTACATGTGCGTACTTGTACAAGGAATGGAGATGTAAGATAATGACCCCAGGAGTCGGGTGGCTGGCTTGTGTTTATATTGTTGGTGGGCGGTTGGGGTTCGAGCGGGGTTTCTGGATGTGACGGTCAAGACTGTTGACTTCACGTATGGCAAGTCGTGGTTCACACTCTCTAGCTTTCTCCATACTCTCCCACCCCCTCTCACTCTCTCTTTCTTTCTCTTTCTCTCTCTCTTTATATATATATATATATATATATTATATATATATATATATTTGCTTCAGTGACAAGTAATAAAGACTGGCACACAGGGAAGGGTAATTTTAATTGCTGGTGTGTCCCTGATGTGCCAAATGCTCGACAAATCAGTTTACTTCCTCCAACGAAAGCTAGGTGGCGCTCGGAACTATTCGTGGAGATGAAAGAACCTACACAGACTCTCGTACATCATTAACGCCATCTTCCCAACAAGAATATCACATACATTATGTATACACACATATACACACACATATATATATATATACATACACACACACACACACACACACACACACACACACACACATATATATATATATATATATATATATATATATATATATATATATATAAAGATAAATCTAATGAGTCAGACAAACCTACCAAAAGTTTCGCTTAATGCTCTTCAGGGGTAAGATCTGAAGAGCATTAAGCGAAACTTTTAGTAGGTTCGTCTGATTTATTAGATTTATCTTTATTATTTGCTCTACTTAGGTATTGAGCACTTTTTATTTATTAGCTTTAGTCTCCTGGCGAGTTTGCATGAATATATATATCTTATATATATATATATGCATATAAATTGTTTTTTCTTTTGGCCAAAATATCGTACTAATAGATTATTTTTTGTTGGTACGATTATCTTGGTCTTTTCTTTTTCACAAAGATTTTTTTCTTCCCGGTTGATGTTTGGTAGTATATTTTTTACAATTTTACTATTTGCTGTTTTTTTTCTCACCGCGAGGATTTACCAACAAGTTTGGCATATATATATATATATATATATATATATATATATATATATATAGTGTGGTATATTCATAAGTAGATAGTTTTCTATATCTTGGATATAGCATGTGTATATAAGTTAGGATAGCATGAACAGGAAGTCAACGGCACTTTGTTACTGACAGTTTCTCACCTATGCGATTTTCAGGACAATATATATATATATATATATATATATATATATATATATATATATATATAAGTAAAGAAACAAAAGACTTAGAGATTTAGCATAATAGTCTATTTCAGGGAGCTTAATTTAAATATATATATATAGATAGATAGAATTTAAATAATTTTATTACACAATTAGATATCCTTCCTAATTTCCGTTGCTGTTTATTTTCAAATTAGTTAAAATTAGTTGAATGGTGACGAATTTTGAATATGTCTTTCTTCTTTGTAATCTGTCAAAATAATGGATACAGTTAAGAGATACATTTTTTGCTGACCGAGTTTTTTTTGTGGCGGAAGTGAAACAACAACATAATTTTTTTTTCTTTTTTTGCAACATCAAGGATTTCATTTGGAATTCATATTACAGGACTATAAAATTTTAAAAAATTAAAAAATATACAAAAATAAAAATCTGTTTTCAAATGCCTTTAAATTAATAAAAAATTCATCATTCGCATCTGATGAGTCGGGAGAGTTAGACTATTTGTCTAAGCTCCCTGAAATAGACTATAATGCTAAATCTCTAAGTCTTTTGTTATTTCTTTACATATATATTTGCTCTGTGACTCTAACATTAAGAGCACACAGTGAGCTCTCAAACTGCGACTTGGTTTTGTTTGAATAAAACTCTTGTGTCGTAAGGAAGATTTCTTCTCTGGACTTTTGGATTATATATATATATGTATGTATTTATGAATATATATGTTGTTAAGGATGAGAATAGGCACAACAATAGCAAATCCCTTACTCCCATGAATTCCCAGATACAGGTGAACGGTAAAAACATCAAAGACAACTAGTCGACTGACCATTCGACTGAGATGCGATCCAAAAGAATACATGCATAATTAAAAGAAAACATAGAACAGTGGTTCTACAGAAGTCTTTGACAAAGAGTGGAGGCCACCTGAAATATTAGGACTAATAGATAAGATTAAAACCAACATAATATTCATCATTTTGAATTTTGGTTTTTATTCCTTGTCTTATATTATTCATATCTCCACTATAACCAAAAGATCTTCCAAACATCCATTACACACACACACACACACACACACACACACACTAACACACACACACACACGAACACAAACTCACAGGCGAACACACACACACACAAACACACATTCATATATATATACATATATATATATATATGAAGTAAAAGTAAAGTCGACGGGGTGGCCTAATGTCGGTATCATCCAGCGAGGGAGTGTATCCCCTTTTAACCAGCACTAGACCAAGGAAATTGTTTTGCCTCAGATCTGGAGCGCCCCACATAAAATCAGCTCGTCACTTTACCACACAGATCCCTGTGCTACTCATACACTGAGTTGGTGAGGGTCGGTATCGAACCAGCAACCTTGTGGTTCCTATGCGTACGCTATAGCCGTGCCAGTGCTACACTATGGCTACACCACTTGGACCCTGACGAAACGCTTAGAGATAATTATTGATGGGAACAATACGAGAAACCGCATGTTGTCTGGGAAGCAGCCAGCCCACAATAAAGCAGCTATACAACCACTTGCCGCCTATCGCACAAACCATACAAGTAAGCCGAAGCATGATAGACACTGTTGGGGAAGGAAGGACTATAGTTGGGAACGATACAATGATGCTGTGTGCTGTCTTGAACAATTTTGGAAGAATAAACCCACAAGAAAGCGGATGTGCGGCCATTTGCCTCATCACACAAGGCATGCTGGGTAATGCTGGAGAAGCAAGGACGAACTTTCTTCTGTGGACACCTATAAATGGCTGCACTAGTGTAGACCGACCAGAAAAATAGATCAATCAGCTCTGTGTATATTCTGGAGGCCGTGCGGAGGACTAACCAGGGTTGATGATCAATAGGACGGTTGGAGAGAGAGAGAGAGAGAGAGAGAGAGAGAGAGAGAGAGAGAGAGAGAGAGAGACTCACAAACAGACAGAGAAAGAGAGAATCCAGGGTATCAGTCTGACTTAAGGATGATATATATATATATATATATATATATATATATATATATATATATATATCAGGCGTCCACAGACATGTGTTTCGAAGTTTACTTCTCATTAGTGCGGCTCGACTTTTAACAGCTACCTCTAGCCGGGAACGAAACCATCAGCGGCTGTCAGTCTGCGGTGAAAAATTAATTGATACATACTTTACGGGGATATGTTTTTCCAATCACCAGAGAACTCAAATCTGTATACAGCGGACAGGCGAGTAACGGCTTACGCCAAACGGTGAAATTTCAATTAATGCCCCCCCCCCCACACACACAGTGCTCAACTATGGGAGTGGGAAGCGTATATATCAGTTATCTACCGACACGTGTTTCGAAGTTTAATTCTCATCATTGCGGCTCGACTTTTAACAGCTACCTCTAACCGGGATCGATATATATATATAATATATATATATATATATATATATATATCAAAACTTAAAAAACACATTGTAGGACATGATTTTATTATATTTTGTCCGCCATATCTATCTATCTATTTATCTATATATAATATATAATATATATATATTCCATACACACACATACACACACACACACACACACACATACACACACACACATACACACACACACATATATATATATATATATATATATATATATATATATATATACCATCATATTTTTCCACCATATATATATATATATATATATATATATATATATATATATATATACTAGCAAATATATGCACCCTCCGGTTGCAAGTATTTAAGTTTTAATGTAATAAAATGTTATATTAAATTAGAAAGGCTAATGAAACTAAATAAGAATGAAGATAAAAAGATTTTAGACGGGGGGGGGTATAATTGAAAAATAGAACAACTGAAGGTTACTCTTTCATCTCGTCTTTCATTGCTAAATTTTCCTAATTTAACTATTCAGTTAAAATAGGAAGTAAAGAATAAAATTACAATTATGTCTTCTTGTCAATGAATTTCTTTTAAGATGTATGCACAAGACTTTTGCTCATATTCATTAAGTTAAAACCAAATAATTAGAAATCAATAATACTAAATACATATTTATTAAAATCAAATTTTTAATATCAATATGCAAATTAGCCTTCCCGTTCACACTGTAAACTGCAATTTTGTTGTATATATAAATACAATTGCATGTTATACATATGTAGATATGACCAATAGTAATAATAACGCAAAACAATTTTATTGATAATTGGGGTTTAGATAAAAATAAAATCACTGTGAATGTGACGTAAATAACTAAGGGAATTGTGACTTGAGTAGTAATATAGTTTCGGTTACAGACAGAAAAACACTCTATCTCCATTAATAAGATATATATATATATATATATATATATATATATATATATATATATATATATATATACAAGAAAAAAGTTACAAATTACTTACACGAATTTGATTTCACTACAATAACTTGATTATAATCACCTCTTTCATTATCTAAGCAAATATTTCATTAACATCGTAAACATTCAAAAAAAAAATGAATAAGTCTTGCATCACACACAAATAAAGGATGGAGTATTAGTATTAAGCTCTCATTATAATTAAAATATTAAGTCTATCAGAATATCACACATTTTCTATACTATCCTATAAATTTTAACTGTAAGTAAGTAAAAAGGCTCTCATTATAATTAACACATTATATCTTGTAAATTCAGATTATCACATTTTGTATGCTATAAATTTTACCTGTAAGTAAGTGAATAAAGAAAAAAAAAGTAAAAATAAACTCATTGCATTTTATGCATCAACTACAGTTTATATCTGTTCAATTTGGATTTCTGGATAAAGAAATCAGAAGAAAAAAAATCTGCTTATGTTAAAAGTTTATCAAAATATATATATATATATATATATGGGTGGAAAAATATGATGGTATGTAGGTATATAAATAAGAAAAAACAAAGTATTGGATTTAATACTTGAAGGAAAGTTAGCGTTAAACATTTTCCCCTTTTTTTCATAAAACCATTCATTGGGACTAATGGATAAATAAGATGTTAACTTTTTTAAAATATTGAATTTTGAATATATATCTTATTATAATGGAGATTGTGTGTTTTTCTGTCTGTAACCGAAACTATATTAATAATTAAACTGTTTGACATTATTAATACTGTTGGCCTTACCTAAATACTAATAATATGCAATTGTATTTATATATACAACAAAATACCAGTTTTCAGAGTAAACGTAAAGCTAATTTGCATATTGATATTAAAAAAACTGATTTTAATAAAAATGTGCTCGTTATTATTGATTTCTAATTGTTTGGTTTTATCTTAATGAATATGAGTAAAAATCTCTTCAATAAATCCTAAAAGAAATTCATTAACAAGAAGAAATAAACTGTAAATTTATTCTTTACTTCCTATTTTAACTAAATAGTTAAACTAGGAAAATTTAGCATTGAAAAACGGAAGTGATGAAAGAGTAAGTTTCAGTTGTTCTATTTTCCGATTATACCCTCCTCTGTTTCAAATCTTTTTATTTGAATTCTTAATTAGTTTCATTAGCCTTTCTGATTCAATATAATATTTTATTACATTAAAACTTAAATACTTGTACCCGGAGGGTGCATATATTTGCTAGTATATATATAATTTACAGACGTGTATGGTGAGTGACACTTTTTTTTTCAGAAGTAGGCCATATTAAACTCGCAAAAAGCACAAGTGGGAACTCATGTGACTCCTCAGGCCAAATCCACACTTGCAATACCTGCCAGATGTATGACAGAAAAAAAACCCTGGCTTTGGTTTTGAAATTAATTCCGTTCACTCTCACACCGGCTTCTGGGACACGCACCAAACCTGTCTAAGAGGGTGCTCTGAACAGTTTTTTTAATGATGTTATAACTAAGGAAATCTAAGCAATGTAATACTAATGGAAGAATTGTTTAAAAAGTATATTTACTAAGAAAAATGAATGACTAATTCATCAAAACTGAATGAATCCACCAAAAGGTTCTAGTACTTTCTGCACTAATTAGTGCTATCATCAGGTGTGAGATGCTCTCATGGTTCCTTTTAAACAAACAGTAGCAGTAAGTATAAGTAGGAGGGGCTCACAGGTTTATAAGAATGTAATAGGGAATATATATATATATATATATATATATATATATATATATATATATATATATATATATATATATAATATAATAAAATAAAATAAATATATAAAGGTTTTTACATATCTGTTTATTTGGTGACAAAGGAACAGTCACAACCATGTTGGTTTCATGCGTTAGCAATCATCAGATGAACTTGTTTCAAATGTATTTGAACTTGTTTCAAAGATATTTGAAACAAGTGCACCTGATGATTGTTGACGCATGAAACCAAAATGATTGTTGATGCATGAAACCAAAATGGTTGTGACTGTTCCTTTGTCACTAAATAAATAGATAGATAAATAAACAGTCAAAACCATTTTGGTTTCATGCGTCAACAATCATCAGGTGAACTTGTTTCAAATGCATTTGAAACAAGTTCACCTGATGATTGTTGACGCATGAAACCAAAATGGTTGCGACTGTTCCTTTGTCAATAAATAGATATGTAAAACCTTTATATATTTATTTTATCATATTATATAACAGCTCTATTTTATATTGAGCACTCTCCCAATAATACTGCGTTCGACACACCGTTCCAGTAAAAGCTGAAACAGTGACAATCCCACACTATAGCTATATATATATATAATATATATATATATATATATATGTGTGTGTGTGTGTGTGTGTGTGTGTGTGTGTCTGTGTGTGTGTGTGTGTGTGTGAGTGTGTGTGTGTGTGTTTTGTAAGGAATTATACAAAACATTTGTTTTCTAAAAACAAATTGTCAAGGTGCAAGATTACAGTAATCTGTTTTACTTTACAATTGCATCTGTAAGTAATATTGTGGACATATTTCCTATCAGATTTACATTTTTATTTCTAGCAAGAAGTACAAAATGATATCCATGTTAACATTTTCAAACAAACCTTTCATGTTATTTACATTGAAAAACCTTTTTCTGCTAGGAGCATAAACTTCACATTCTATGAGGAAGTGTTTCCTTGACCAGGATATTTATGCAGGGTTTGGGAACCACTTGTGAATTTCTTATTCCCTTGTTACTCCTTCCATGAATTTCCATTCCCCTGGAATAAAATATACTTCCACTCAGTTTTTTTTTGTCATAGAACCTCATAAATTTCTTTTGGGATTCCCTGAATGTTCTTAAATCTTTTTTTTCATATTTAGTTTCGAAGTCATAGTAGTTGTATTCATATATTTCCCAATGTTATTAACGCTTAGATACAAATCCTCGTATATATACCCCACAAGGAAGCAGCTGTATGGCCAGGTGCCCACCATCTCACAAACCATCCGAGTGAGACGGCATAGGCATGCAGAACACTGCTGGAGAAGCAAGGATGCGCTCATAAGCGACGTTCTCCTGTGGAAGCCAACACATGGGCACTCTAATGTGGGTCGCCCACCAAGGACCTACATTGACCAACTATGTGAGGATGCTGGCTGCTGTACAGAAAAATTCCCACAGGCAATGAGTGATAGGGAAGGTTGGCGAGAGATTGTCATGAATATCGGTGCTGCTTGCGCGACATGATATATATATATATATATATATATATATATATATATATATATATATATATATATATACATATTTTGATAGACAGAACTATAGCTAATCTAATGAGAACAAACTGCTCGCCGGTTCGCCAATGCCATTTCTTAATCTTGCTGAATTTTCTCAACAGTGGAGGATTTTGATGGGCGTCCTGCCACTCTCCGTGTGTCAAGCTTATCCAGACTCTTTTAAATTTCTCTGTCTACTCACAAATATTTCTACGCGGTTGTGCACTGTTATCGTATTGTCCTAAAAGCTTTCGATGAATTTCAGCTTTTGACATTCCTTCCGTCCATATATATCGGGTAACTTCCTTGGTGGGACAGCCATGCTTTTTGCACAATACGATGTCAGTACCACTGGAAAGACAGCAAGCAAAATGGCGTGATCAGGCTCAAACTTCAATCACTTGATCACAACAGTGCCAACCACAAGAACGCATGCGCAGAACGGATAATAAAGGTATGTGTTGATGAAAGTGAGGATAATTCTCCCTCGTTGGTAAAACAGGGAAATAAATCCGACCATATGAAAAAATGTAAACAAGAAAAAAGAAAGTATTGCAAAATAATACGCTTAGATATATTATGCTAAAGTCACGCTGAAACTCCATGTTTTTGCTAGATCACTGAAGTTAAGCAGCGACGAGTCAGTTTGATATTTAATTGGGTAACCACCTGAGCAACAGCTGATACTGTAAGAAGCCTTTGTTTATCCAATAATGACTTTATTCGGGATTAGACGACACGAAAAGAGTTGATATGACGGTAAAGCACTTGACTAGGAATCGCAAGATCCCTGGTTCGATGCCGGCGCTCGACAACTCAGCATATGAATAGCTCAGGAATCTGTCCGATAAAGTGAGGAGCTGGTGGTAGGTTTGGAGCTCCGGATCAGACGCTATAAAAGAATCTCCTTGGTCTAGCGCAAGTGAACAGGTGATGGACAATCTCGTTGTCTGGCTGATACGAACTTTAGGCGACCCTGACGACTTAACTATATATATATATATATATATATATATATATATATATATATATATATATATATATATATATATTTGTAATTTGTTTTTGTTCTTTACAAACATCCACAACCTAACATATTAAATGAACATCTGATTAATTATATCAGAGCAACCCATATAAAAGAATCAAAAAAACTAAATTTATAAGATTATTACCCAGCCACCCAAAAAACAAGAACACCTGTTTAAAACAAAAATGTTAAAAAATGAAATTCCTTTATACTCCACTCCCACCAAACAGGAAGAGAGAAGTTGAATACTCATGTATATATATATATATATATATATATATATATATATATATATATATATATATATATACGCATGTAAGAATTCATTTCATATTATTGATCAAAGCCTGAAAAAGATACCAGAAGATCTGAAACACGTGTCACATATGTAGGATAAAAATATTTTTTTTCTAAAAACATAATGTATTTTGTGGATCTTCTTTTTTAAATATAAAATATTGAATTTTCTCCCGTTGGAACCAGAACAACATTATATATATATATATATATATATATATATATATATATATAATATATAATATATATATATTATATATATATATGTGTGTGTGTGTGTGTGTGTGTGTGTGTGTGTGTGTGAAGAAAGGAAGTGAATCCGACGGTTGTAGTATATTAAGAAAGGTTGAAAAAACACAGGTTTAAACTCACCACTTAACTCATTTAACCTGTGTTTTTTCAATCTTTCTTAATATATATATATAATATATATATATATATATATATATATATATATATAATAATATATATATATATATATAGCATAGGTTTGTTTATCTCGCAAGCCATCCATTTGTTTGCGTTAGGTTATTAATGTTGTCGAAATGTTATAAGTTATTAATGGAGAAATTTGTTGCAGTCAATCGAATTTATTGCTGTCTCTGCAGGTGTTTTATGTACAGACAAAACGCCAGCAGGTGTTCGATCCCATATCACATGGCTTTAATTGACCTGAAAATACCACACCAAAACCGGCAGGAAATTAGAATATAGACGAATCATGCCACAGAATTAATAAAAACAATAGCAATGATGATAATGGACACACGAAGAATAGGATGAGAAGGGAGAAAAATGAGAAAGAAGAAGAAGAAAATAATAATAATAATAATAATAATAATAATAATAATAATAATAATAGACTGTAAACCATATACTCTGCGAATGTAGCAAACTAGCACAACGAGAATACAAAACTAGACACGACTGGGCTGCGAAGGTGATCCACTGGGAATTATGCAAAAAATTAAATTTTGACCACACAACAAAATGGTATATGCATAAACCAGAATCTGTTCTTGAGGACGAAACGCATAAAATTCTCTGGGACTTTGAAATAAAAACGGATCACCTTATCCCAACAAGAAGACCAGACCTAGTGTTGATAAATAAAAAAAGAAAGAACTTGTTAACTGGTGGATTTTGCAGTGCCATCAGATCACAAGGTGAAGCTAAAGGAAAATGAAAAAGTGGACAAATATCTGGACCTTGCCAGAGAACTGAAAAAGTTATGGAACATGAAAGTGAAAGTGATACCAATTGTGGTTGGTGCACTTGGAACAGTCCCAAAAGGATTAGAAAAGGGTTTAGAAAGTTTGGATATCAAAGGAAGGATTGAAACCATTCAGAACACTGCACTGCTGCAATCTGCCAGAATATTCAGAAGAGTCCTGGAGACCTGAGGAGACTTGTTGTCACTCAGACTCCAGTGAAATACCATCAGCTAACACTGGTGTGAAAACTCAAAAGGAGTGAATAATAATAATGGAATACAACTACCAAATCAGGACACTATAAAATAACTTGAAGAAAAAGAAACTTCAGAAAAACAAGAAAGCTCTTAGAAACCAAGCTAAACAGCATACATCTTATTAAAGGAATAAATACATGGACCGTCTCCATTATAAGATACACTGGGCATTTCTTGAAATGGACAAAAGAACTCAGATAGAACAAAGTACTAGGAAATTAATGACGATGCACAAGGCTCTACACCCTAGATATGATAGAGATAGGCTATATGAATCAAGAAAAGAATGGAAGAGGTATTGCCAACACAGAAGACTGTGTTGAGGCTAAAATCCAAGGACTTGAAGAGTATACAACAAAGAGCAAAGAAATATTACTTATGGCAGCCAACAATAGCAGATGTAATAGATGGACAAACAGAAAAATAACGAAAACAAAGATGGGAGGTAAAACAATCATATGGACACTTCAAACAACAAATCGGAGAGTTTACACATGAAAAGACTTGGACATGGTTAAGAAGAGGAAGCCTCAAGAGAGAAACTGAATCGGTAATAATTGCTGCACAAAATAATGCTATAAGAACAAATTATATCAATGCAAAAATTGATGCAACAAAATGGTATATGCACAAATCAGAATCCCTTCTATGAATGAAATGCATAAAATAATCTTGGTCTTTGAGATACAGACAGATCACCTTATTCCAACCAAAAGACTAGATCTAGGATTGATTAAGAAAAATAGAAGTAGTCAACAGGTAGATTATGAATTCCCAGATGAAAGAAAACGAAAAGATAGACAAATAAATACATGGACCTTGCCAGAGAAGTGAAAAAAAAGTGGAATATGAGGGTGAAAGTGATACCAATTGTAGTTGGGGACCTTTAAACGGTCCCCAGGAGCTTAAAGACTAGAGGAACTGGAAATCATAGAAAGAATTTAGACCATCCAGACAATAGCATTTTTTAAGATCGGCTTGAATACTTAGAAGGGTTCTGGAGACCTGAGGAGACTTAGAGTCCCTCAGACTCCAGTGAAACACCATCATTTTAATCAAGTGTGATAAATTCGCAGGAATGAAATAATAATAATTAGACACGACTGGGTTGGGAAGGTGATCCACTGGGAATTATGCAAAAATTTAATTTTGACCATACAACAAAATGGTATGGTATGCGCATAAACCAGAATCTGTTCTTGAGAATGAAACACATTAAATTCTCTGGGACTTTGAAATAAAAACGCATCACCTTATCCAAGCAAGAAGACCAGACCTAATGTTGATAAACAAAAAAGAAAGAACTTGTCAACTGGTGGATTTTTCAGTTCCAGCAGATCACAGGGCGAAGCTAAAGGAAAATGAAAAAATGGACAAATATCTGGACCTTTCCATAGAACTGAAAAAGTTATGGAATATGAAAGTCAAAGTGATACCAATTGTAGTTGGTGCACTTGGAACGGTACCAAAAGATTGGAAAAGGGTTTGGAAAGTTTGGAAATCAGGGGAAGGATTGAAACCATTCAGAACACTGTACTGCTGCAATCTGCCAGAATACTCAGAAAAGTCCTGGAGAGCTGAGGAGACTTGCTGTCACTCAGACTCCAGTGAAAGACCATCAGCTAATGCTGATGTGAAAACACAAAATAATAATAATAATAATAATAATAATAATAATAATACCAGTAATGGAAATAATTGTGATGGGATGGCGATATAGGAAATAAAGATAACCTTGATAAAGAACAGAAGAAAAAGTAGATCTTAAATATGTAGAAAAGATAAGTGTTTAAAAAGATCTTTTGTTTGGCGGACGATAATGGTGAATATATTATTATATTGAATGTAGATATATTTGAAAACTTCAAAGTAAGGAGCTAAGAACGCCAATGAATTATTTAATTAATCTGAGATTTTATTAATAATGGCCCAGAAAATTACCTATGAATATATAACTACTTCTCTCTCTCTCTCTCTCTCTCTCACTCTCTCCTCCCCTCTCTCTTCTCTCTCTCCTCTCTCTCTCTCTCTCTCTCTCTCTCTCTCTCCTGTATATATATATATAATATATATATATATTATATATATATATATATTATAAGATATTACACAGTTAAAAAGCCTTTGTTGCCATTGGTTCAAAGCAGCGTAAATAGTCTGCTTAGAAACCAATGTAAAAAATGTTTTAATTGTAGAGTGTCTCATAATGAATAGATATAGCTCTTACGCCTGTAATCGAGTAATTTATTTTCCCTTCTCCAATACAAAAAACACATACACACAAACAAAGAAACACACACACACACACACACACACAACACACACACACACACATATATATATATATATATATATATATAATATATGAATAAAAGGAAGTGAATCCGACGGTCTGTAGTATAATAAAAAATTGAAAAAACACAGGTTTAAATTAGTTAAGTGGTGAGTTTATTGGCCGACCTGCAGTGTTTCGATCTATTAATTAGATCATCTTCAGGGCTTATGTTGGTATGTGGAAGGTGATAATTTTTTTTTTTTATCTCAAATTAAGGAAAAAGGCGAATAATAGTCCTTGTTTATCGGTCTGTTTAAAATTTGAAGCCTGAGAAAAAAGAACGTTGAAAAAAAAGAACGGTTTGAAATATGACGTCAAAAAATCTTTTTTGCGGTGTGAGTATATTAGAATGTGTAAGCATTTGTATCGAAAAAAGCATTGTGCATTTTTTATGTGTTTATGAATGTGTGGTTGCGCGTATGTGTATAAATCTTTTGCGATAAACGGAATCGAAACAAACTGCAGCGTCGGCCAATAACTCACCACTTAACTAATTTAAACCTGTGTTTTTTCAATTTTTTATCATACTATATATATAATATATTGGTTTGGTGGTTGATTTTGAAGGCGCTAACAATGCAAGATTAATGAAAAATAGGGTAATTATGATATTGATTGTCTATCTTTGATCTATTTTCTTAATATTTCGGGATACAGATCCCTTCGTCAGAAGATTTCTGTAAGCTAAGTTCTTGTGGGTAGGATCTGCCCTAGTATTGTATGTCTGGTGATATCTTCTGTTGTATGTCTGGTGATATATTCCTCTGATTCATTGCGCATGTATGTATGTATGTAAGTGTGTCTGTGTTTATGTTTGTATGTGTGTGTGTATGTGTAAGTGTTTATATGTGGATGCATAAGTAGTGTGTGTTTACTTATAAAATTTATATATATATATATATATGTGTGTGTGTGTGTGTGTGTGTGTGTGTGTGTTTGTGTATGTGTTTGTGTTTGGTCAGCATTCTTTCATTTATACATGTAGAATTAAACAAAAGACTCGTCTTCTGTTTAACAATTTTATATACGATCTTTTCATGCCTTCTGACCAGCTTTTTTTTTTACATTTGGTTGAAATTTGTGGATTAGTCCACTAAAGTTTTTATCCCAAGTACTTTCGGCACTTCGAAGTGCCATCATCAAGGGTGATATGTTTTTATTCCAGCTTTTTCAATTAGTAGTCGTAGAAATTATATTTAGGGGAGTGGGTGCTGGAAGAGGAAGAAAAGAGATTTTATCTTGAAAATTCAAGAATTAAATACACGTTTACACACAACATCATTGTTACCGTATTATTATTTTTTCTTTACACCTGCATTGTGATAGCCTTCTAAATCAACCCCCTAACCAATGTATTCACAATGCTTCAAGCAAATTATAAAACTCTCTTATATATATATATATATATATATATATATATATATATATATATATATATATTTACGCTTTGTGCACTTATATACATAAAATCAAGCTATAAAAACGTAGATTGCAGTAATAAACATATGTGTAACAATTATTGTTGTAAAACCCAAACATAGTTACGTATGGATTTGTAAGTTTTTCTTTTTCCTTTCTTTTCTTTTAATTTGCATACTATAATTTTGTTTTAGGAAAATACATTACATTTCAAATATTCTTTCGATTACCAATCACGTCACCTTTTTAAAAAAAAACACTTTTTTCTTATGTGCTAATGAAAGTTTTATAAATAACCGAAACACATTAGCATGGAATTTACCATCTATTTGTTTTATTTGAGACAGTTTGTTTTTTCTTATTTCTGCACACACACACACACACACACACACACACACACACGTACACCCCCATATACATATATGTATATGTATGTATATATATATATATATATATATATATATAGAACAAAAACAAATTTCAAACACACACACCTAACATATCAAATGAACATCTGATGAACTATATCTAATAAAAGAGTAATGAAAGCTCAGTTAATGAATTTATTACCAAGCCGACTGCGTGCGACTTGTGCGCAAAGATTGTGGAACGTTACATCATCATTTTTTTCTCAATTTTTGCACGAAAGTCGCACGCAAGTCACGCCCAAATCGCCCGCAAGGATTGAAAAAAATAACGTAGCGTTCAACTGTTATTACACAGCCATTATAATAGAAAAGTTGTAGAAACACACACAACCTATCAAATATCGGACATATTCTGCCAAAATAATAATTAAATGCCCGAAGACAACAGATCAGAAACACGTTTCGCATATGTAAGATAAAAAGAATTTTAAAAAATTTTTCTGAGAACATAATACATTTTGCTGACCTTTTTTTAATAAAAAATATATATGTATATTCACTCATACACAGGCATATATATATATATATATATATATATATATATATATATATATACACTAGATGACCACTGTCGGAGAAGCAAGAACGAAGTCATTGGTGACGTTCTCCTGTCTACAATAATGTAAACCAATCTACACCAACCAGTTCTTTGGGGAATCTATATGATACACAGAGCAATGACTGATAGGGACATTTGGAGAAATTCATGCTTATCCTTGCAGTCAGCGCGAACTGATGTTAATAATGTATAATACTAACAGAGTTATCCAAGTGTGTTAAATCCAACTTAACGGACCTAAATTCCACCGGCGTGTGTCACCCCGCCGAAAGAAAGAAATACCAAAAATCAGGAAATTAATCGAATTTAATGAACTTTTCAGTATTGATATATTAATGAATAAAACATATAATGAACTAGTTATTTCATTTAAAAACTTTTACATTTTTTCACGTCAGTTAACTTTGAACCCCGTATCATTAAGAATCTGAGTTACGCCTCAAATATACGTGGTTAAAAATTAACTGACCTGAAAAAAATGTAAAAGTTTTTAAATAAAATAACTGGTGCATTATATCTTTTATTCATTAATATATCCATAGCGAAAATTTCATTAAATTCGGTTAATTTCCCTCATTTTTTTTCTTTAGGTGGAGTGACATACGATGCTGGAATTCAGGTCCGTTAAGTTCTATTTAACCCCCAACTGTTATATACTCATCTCCCTACCATCGTAAGAAGCGCGTGGTGTAATGGTTAAAGTTATGGGAAATGGTCTCGTCGCCCTGGGTTCAAATCCTGGATCTGGTAATTGCATTTCATTTAGTGCTAATACCCTTGGGAAAGGCGTGAATCCTACTCTCCCTCCAGCTATAGATAAATAGTAGGGAAGACTGGGCTCTTTAACCTTGGTTAGGCAACCGGTCTAGGAGAAGGAAAACTCTGAATTCAAACCTGTTGAACTCCGCTTAAGAAATTGACCTTTTGTCCCATCCTGCTCGTGCGGAGGGGTTGGTAAATATATATATATATATATATATATATATATATATATATATATATATATATATGATGACTCTCACCGTTTGTATAGTCGATGAGTATATATATATATATATATATATATACTCATCGACTATACAACGGTGAGAGTCATCTCGGGTATAAACAGAGAGATAGATAGATAGATAGATAGATAGAGAGAGAGAGAGAGAGAGAGAGAGAGAGAGAGGGGGGGGAGACATTAGATTAGAGGGAGATTAGATTAGAGAGAGAGAGATTAGATTAGAGAGAGAGAGAGAGATTAGATTTATATATATATATTATATATATAGATTAGATTAGATATATATATATATATATATATATATATATATATATATAGATTATATTAGATTAGAGAGAGAGAGAGAGAGAGAGAGAGAGAGAGAGAGAGAGAGAGAGAGAGAGAGAGAGAGATTATAGTTCTTACTTGATTACACTTCTGGTTACTGCTTCTTACTTACTGTTTCTACTTCTTCACCCAGTGGTTCTAACTCGTCTAATTCGTCGGCCGCCATCTTCTCAGGGCTGACTTCTATCTGCTGGGGTTGATTTTCTTTGTAGGATCTTCTTACAGGTTGGGCTGGTTATTGTCTTAACATTTAATTAATGACTGGGTGTTTCTTGATCAAATTTTTATTTTCAACTCTGCCCATATTGTTTTCGCCGCGTGGGAGGGGGGAGGAGACCGTCCCACCAGAGCTGACAATTCCGTCTGCACTCCTTCGAAATCGGGTCGCATCTGCTTAACTAAAAACTTATTTTCCTGGTGCCCATTCGCGTGCCTTCAAGGGGTCAAAGGTCCACAAATGTCGGTAATTTTCCATAGACCCCAAGATTCTAAGTTAACGGCCCTTGTTCAAATTCTAGCTACAGGTACGTTCACAATTTATGACTGCTCATAAACTGTAACACCAACGTTGACCGGCATTGAAAAAAATTAAAATATAAATCTCTTATCTATATTCATATCTATTAATAATGGAGATTGTCTGTATTTCTGTCTGTAACAAAAACTACGTCATATCTCTACGACACTGCTTACGTCACAATATTCTTATACTATATGCACACAAAATTTGAGTAAGCAATTTTAAAAATTGTTTCGTCCTTTTTTTTACAGTAACAAGAAGTTAACTAAAAAGATTACAAATAAATAAATACCGACGATTTTGTGGAAAATTGATGTGGAAAATATTCAAAATAATTGTTTGATTATTACATGCACGCAACATTTTATTTGAGAGGGACGGGTCTCAGTTTTCATTTCAAAGTGTTTTATTTATTTATTTTTTTTTACTCCTTTAATCAATTTGATGATTTTACTTACTTATGATACAATACTTCATTACAACAATTTATTTCAACCGTATTAATTATTGTAAATAAATTATTTTAATGAAGCAAGTTTAGAGTTTTTTCCTTCATTTACTTTATATCTTGCTCTGTCCTTCCACTCACTGGTATTAGGCACATTGAGCTCTCCTTATGGTCTACCTGCATCAGCTTGGTTAAACCACACGTGGAAAGATCCTAACTATATATATATATATATATATATATATATATATATATATATATATATAGATAGATAGATAGATAGATAGATAGATATTTTTAAAAAATTTGGGATGAAACAAAGAAATCACAGTGCTCAACCACAAATTTGTAGGAGCTTTATTTATTTATTTGTTGAATTTTTTAAATATAATTGTTTTCCATAAGCAACTACCCAGGTTTCAGGTTATTTCACCATCGTCAGGCTGCTAATACATCTTCTGGTGTTTACGCGAAGGCATTTCTTGTGTGTGTGTGTATGTATTATTTTGGTGGTTGATTTTGAAGGAAATGCAAGAGTAATGAAAATCCAGTGCAAGAGTAATTATAAATGAGCAAAATCCTATATTAAGTCAGAAATTGCTTAACAAATAACATCAGGAATTGTTGCTGACATATCCAGACGAAAACTAGATGTTCAGAAAATCAGCCATTATTCAACGTTTCACAAGTCTTCAATTATATATTAGTCCTCAATTCTATATAGATATTGAAATTTTAAAAAGATTACTGAATTAGTCTCTTTTCTTTTTGATCCCGTCTTGTATCTAATTTAAGAAAATAAGTTTGTTCAGTTTTTCATAGACGTTTAAATAATCAGCCGTTGCCCAACTTTTCATGTCTTCAATTTAAATCTTAATTTTTTTTCAAATTCATCGATTCGGTCTCTGTTTATTTTTAATCCGATCTTGTATCTAAACTATGAAATAAGATTGTTCAGTTTTTCATGTGAATACCTTTTGAGTTTTGCACTGCATTCTGGTTCGCAAACTTGCAAAGAATGCAAGATTTACGACGTCTGCACTTCGTTTTAGAACGAAATAAATGTACGACAAGTAAGAAGATATACATGTAAGTATATTTATCTACGTGGTTCGTTAAGTAACGTATTTTATTACCCCTCGTAAACTATTAATGCCTGTTCTGATAACACCGACGAAATACACACACTCACACACACATATACACACACACACACACACACACACCACACACACATGTATATATATATAGGGTGGAGCAAAATTATCTGATACTTTTGTAGGTTTAATAAAAACAAAATGGAATAAATAATGAAAAAATCGCTATGATAACACCAACGCAATATATATATATATATATATATATATATTTATATCTATATATATAATCGCGATGATAACACCAACGCAATATGCAATATATATCAATATATATATATATATATATATATATATATATTCTTTGTTGGGGTACCAAGTTTCTTGGTACAAGAGTGGTTCTAGGCTGGTCATATTCTCTAACAGACAGCCACGAGTGGAAATGATCCATAATCCCGATACCCCTGATATTTAAAGCCTTTTTATTTACAATATATATATATATATATATAATATATATATATATATATATATATATAACCGTGTCAAGCCTAATTAAGAGCCAAATTGGAATGGTGCATGTCATAGACTGATTAGCCCCCAGGGTTCCACCCTTAAGCATCATCGCTAGCCAGCCACGCCCAACAGGTGGCCCCATTCTGAAGTTGGTAACCCATAATAAACCATCCACCAAGTCCATAGTGAACACAATGCTCTTTGAGTTGCAGTTACCGATTCTTTGTTCTTAATAAACGTTTCCACAATGAAAGCCCGATGCACACTTATCCAATCCATATGGGGTACTTAAAATAAAATAAAACAAACTGGCATCATACGTAAGTGAAAAGTAAGGTCGTCGGTGTGGCCTAAAGTCGGTATCAGCCAGATAGCAAGGGAGTTTATCCCTTTTTCACTAGCGCTAGGCCAAGGAGGTTGTTTTTAGCGTCTGAGGCAGAGCGTTCTACCTATTCACTTTATCGAACAGATCGTTGTTGAGGGCCGGTATCGAACCAAGAACCTTGAGGTACCCAGCCGAACACTCTACCGACTGAGCTAACTTACGTACATTTGGAAAATCAAAACATTTTTTAATTATTCATTCTATTTTGTTTTTATTAAACTCATAAATTTATCAGATTATTTAACCCCACCCTCTATATCTTCTTATTATAATGGAGATTGTGTGTTTTTCTGTCTGGAACCGAAACTATATTACTAATCGAGTCACAATTAACATAGTTATTTACATCACATTCTCCATGATTTTATTTTTAATTAAACCTCAATTATTAATAAAATTGCTTCACCTTTTTATTAGTGTTGTCCATATCTACATGATATTTTCCACGTACCCCACTTGTACGGGTCAGGCACAAAGGCCCTATTTATGTGGGACCACCCACAAGCCGAGACTCATGGGGTGGCAGGTGAAAAATTGCGTCGATCGCGTCGGCATTCCTCCTCAAGGCGCTGGCAATAAAGCCAGCCCTGCCCCTTTAAATCGAGGAGGCAGGTGTTGCCTGGGGGGATGGCCCCCTGGGGTCGACGCTGTTAATTATATCAATGGTCCAGAGGCCGAAGCCACTGTTGACCATATCTACATGATATTTACCGCGTACCCCACTTGTACGGGTCAGGCACAAAGTCCCTATTAACGTGGGACCACCCACAAACCGAAGCTCATGGAGTGGCAGGTGAAAAATTGCGTCGATCCCGTCGGCATTCCCCCTCAAGGGGGGCGCCTCAGGCACTGGGCAATAAACCCAGCCCTGCCCCTTTAAATCGAGGGGGCAGGTGTTGCCTGGGGGGATGGCACCCTGGGATCGACGCTGTTAATTATATCAATGGTCCAGAGGCCGAAGCCACTGTTGACCATATCTACATACAAATAACATGCAATTGTATTTATATATACAAAAATAGCGGTTTACAGTGTGAATGTGAAAACTAATTTGCATATTGATATTAAAAATGTGATTTTATTAAATATGTGCTTAGTATTATTGATTTCTAACTGTTTGGTTTTATTTTAATGTATATAAGCAAAAATCTCTTCAATGAATCTTAAATGAAATCCATTAACAAGAAAAAAATAACTGTCATTTTATTCTTTATTTCCTGATTTAACTAAATAGTTAAATAAGTAAAATTTAGCAATGAAAGACGGGAGTGATGGAAGAGTAAGTTTCATTTCTATTTTTCTATTATACCCCCACTCTGTTTCAAATCTTTTTATCTGCCTTCTTATTAGACTTTCTAATTTAATACGATATTTCATTACATTAAAACTTAAATACTTGCACCCGGAGGGTGCATATATTTGCTAGTATTTGTAAAAGATTATCTCTACCCCTAATGATGAGTTAACAGGTACAACCCGTTTTAAAATTAACCTTTCTATACATTGTTCAACTTCAAAATGCAGGTGATATATTTTAATAATGAAATACTGGAGACAACCAAAATTCTTACTGTTAAGTTTTTAAAGGCTATCCTTTGGCCTTCAAGCAAGAGTGCTTGTCCAGTGGAATTGGATCTTTGGTAAAGAGTCCTTCGATAACGAATCCTTTGGTAATCCTCTCGGATAGAGAATCCTAAGTTCCTTCGTCAATGGTCGCAAGTCTACTGAGAAAGAATCAGTGTTTAAGTAATGTATCAGCCACGCAGTATGGCCAATGATTGGCTAAGGAACCACAAGTATGAGGATTAGTTTTTCAATATTCTTATTAATACTTAACATTTATTAAATTTTATTTATCATTTTTTATATATTAATACATAAATATTTAGTATTTATAGATTTATAAATTTTATTTATCATTTTTTATATATTAATACATAAATATTTAGTATTTATAGATTTATAAATTTTATTTATCATTTTTTTATATATTAATACATAAATATTTAGTATTTATAGATTTATAAATTTTATTTATCATTTTTTTTATATATTAATACATAAATATTTAGTATTTATAGTTTGAAATTAAAATTAATTTCGAACACGTCACAAGTAATCAGTAAATTAATGCCATGAGTGAGTGAGTGTGTGAGTGAGTGTATGAGTGAGTGAGTGTGTGTGTGTGTGTGTGTGCGTGCGTGCGCGCGCACGTGCGTGTGACTGTGTGAGTGTGAGGGTGTGTGTGTCCGAGTATGTGGATTTTCACATATCTCGATTCTGTCTTATCTATCTATCTTTCTATGTCATGCATATAAATCTTCGAGGATCTTATACATCGTTTTTCTACAGACAGTGACGACTAAAACGCATGCAAATTTAGTCGGTCCAATTCGGGAGCATTCCCAAATTCACTGAAGGCGGCGGCGGCGGCGGCGGCGGCGAGTGACAATTACACTTGATTACCGTTTCTGACTGGAAATATCGATGTCTCCTAATGGCGTTCTGGCGAAATGAAATGAGGTTTGAAGAGATTCGAGAAGACTTGTTGCTCTCTCTCTCTCTCTCTCTCTCTCTCCTCTCTCTCTCTCGCTCTCTCTCTCCTCTTTGTCCGTCTGTCTCTCTATCACGCTGTCTCTGTCTGTCTGTCTGTTTCTAATATCAGGTTTAGCGGGCAACCCTTACGTCTGATTATTTGGCGCCCGAACGAAGCCTAAAAGGATGCTAATAGCTGCCGGCTTGTGGACTTGTGTCAAAGGGGTAAGTGAAGAAGAAGAAGAAGAAGAAGAAGAAGAAGAAGAAGAAGAAGAAGAAGAAGAAGAAGAAGAAGAAGAAGAAGAAAGCATGTGTCTAGGCTTAAAAAGAAAGGTAGAAAAGAAAGGTAGAAAAGAAGAAGAAGAAGAAGAAGAAGAAGAAGAAGAAGAAGAAGAAGAAGAAGAAGAAGAAAGCATGTGTCTAGGCTTAAAAAGTAAAATAGTAAGGTAGAAAGAAGAAGAAGAAGAAGAAGAAGAAGAAGAAGAAGAAGAAGAAGAAGAAGAAGAAGAAGAAGAAGAAGAAGAAAGCATGTGTCTAGGCTTAAAAAGTAAGATAGAAAGGTAGAAAGGAGAAGAAGAAGAAGAACAACAACAACAACAACAAGAACAAGAACAGAACAAGAACAAGAACAAAGTATGTGTCTACGCTTTAAAAATGAAAAAAAGAAAGAAAAGAAGAGAAAGAACAAGAACAAGAACAAGAAGAAAGAAAAGAAGATGAAGAAGCTATGTATCTAGGCTTAAAAAAAAAAGAAAGAAAGAAGAAAGAAAGAAAGAAGAAGAAGAAGAAGAAGAAGAAGAAGAAGAAGAAGAAGAAGAAAATATTTGTCTCGGCTGAAAGAAAGAAAGAAAGAAAGAAAGAAAGAAAGAAGGAGAACAACAACAACAACAATAAAAAACAACAAAAACAACAACAACAACAAACGAACGAACGAACAAGATACGATGCTGAAATGAGGGTACTCTGCTAATATGGTGGTTAGTCTAATATGCCATGCAAAAAAGTGGGTTAGTCAAACGTCCACCGCAGAAACGGGGGTTCCTTAAATATGCCCTGTTGAAATGTGGGTTAGTCTAATATAGCGTGGCGATTGGTTGGTTGGCTGGTTGGTTGGTTTGTGCATGGGTTTTACGGAATATCAACCCATTGGATCATTTTATGCCACACACGTTTTTGTTTTGATGGGTACTCAATTTTTTAAAACTCATTTTTAAACACATTTTCTTAAATCTCATGTTTGTCTATTTAACTCATAGATGGTACCATAACAGGTACTACCACTCTGTGTCAGGGTGGACCTGACAGTAATGGTGATGAAAATGTACTCAATATTCCTCAGTATTCCAAAATTAGAACTTCACCATTAGATAGAGTTTAGCGTCATACCCAGGATATGAAGGCCCTCAGCCATTGCCTTATAGCACAAAACGTGTTGGAGCTTGCCATAAGGGCAATAGGATTGGGAAAACCATATATATATATATATATATATATATATATATATATGTGAAGAGAGGAAGTAAATCCGACGGTATGTAATATATCAAGAAAAATGAAAAAACACAGGTTTAAATGGGTTAAGTGGTGAATTTATTGGCCGACGCTGCAGTGTTTCGATCTATTAAATAGATCATCTTCAGGGCATAAGATAAGAAATTATATATAAGATAAGAAATTATATATCACAGAATATAAAACATGAAAATTTCTTTTCATTACATCTCCCCTTTACCTCTTACCAATATACACACACCTCTCCCCTACCTCTTAACCATACACACACACACACACACACATACACACACACACACACAACCTTGAGTTTCACTTCCGCTGTCGTTTATCGCTACAGAAAAAAATTTATACACACACACACACTACCACATACCTAAAAAATGCACAATGTTTCCTTCAATACACACACTAACAGCGCTACATACTCACACCTTAAAATAGAATATTTGATGTCATATTTCAAAACCGTCTCCTTTTTTCAAACTTCAGAAAAATTTTTTTTTAAACAGACTGAATAAGAAGGATTACCACTCACTTTTTTCATCATTCTGTGATATATAATTTCTTATCTTATGCCCTGAAGATGATCTATTTAATAGATCGAAACACTGCAGCGTCGGCCAATAAATTCACCACTTAACCCATCTAAACCTGTGTTTTTTCATTTTTCTTGATATATTACATATATATAATATATATATATATATATATATTTACCAACCCATCCGCACGAGCAGGATGCGACACAAGGTCAATTTCTTAAACGGATTTCAACAGGTTTGAATTCAGAGTTTTCCTTCTCCTAGACCTGTTGCCTAACGAAGGTTAAAGAGCCCAGTCTGCCCTACTATTTCCTATAGCTGGAGGGATAGTAGGATTCATACCTTTCCCAAGGGTATTAGCGCTAAGTGAAATGCTATTACCACGTCCAGGATTTGAACTCGCGGCGACGAGTCCATTTCCAATGACTTTAACCATTACACCACGCGCTTGGGAAAATCATATAGGTTCCAGGACCGTGGCAAAGTGAAGGTCCAACTAATATGCCACACTGATATACGGGTGCTTGTAATAAGTTCTACTGGAATGGAAGAGGGACTAATATGTCCCTCACAAACGGGGGTCCGTCTAATATGACTACATGATTTTATGCCCACAAACACATTAATCTATATATTAATAGTCATGTTCTTAAATTGTACGACTGATATTATCTTGCAACACTCTGATTAAAAAAGAGATCGTCTAAATATTCCAAGATTAAATACAGAAAAGTAAATCCTGATTATTTTGTGTTGCTTATCTGCCGAATTCTTATTTCTCTTGATTGCCGTCATTTGAGCTAAATAACGGACTATTCAGTCTTTATAATAAATGTTGTGGGGTTTTAAGGGGTCAAAATAAGACAAAACGACGGGTAACAAATGTAGGAAAATGTATTAATAAAAGAGTAGATATTTACATTAAAGAAAGTGGGAATTACGTCCGACAAATAGAGTTACGAGCTGACTCGCATTGGCTTCCTCAAACCATAATTGTTCCTGTTACTTATAGTAACCGTCGGCGCATTCAACTATAGTCTATAGGGTATATCACATATAACAATAAATAAAAGGAGTAAAGAAAAAGGACATTCTACATAGAACAAATATAATAAGAAAGAAAGAAAGAAAGAGAGTAGGGGAAATATAATGAGAGAAGCTGAGTGAGCGGAAGTGATAACGCTAATCCGATTCAATCGAACATAATGAATAGATTAAACGAAGGAATGAAAGAAAGAGTGAGTGAATAACATCCAGATTATTATGCTTTTGCATATTGATATAAAACGTTGTAATAATTAGAGTATCATACTGAGGTATATCCACGGGTCCCACAAGTTATCCTATAATGTTGGGTGGTTGTTTTGTTGTGTGACATATCAAGACTTTTGGGGTCATTTAATTCCGAATCAAGTTATTTCTGATAAACAAAGGCCAAATGTGAAGGAACACCAACAAGCCGCTGGGGAATCGTATCAACTGATCTTGCCAGGAACAAATTCTCGTATTCATACTTCAAGTTATTCCAAAGTCGTTGGTTTCGTAGACTTTCTTCTTCAACCAACCCCAAAGAAAAAAGTCGCAGGGTGTTAAGTCAGGGCTTCTAGCCGACCACTCATGCGGACCACGTGTAACGTGACTATGAAGGTCCGGAGTTTTGGGCGGACTGCTATAGAAAGAGAGAAAGAAGAAATAAGATAAAGTAAAGGTTAAAAAAAAGGAGTAATGGACACGCAACGTGTTGCCGGAAACTTGACCGAGGTATGATCCCCGGATGGAGAATTGGAAGCCAACCGGAAGTTTCGGGTGTTGACCGGGACGGGAAGTCACGTGGTGACGAGGAACGACGAACAACAAGATCGGCCTTTTTTTGCTTCTCGGAGGCGTAGAGTTCGGACGGGCGTTTTGTCCCTAGTGTGGGATTACAGTAATTTAACAGTGTCCCCTCTCTCTTTCTCTCTTTCTCTCTGCCTTTCCTCCTCTCCGAACAGAGCCCACGACGCGAGCCCGAAAATAAATGCTAAGCCCTTGTGACGATATATCTCACGTGTTGTACCTTTTTTATCGACAAGACGACCGCCGCGTAACAAATACTTTTTTAGTTCCGTGAATTTAGAGGCACGTTGACAAGACCCGCTATATAACATATATCGTTTTTGGTACCGTGAAGATATTAGTACGTTACCCCACGGCTACCCATCCATCTCCGAGGAAAATGGCGATTCAGCCATTCACGAAAAACAATATTAAAATGTGGAGGAACACCAACAAGCAGCTGGAGAATCGTATCAACTGATCTCCGCAGGGACTCTTGTGGAATGGCAGAACTAAATTCTCGTATCCGTCCATCAAGTTGTTCCAAAGTCGTTGGTTTTCTAGAGTAGATTTGCACCTTCAACCAACCCCAAAGAAAAAAAGTCGCAGGTTTTCAAGTCAGGGCTTCTGGCCGACCTTTCATGTGAACCACGTCTAACCTTCTCACTGCCAGAAAATGATTTTTCAGCTATTCACGAAAAACAATAGTAGGGGAATCACACGACCAAAAACAGACTTAAATTGTCATATATTAAGGATTCACTAAAACCAATAGCAAAATGTAAAGGAATCCCACGACCAAAAACAGACTAAAATTGTCATATATTAAGGATTCACTAAAACAATAGCAAAATGTAAAGGAATCCCACGACCAAAAAACAGACTAAAATTGTCATATAAAGGATTCACAAAACCAATAGCAAAATGTAGAGGAATCCCACGACCAAAACAGACTAAAATTGTCATATATTAAGGATTCACTAAAAACAATAGCAAAATGTAGAGGAATCCCACGACCAAAAACAGACTAAAATGTCATATATTAAGGATTCACTAAAAACAATAGCAAAATGTAAAGGAATCCACGACCAAAAACAGACTAAAATTGTCATATATTAAGGATTCACAAAAACAATAGCAAAATGTAGAGGAATCCCACGACCAAAAACAGACTAAAATTGTCATATATTAAGGATTCACTAAAAACAATAGCAAAATGTAAAGGAATCCCACGACCAAAAACAGACTAAAATTGTCATATATTAAGAATTCACAAAAACCAATAGCAAAATGTAGAGGAATCCCACGACCAAAAACAGACTAAAATTGTCATATATTAAGGATTCACTAAAAACAATAGCAAAATGTAAAGGAATCCCACGACCAAAAACAGACTAAAATTGTCATATATTAAGGATTCACAAAAACCAATAGCAAAATGTAGAGGAATCCCACGACCAAAAACAGACTAAATTGTCATATATTAAGGATTCACTAAAAACAATAGCAAAATGTAAAGGAATCCCACGACCAAAAACAGACTAAAATTGTCATATATTAAGGATTCACAAAAACAATAGCAAAATGTAGAGGAATCCCACGACCAAAAACAGACTAAAATTGTCATATATTAAGGATTCACTAAAAACAATAGCAAAATGTAGAGGAATCCCACGACCAAAAACAGACTAAAATTGTCATATATTAAGGATTCACTAAAAACAATAGCAAAATGTAAAGGAATCCCACGACCAAAAACAGACTAAAATTGTCATATATTAAGGATTCACAAAAACCAATAGCAAAATGTAGAGGAATCCACGACAAAAACAGACTAAAATTGTCATATATTAAGGATTCACTAAAAACAATAGCAAAATGTAAAGGAATCCCACGAACAAAAACAGACTAAATTGTCATATATTAAGGATTCACAATAGCAAAATGAGGAATCCCACGACCAAAACAGACTAAAATTGTCATATATTAAGGATTCACAAAAACAATAGCAAAATGTAGAGGAATCCCACGACAAAAACAGACTAAAATTGTCATATATTAAGGATTCACTAACAATAGCAAAATAAAACAGACTAAAATTGCAAAATGTAGAGGAATCCCACGACCAAAAACAGACTAAAATTGTCATATATTAAGGATTCACTAAAAACAATAGCAAAATGTAAAGGAATTCCACGACCAAAAACAGAAAAATTGTCATATATTAAGGATTCACAAAAACCAATGGCAAAATGTAGAGGAATCCCACGACCAAAAACAGACTAAAATTGTCATATATTAAGGATTCACTAAAAACAATAGCAAAATGTAGAGGAATCCCACGACCAAAAACAGACTAAAATTGTCATATATTAAGGATTCACTAAAAACAATAGCAAAATGTAAAGGAATCCCACGACCAAAAACAGACTAAAATTGTCATATATTAAGGATTCACAAAAACCAATAGCAAAATGTAGAGGAATCCCACGACCAAAAACAGACTAAAATTGTCATATATTAAGGATTCACTAAAAACAATAGCAAAATGTAAAGGAATCCCACGACCAAAAACAGACTAAAATTGTCATATATTAAGGATTCACAAAAACCAATAGCAAAATGTAGAGGAATCCCACGACCAAAAACAGACTAAAATTGTCATATATTAAGGATTCACTAAAAACAATAGCAAAATGTAAAGGAATCCACGACCAAAAACAGACTAAAATTGTCATATATTAAGGATTCACAAAAACCAATAGCAAAATGTAGAGGAATCCCACGACCAAAAACAGACTAAAATTGTCATATATTAAGGATTCACTAAAAACAATAGCAAAATGTAAAGGAATTCCACGACCAAAAACAGATAAAAATTGTCATATTAAGGATTCACGAAAAACAATAGCAAAATATTGAGGAATTCCACGACCAAAAACAGATAAAAATTGTCATATATTAAGGATTCACGAAAAACAATAGCAAAATATTGAGGAATTCCACGACCAAAAACAGATAAAAATTGTCATATATTAAGGATTCACGAAAAACAATAGCAAAATGTAGAGTAATAGCACGACCAAAAACAGACTAAAATTGTCATATATTAAGAAACATACATTAACGAATTAAGAAAGATTTAACCGCATATAACATACAAATAATTTAAAATGGAGAGTTACTTTTCAATCTCCCTGTATTTCTACTTTAGAATATGTTTAGCTTACATCCAGGCGCACATGAATGCGTGCTTCTAAAGGGAACCACATATTTTTCTTACGGTATCATGTTTGTGTCGATCGCTTACACGTGACGTCATTAACGTAAAAAATGATAAATTATTTTTCATTGATATGCAGCACAAATTACCAAAGCAGTGAAAAGCATCATGAGAGGAAAAAGAATGGACGCAAGCGATTTAATAGAAAGTTGCATAGAAAATTATAACGAAAAACGAAAAGATTTTAAAAAATGCAGAATTCCTGAATTTGAATATGACAATAAAAGACACACACACACACACACACACAAACACAAACACACACACACACACAAACACACACACACAAACACAAACACACACACACACACACAAACACACACACACACACACACACACATATATATATATATATATATGTGTGTGTGTGTATATATATAGCCAATCAAATATATATATACATATATCCAATCTTTGACAGTGATTTAGCGAGTAGATTAATGCATAGAGAAGCGTTGCTAATTATTTACTATAGAAATTCATAAAACATTATCTACAATAGGATGAGATTAGTAATCTATTCCCTATATGAAAGACTCAGCAGTGGACTTTCTATAGGAAAAACATTCACCATGACTCACCATATGATTTATGATTTAATAGTGATCTGGTGGAGGTGTTTCTAATATAATGGTTATGATCGTAGAAAATGGACACATTTGCGACGAGTTCAAATCCTATACGAGTCTGTTTGTATTTCGTTTAGCACTAATGTCTGCAAGAATGATCTCATATGCTTTGGAATTGCCCCTTCCAGTTGGAAAAATTTGGACCAGGACCACCCTCGGTGGCGGCAGAATCTCCGTAGCGAACTATATACTCGTAGCTGAAGGAACAATAGTTAGATTCATAGCTTTCCCAATAGAACAATAACTCACGGCTACTGTGTGCTAAGAAATGATTATCATTAAATAGCAATAGCTACATGAATATTAAACTATCATCACAAAAATAAAAAAAAACTGTATTAGATATGATTGATGATTTAATAGTGATCTGGTGGAGGTGTTTCTAGAATAATGGTTATGATCGTAGGAAATGGACACAGTGCGAGGAGTTCAAATCCTATACCAGTCTGTTTGCATTTCGTTTAGCACTAATGTCTGCAAGAATGATCTCATGTGCTGGAAAAATTTGGCTCAGGACCGCTCTCGGTGGCGGCAGAATCTCCGTAGAGGACTGTTCATCAGAAGTCACCCTGACGCAACACCATGAAGCTAAGAGGAATAGAACAAAGCAGCGGCAACAAAGCAGCTTTGGCTCAGGACCGCACTCGGTGGGGGCAGAATCTCCGTAGCGGACTGTTCATGTCAGAAGTCCCCCTCGCGCAACACCATGAAGCTAAAAGGTCTAGAAGAAAGCAGCGACAACAAAGCATCTTTGCCTCAGGACTGCCCTCGGTGGTGGCAGAATCTCCGTAGAGGACTGTTCATCAGAAGTCACCCTGGTGCAACACCATGAAGCTAAGAGGTCTAGAAAAAAGCAGCGGCAACAAAGCACCTTTGGCTCAGGACCGCCTTCGTGGCGGCAGAATCTCCGTAGCGGACTGTTCATGTCAGAAGTCACTCTGGCGGAACACCATGAAGCTAAGAGGTCTAGAAGAATGCAGTGGCAACAAAGCACCTTTGGCTCAGGACCGCCCTCGGTGGCGGCAGAATCTCCGTAGCGGACTGTTCATGTCAGAAGTCACTCTGGCGGAACACCATGAAGCTAAGAGGTCTAGAAGAATGCAGTGGCAACAAAGCACCTTTGGCTCAGGACCGCCCTCGGTGGCGGCAGAATCTCCGTAACAGACTGTTCATGTCAGAAGTCCCCCTCGCGCAACATCATGAAGCTAAGAGGTCTAGAAGAAAGCAGCCGCAACAAAGCACCTTTGGCTCAGGAACGCCCTCGGTGGCGGCAGAATCTCCGTAACAGACTGTTCATGTCAGAAGTCACCCTGGCGCAACACCATGAAGCTAAGAGGTCTAGAAGAAAGCAGCGGCAACAAAGCATCGGAACATCAACATCTTCAGGGACAGCCTTCAAATGCAAATTCTGTGGCCGAGAATGTTTTTCAAACATGGGACTTCACAGTCACAGGTGGCGCTGTAACTTCAGGGGCACAAACAGTTTATTATAGTCTTCCGAGACTGAAATGTCAATGTATGAATATCCTTGAGAACAGTATAACTTCAACTATTCTTCCTCCAGGTATGGATAAATAGCAAGACAACCTCTTTTTAGCTCAGTCGGTAGAAGGTTCCTTGTTCGATACCAACCCTCACCAACTCAGCGTATGAGTAGCACAGGGATCTGTGCGGTAAAGTGAGGAGCTGATAGTAGGTGTTGCGCTCCGTCTCAGACGCTAAAAACAATCTCCATGGTCTAGCGCCAGTGAAAAGGGGATAGACTCCCTTTCGTCCACTCCGACGACTTACTTACTTATGGTAACAGGTATAAAAGAAGGAAAAATCTGAATTCACACCAGTTAACCTCCGCTTGAATGTTGACCTTATGTTACATCCTACTCGTACGGAGGGGTTGGGTAAATATATACTTAGGCAAAGAGGTATAAAGAGCTTTTTCTCCTAGTGTTTTTTGTGAGTCTGTGGTGCAGCGCAACAGTAGTACTAATACGACTACAGCTTGGAATAATTTTAGATTTACCTTAATTTTAGTTTGATAATACCAATATGGCTTTGTCCATATCTATCTACATTTGTTCATAACAATATCTATTTATATATATCTATCAATCTATCTATTTATCTAACTATCATGTTTATTGAACCTCCTCTCTTACTCTCTCTCTCTCTCTCCCTGTCTCTCTATCTATCTCAATCTGTATCTCTCTCACCCTCTCTCTCTCTCTCTCTATATATATATATATATATATATATATATTATATATATATAAGAAAAGAAATAACAAAAGACTTAGAGATTTTGCGTTATAGTCTATTTCAGGGAGCTTAGACAAAGTGTCTAACTCTCCGACTCATCATTCGCATCTGATGAGTCGGGAGAGTTAGACACTTTGTCTAAGCTCCCTGAAATAGACTATAACGCAAAATCTCTAAGTCTTTGTTATTTCTTTACTTATATATTTGCTCTGTGACTCTAACATTAAGAGCACACATTGAGCTCTCAAATGCGACAGGTTTTTTGAATAAAACTCGTGTCGTAAGGAAGAGTTCTTCTCTGGACTTTTGGATTTATATAATATATATATATATATATATATATATATATATATATAAGTTTGTTCACACTAATCTGTTCTCGTCCATATCTATTATGTGTGTTCAACTCTCTCTCTCTCTCTCACTCTCTCTCTCTCTGTCTCTCTCACACACACACTCTGATTATCAATCTCTCTCTTTCCTCTCTCTCTCTCTCTCTCTCTCTCTCTCTCTCTCTCTCTCTCTCTCTCTCTTTGTGTATATGAGTGTGTGTGTGTGCGTGTGTATGTTGGTTCGTAATATTTATTAGGCCGTAAGTATGTATCTGTCTAGTTTTTGTCGTAAAGAAACTTTTTTCTCTGTGCTTCTCTCTCTCTCTCTCTCTCCCTCTCTCTCTCTCCTCTCTCTCTCTCTCTCTCTCTCTCTCTTTGTGTATGTGAGTGTCTGTGTGTGAGCGTCTGTGTAGAAAAACGTTTTCTCTTGTGCTTGCCTGTCTCTGTCTCTGTCTCTGTCTGTCTCTCTGTCTCTTCTCCTCTGTAAGTACATAATTTACATTGGTCCCTATCTATCTATCCATCAGTATACCTATCTTTCTAGTTTGTCTTTTAATCTATCTATCTCTTTATATAAACAAATGAATATATATATATATATATATTTCATTTGCTTATATAAAGAGATAGATAGATTAAAAGACAAACTAGAAAGATAGGTATATTGATGGATAGATAGATACGGACCAATGTAAATTATTTATTAATTAATTAATTTTCAAAATCCCGCCTAATTCATTATTAATTAATTAATTTTCAAAATTAGGTACGACTCCAATCCCCCCCCCCAAAAAAAAATATATATATATATATCTTATTATAATGGAGATTGTGTGTTTTTCTGTCTGTAACCGAAACTATATTACTGATCGAGTCACAATTAACAGTTATTTACATCACATTCTTCATGATTTTATTTATATTTAAACCTCAATTCTTAATAAAATTGCTTCACCTTTTTATTAGTGTTGTCCATATCTACATACTAATAACATGCTATTGTATTTATATATACAAAAAATAGTGGTTTGCAGTGTGAATGGGAAGGCTAATTTGCATATTGATATTAAAAATATGATTTTAATAAATATGTGCTTAGTATTATTGATTTCTAACTGTTTGGTTTTATTTTAATGAATATAAGCAAACATCTCTCCAATGAATCTTAAATGAAATCCATTAACAAGAAAAAATAAGTGTAATGTTATTCTTTATTTCCTAATTTAACTAAATAGTTAAATAAGTAAAATTCAGCAATGAAAGACGGGAGTGATGGAAGAGTAAGTTTCATTTCTATTTTCCTAATATACCCCCACTCTGTTTCAAATCTTTTTATCTGCATTCTTATTAGACTTTCTAATTTAATACGATATTTCATTACATTAAAACTTAAATACTTGCACCCGGAGGGTGCATATATTTGCTAGTATATATGAATAAAATTTATAAAACAGTCGAGACATACTGAATTATCAGCGTAATGGCACCATGATACAATCTCTAATGTTGATTTCGCATCCAATTTTTATTGTCAATGTGACCTCTTATATTCCATGTAGAGAAATTAATCATCTTCGAAGAAAGCTTTTTTTTGCTGTTTTTTTGTGGTTGTTGTTGTTGCTGTTGAAGATGGCGGCAAAAATAAGTGAAGCAGTCCTCATGCGGCTTCTTCAGGTGTCCTTATTCGTGCACTCCTACGGAAACCCAATCTGTCGTTTCATTAACATCGTTGGCTTCTCTCGATCCAGCGTTCCTTCTTACTTCTGCGACTACCGCTTTCGAGACCAGCAATCTCCTCATCCTCAGATCAACAAACGCATCTATCAAATCCATTTTGAAATATTCCAGAATAACAAGGAACGTGACTCTTGACTCTCTCAGCTCTCAGAAGACTATATAGGAGGCACGTGGTGTAATGGGTATCGTCGTAAGAAATGAACATGGTTACACGAGTTTAAATCCGTGACGATGCTTATTGCGTTTTCCATAGCGTTAATACCCTTGGGAAGGGTATGCTTTCAACCATTCACCCTCCAGCTATAGGTAAATAGTACGGAAGAATTAGGTCTTTAACTTTGGTTAGGCAACCTGTCTAGAAGACGGAAAACTCAGCTTAAGGAATTGGCCTTGCATCACATCCTACTTGTGTGGAGAGGTTGGTATATATATATATATAGACAGAGAGAGCGAGAGCGAGAGAGAGAGAGAGAGAGAGAGAGAGAGAGAGAAAGAGAGAGAGAGAAAACGGCACCTTGACTTATGTGTTTTATTCATTCCACTAATAACTCAATTTTCTCGTATATCAAATCAATGTTCCCCATTGAAAAACGTAACAAACGTTAACGTATTTTGTGGGTCTGGAACGAGTTAAAGCTCTGTATCTATTAATAATGGAGATTCGCTTCCGGTTTTTGTCTGTAACAAAAATTACGTCACTGATTACGTCATATTACCCCAAATCGTCATAACCTAGAATAAATACACTCAAAATTTGAACATACAACATTAAACAGTCCTCATTGTTTTTTTAAACAAGTTTTAATAAATACATAACTCGCATTATATATCTATATATAGTTTGTTTTATTTTAATACATATTTGTAATATCTTAATACATATTTAAAGTTTACATTTCAAATTGCTTTATTTTTTAATCCTTTAATGAATTAATGATTTTACTTACTTAGGGTACAAACTCGCTTACATTGAATTTTTAACTCCCACACCTCAGGCAATATGTTTCAAAAATCTAATTTTACATCGCCCGGAGGGTGTTTTTTATTTTGTACTAGTTGTAAAATTGATAGAATAGAATGTAATGAATTATATGTTGTAATGTGTTTTAATGCGTTCATCTTTTTTTACATATAATATTTTTCTTTGGCGTTATAAATTTGGGAACTTAAATATTTTATTGGGTGTATAAGCGTATCTGAAGCTCGCTCGTTTCCCAAATAAACCCAGTAACAAAATGGGGTGAGAATAAATGACGAAATGTTCAAACACTACAAGCCGAGTGCTGTTTTTGTGTATGTGTGTAGGTGTGTGTGTGTGTGCGTGTGTGTGTGTGTGTGTGTGCGTGTGTTTACCACCCCCATTCGACAAGCATATCAGTCTTACCAACATAGCAGTCTGCCGCTAATCACTCTACAGACATTCATTCGGGTGACAACGCAACAATCCTAACAAAAATATACGGAAAAGGAATAACTCAAGCTATGTAAATATTCTGAAATTTATTAAACAAAAGATACTGTTGAAAAAGATCCTATGCCGAGTAAGGCCTTTTTAACGTGTTTTTATTTAGGTGGCATCCAGCGAGAATCGAACTCGCTTTTCAGTAGTAATCTAAAAAAAAAAAAAAAATTTTCTGACCTCCAACCAGGCCGGATTAATACAAAATCTTTTTAACGTGGGGATTTTTTTTGGTCTGTTTTGTTTTATGGTTCATCGGGCGAGAATCGAACTCGCTTTTCAGTTGTAATCGATCTGCAAAACAAAACAAAGCAACATAAATAAGTAGATATATTTTCCTGACCATGTACCAGGCCAAATTAATAGAATAAAGATGTTTTAACATGTGTATTTATTTTTTGTTTTACGTAACATCCAACGAGGATCAAACTCGATTTCCAGGAGTAATGGATCTGAAAAAAAAAAAAAAAATAAAGAAAAAAAATAAAGAAAAAAAAAGAATTATGATTTCCTACCAGATCGGATTAATAGGAGGTCTTTTTAAGGGGGATTTCTTTTTTATTTTACGTAGCATCCAGTGAGGATCGAACACGTTTTTCTGTAGTGATGAATCCGAAAAAAAATATTTTACTGATTAATACAAGGACTTTTTAACGTGGAGATTTTTTGTTTTATTTTAGGGGGCATCCAGTGAGGAGATAATTAGCTTTTCAACATTAATGGATGGGCAATATATATATATATATATATATATATATATATATGATTGAAAATAGATAGAAAAAACAAATGACAATAGTATCTTCTATCGATTTTCAATCATACTATCAGATTTATTTCCATTTATTACATACTTATACACGCACACGCACGCACGCACCCCCCACACATATATATATATATATATATATATATATATATATATATAATATATATATATATATATATATATGAAAGTACGTAAATAGATATTGTGTTTAATTGATATGGCTTTTAGCCGACAATTTTTGGAGGATATGTGCTTAATTGAAGTCATACCTAATTTTTGAAAATTAATTAGTTAATAATTAATGAATTTAGGCGGGCATATATGTTCAAATGTAAGGCTAAACAGATCGAGAAAATGTCAATCCCTGAATGTACATTTCGACCTATTAGGTCTATAGCTGAATGTACATTTCGACCTATTAGGTCTATAACCTTGCTGATGAGACCTAATAGGTCGAAATGTACATTCAGGGATTGAAATTTTCTCGATCTGTTTAGCCTTACATTTGAACATATATGCCCACCTAAATTTATTAATTATTAACTAATTAATTTTCAAAAATTAGGTATGACTTCAATTAAGCACATATCCTCCAAATATATATATATATATATATATATATATATATATATATATATATATATATATATGTGTCTGTGTGTGTGTGTGTGCGTGTGTGTGTGTGTGTGTGTGTGGCTGACTTCCCACTAGGCCAGATGAATACAAGGTCATCTTATTCGTGGTATTTTTATGTTTCATTTCGAAACTCGATTTTCAGTAGTAATGGATCTGCATAACATGACAAAACAGAATAAATAAGTATTTTCCTGTCTTTCCACCTGGCCGGATTAATACAGTAACTTTTTTTTTTACGCGGGTTTTTTTTTTTATATCCGTATCCAGTGAGGATCGAACTCGTTAGTCAGAAGAAATGGATCTACAAAAAAATATTTTTCTAACCACCCACTAGACGGCATTAACACAAGGTCTTTTTTACGAGGGGATATTCCTGACACCCCCCTCCCTAGACCGGGTTAAAACAAGATTTTTTTTTTTTGCCTGGGAATTTTTTATGGGGCATCTAGTGTGGATCGAATCCACTTTTTTTAATAGTAATGGATCTGAAAAAGCAAATAAAAAAATTAAAAAAACAATAAAAATATTTACCTGGTTTCTCACTGAGCAGGATTCATACAATTTGTTTTTTTTTTTACGAGGGGACTTTTTGTTTTATGGGATGATCCAGCGCGGATCGAACTCGCTATCTATATACTGTTCCTTAACAGTACGGCCGTTATCATCTTGCGACATTCTCTGGTTAAAAATGAGATCTTCGAAATCGTCCAAGATGAAATGCAAAAATATAAATCCTGATTATCTAGAGTTACTTATCCGCCGAATTTTTATTTCTTATGAATTCCATCATCTCAGCTTAATAATGGACCATTCCATTTTTAATATTAAGAAAAAAGGCGAAGAAAAAGGACATGCTGCACATAAAAAATTTTAAAAAAACAAAGAAAGAAAGAGAGTCGGAGAAAGATAGAGAGAGGGATGGGCGTGTGGAAGCGATAACACTAATCTGTTTAAATTGAACATAAAAATATTTAGAGACTTAAATCAAGATTAGTATACATTTACATATTGAACTATTTCACAATAATGGAGTATAACTGAGTTCAAAACAAATCTGGTAAAACCAGCAAGTGTAATGGTTAGAATCCCCGCCTGTCAGCCTGGCAGTTAGAGTTCGAATCACACACAGAGCAGTTTCCTGTCTATAACTGATAAGGCATAATATACCGAAATGTACATACAGAGATTATTCTTTTCTCTATTTGTTTAGCCTTATATTTGAACAGATATGCTCGCCTAATTCATTAATCATCAACTAATTAATTTTCAAAGTTAGGTATGACTTCAATTATGCACATATTCTCCCCAAAAATAGCTATTAAGTAAACATAACAAATGTAATAATCAAATTATCATACTGTGGTATATCGACAGTTAATACTAGTTCAGTGAGGATTGATCTACGGGACTAGCTTCTTAACCATTACACCACGACGGGAATGACTAAAAGAGAAGATCCTGTTGAATGAATAATGGAATGAACTGATAGATTTTCGCGAACTGATTTTTCCTCCATTTATTTTTATCGTTGTAAGAATTTCTGTTCATGTCACGTGTTGCCATTAATCATCTTCGAAGGCAGCCTCTCTTTGAAAGTCAGCCGCGCGGACGGCGGCAAAAATGAGTGAAGCAGCCCAATATGGCTTCACTTGGTGTCCTCATTCCTTCATTTCTAGGGAAACCCAATCTGTCGTTTCATTAACATCTTTGGCTTCTTCAGATTGTACGTTACTTCTTACTGAGTAGCGGCTTGTGAGATGAAGATATCGTCTATATCAGAATTAGATCAATGATTGATCACTCACTGATTGATCTTATTGATACGGTTTGATCAATTCCCCTCTCGTAGACATGAATGGGTAGGAAACGGTTATCTATTGGGAACTGTAAAAAAGAGTAGGATTTGAACATACTGACCTAGAGCATATTGGGAATTGAGCTAACAGAGAGAGAGAGAAGAGAGAGAGAGAGAGAGAGAGAGAAGAGAGAGAGAGAGAGAGAGAGAGAGAGAGGGGGGTAGAATGTTGAAGATAGGAAAAGAAAGAAAGAAAGAAAGAAAGAAGATTCTGACTTTAAAGAAAAAAAAAGAATTATAAAAGGAAGAGGGAAAAAATTAGAAAAACTTCTTAGTGAAAATGAAAAAAAAGAAGAAAAGTGAAGGAAATTCTAAAAAGAAAAAAAAGAATTCAGAAAGAAAGAAAGGAAGGCTGAAAATTCAGAGTGAACGAAAAAGAGGATG
>CM042163.1:41298571-41301071 GCA_023376005.1 Doryteuthis pealeii
ATGAAAGAAAGAAAGAAAAAAAATCGTCGCAGTGATACATTGGAAGAAAAAATTGCTTTCGCTGGATCGAAAGAAAGAAAGAAAGAAAGAAAGAAAGAAAGAAAGAAACGAAAGAAATGTCGAGTGATGACATTGGAAAAAAATTGTTTTACGCTGGATGAAAGAAAGAAAGAAAGAAAGAAAGAAAGAATACAGAAAGAAAGACACAAAATGTCGAGTGTACATTTGGAAGAAAAATTGTTCGCTGGATGACAAGAAAGAAAGAAAGAAGAAAGAAAGAAAGAAAGGAAAAAAAAAAATGTTCGAGTGATAACATTGGAAAAAAATTGGTTTCGTGGATCGAAAGAAAGAAGAAAGAAGAAAGAAGAAAGAAGAAGAAGAAATGTCGAGTGATACATGTGAAGAAAAATGTTTCGCTGGATGAAAGAAAGGAAACGAAACGAACAGAAAGACAGAAAGGAAAGAAAGAACAAAAGTCGAGTGATACATTCGAAGAAAAAATTGTTTCGCTGAGTGAAAGAAATGAAAGAAAGAAAGAAGAGAAGAAAGAAAGAAAAAAATGTCGAGTGATACATTGGAAGAAAAATGTTTCGCTGGAAAGAAAGAAAGAAAGAGAAGAAAGAAAGAACAAAATGTCGAGTGATACATTGGAGAAAAATTGTTCGCTGGATGAAAGAAAGAAAGAAAGAAAGAAAGAAAAGAAAGAAAGAAAAAAAATGTCGAGTGATACATTGGAGAAAAGTTGTTTCGCGGATGAAAGAAAGAAAGAAAGAAAGAAAGAAAGAAAGAAAGAAAGAAAAAATGTCAAGTGATACATTGGAAGAAAATTGTAATTCGTGGATGAAGAAAGAAAGAAAGAAAGAAAAAGAAAAAATGTCGATTGATACATTGAAAGAAGAAAATTGTTTCGCTGGATGAAAGAAAGAAAGAAGAAAGAAAAGAAAGAAAAGAAATGTCGAGTGATACATGGAAGAAAAATTGTTTCGCTGGATGAAAGAAAGAAAGAAAGAAGAAAGAAAGAAAGAAAGAAAAAAATGTCGAGATGATACATTGGAAGAAAAAATGTTTCGCTGCGATGATGAAAGAAGAAAGAAAGAAGAAAGAAAAAGAAAGAAAGAAAGAAAGAAAGAAAGAAAATGTCGAGTGATACATTGGAAGAAAAATTGTTTCGCTGGATGAAAGAAGAAAGAAAAGAAAGAAGGAAAGAAAGAAAGAAAGAAAGAAAGAAAACAAAATGTCGAGTGATACATTGGGAGAAAAATTGTTTCGCTGGATGAAAGAAAGAAAGAAAGAAAGAAAGAAAGAAAGAACAAAATGTCGAGAGATACATTGGAAAAAATTGTTTCGCTGGATGAAAGAAAGAAAGAAAGAAAGAAAGAAAGAAAGAAAGAAAGAAAGAAAGAACAAAAATGTCGGAGATACAGGGAAAAAATTGTTTCGCTGGATGAAAGAAAGAAAGAAAAAGAAAGAAGAAAGAAGAAAGAAAGAAAGAACAAAATGTCGAGTGATACATTGGAAGAAAAATTGTTCGCTGGATGAAAGAAAGAAAGAAAGAACAAAATGTCGAGTAAAATAAATAAATAAAACGATGAATGGAAAAAAAGAAAGAAAAATAGATAGAAGAAGAAAGATGGTGTGAAATTTTAAAGGAAAATGTTTCGCTGATAGAAGAAAGATAGAAATAAGGAAGGAAAGTCATAAGTGGAATAATAAATAAAATAAATAAAAAACAAATAATAAATAAATGGCAATTGAAAAAGAAATGAAAAAAATCATAATATCGAATGAAATAAGTAGTAAAGAAATAATATGTTGAATGAAAAAGAAGAATGAAGGGAAGAAAAAAGAACAGAAGAAAGAAGGGAAGGAATAATGATAATGTACAATGAATAAAAATCAAATAAAATGTGGAAAAGAAAAGAAAGAGAATGATGAATAGCTAAACATTGGAAAATTATTTCCCTGAAAAAAGAAGAAAGAAAGAAAGAAAGAATGAATAGTGAAACATTGGAAAATTATTTCCCTGAAAGAAGAAAGAAAAAAGAAAGAAAGAATGAATGAATGAATAGTGAAACATGGAACATTTTTCCCTGAAAGAAAGAAAGAGAGAAAGAAAGAAAGAATGAATGAATGAATAGTGATATATTGGAAATTTATTTCCCTGAAAGAAAGAAAGAAAGAAAGAAAGAAAGAATGAAATGTGGAATGAAAAAAGAAAGAAAGATGCAACGAACGAGGAAAAGAAGAAAAGAAGATCAGAAGGAAAAGACAAAAAAAAAAGGAAGGAAAAACCCTGCAAAGAAAGAATTTGAAATAAGAAAAGTTAATGAATGAAACTGGATAAGATTGAAAGAAATCCCTTAACACAAAAATGAGGAAAGATGTGGGCGGTTAGAAGCAAAAGAAAAGAAAAATATGGAAGAAGAACAGAACCAAAATCCAGTGATCTAAAAGAATAAAAAACAAGATCCAATGAAAAGCAGCCGCGAAAGAAGGAAGG
>CM042163.1:41306071-41311071 GCA_023376005.1 Doryteuthis pealeii
TGCATCTTATAATAACGATATAACAACAGCAATAATAATAATAATAATAATTGGGACTTTGAAATAAAAACGGATCACCTTATCCAGCAAGAAGACCACGACCTAGTGCTGATTAACAAAAAGAAAGAACTTGTCAACTGGTGGATTTTGCAGTTCCAGCAGATCACAGGGTGAAGCTGAGGAAAATGAAAAATCGACAAATATCTGGACCTTGCCAGAGAACTAAAAATTATGGAATATGAAGTCAAAAGTGATACCAGTTTGAGTTGCTGCACTTGGAACGGTCCAAAAAGATGGGAAAAGTTTGGAAAATCTGGAATCAGAGGAGAATCGAGACCATCCAGAATACTGCACTGCTGCCAATCTGCAGAATACTCAGAAGAGTCTGGAGAACTGAAGAGACTTGCGGTCACTCAGACTCCATGAAAGACCATCAGCTAACGCTGACGTGAAAACTCAAAAGGAAGTGAATAATTAAGTTTAATTATCTTACTTCAATTCATAAGATAGCTTTTTTTTATTTCTCGTCCCGTTTTGTTCCGACGGTCAACGTTCAAGAAATACGTCAGTCAGGTCAGGATAGAACAGATCTTTATACCTGCTACATGGCGACTTGTCTGGAGAGTTGGGTGTGTGGACACTCAGCCTCATCAAAAAAAAGATGTAAAAAAGGGCGGATGAGCTCCAGGGAGCCAACGGCTATTTCAAACACTGATAGGAGTGAGATTGGGGTACTATCAATAAATCCCTGATTAGTATTAAACGATACATTTCAGGAAATGAAGGAAAAATGCAAATATCATTATAAAATTTAATTTAAGTTTATGTATATTTTACTGATGTAATTGAATTTAAATTCTTTCTTTTCTTTCTTTTTAACTTTTACGACAAGTAAAAAAGTAGATACTTTCTGTATTCTACGTGTGTAATATTATCTGCAATTATTCGGACTTGTCCTCGTCTTCATTGTTATCTTATACAACGTTTCAGCCGATGTACCCTTCGGCCTTCTTCAGACTATTCTCGGACTCGGGAACCTTCTTCGAATCGGGAATTTTCTTGTCGAATCGAGGGAAATTCTTTCCGTAATCGGAGCATTACGGAACTTTGAAAAGTTCCAGAATCCGACAATAAATACCTGAAGAAGGCCCGGAGGTACATCAACCGAAACGTTGTACAGATAACAATGAAGATGAGGACAATAGTCCAAATAATAAAGATAAATACTAATCACCAAGCCTTATCTAAAAAAAATTCAGAGAAATCTACGCGTGTAGTTGACGTGTCGAAAGAATTGAAATTGGGACTCGGCCTCGTTACTCCACGATGCGACAAGTGAAAAAGTAGCGACGTTCTCTATTCTAATAGGAAGCGCCTTTAATTTGCCATCACTGTCAAGCGTTAATAGAAAGTCAGTGACGAGGACAGAAGGCAAATAAGGTGACCGGTGCGCGCTCCGCTTTTAGCCTCTCATCACATCGAAAATGGAACTTAATAATGAACACACTTGATTTGTGAGGAGAAAGCACCTGTCGTCATAATAATTAACATCATCATTATTCAAACAGCATGGCATCAATCAGTTATAGATTTCATCTGTCCATACCACTATTTATGTTCTGTCAATCTTGCTATAATATTAATATTACATCCTTAAGCATGTACAGATCTATCTATCTATCTATATATCGAAAGTATACTGGCGTGCTTAAATAAAATAAAACTGCTTTCAAAAGAAAGCAGTTTAACGGACTTTACCTTCTATCACACAAACCAAGTAAGATGGACAAGACATGCTGGACACTGCTGGAGAAGCGATGATGAACTAATAAGTGACGTTCTCTGCGGAAACCAGCTATGAACAAATCAGTGTGGGCCGTCCAACAAGGTCTCTGAGGATTCTGGATGCTGCACAGAGGGACCACTCAGGAGCGATGAGCAATAGATGGTTGGCGTTAGATGCCATGGATTTTCGTTGCTGCCACGTGACCTAATGAATATATATATATATATATTATATATATATATATACTAATATATATATAATAGGTTATCTGACATATATGCTTTGGATTTTTTAAGCCTGAAAGAATAAGGAAAACATTTTTAACCAAACACTCAAAATACAACGGCCCACCATCTTAGTACGGACCTTTCTGTTGAAATGACATTGAACTAAAAGTATTATTCTGGATTATTCGGACTATTGGCCTCATCTTCCATTGTTATCTGTCAACGTTTCGGTCGATGTGCCCTCCGGCCTTCTTCAGTATTTTTTGTCATATGAATGATGAGCAATAGTCCGAATAACGCAGATAATACTAAGCATGCATAAATCTGTGCAGGAAGTTGACGAATATACTTTGATATATTAAGAAATTTTAGGCAACTATTTCTCTGAATATTTTAGATGAGGCTTGATGATTAGTATTATCTGCGTTGTTCGGACTATTGTCCTCATCTTCATTGACAAGAAATACCTGAAGAAGGCCGGAGGGCACATCGACCGAAACGTTGTACAGATAACAATGAAGATGAGGCCAATAGTCCGAATAATCCAGATAATACTTTTAGTCAACTGTCATTTCAACAGAAGGTCCGGACTAAGATGGTGGGCCTGTTGTATTTTTGAGTGTTTGGTTTAAAAATGTTTTCCTTATTCTTTCAGGCTTAAAAATATCCAAAGCATATATGTCCAGATAAATATATATATATATATATATATATATATATATATATATATATATATATATATTCATTAGGTCACGCTGGCAGCACGAATATCCATGGCAATCTAACGCCAACCATCTATTGGTCATCGCTCCTGAGTGGTCCTCTGTGCAGCATCCAGAATCCTCAGAGACCTTGTTGGACGGCCCACACTGATTTGTTCATATGCTGGTTTCCGCAGAGAACGTCACTTATTAGTTCATCATCACTTCTCCAGCAGTGTCCAGCATGTCTTGTCCATCTTACTTGGTTTGTGTGATAGAGGTAAATGTCCGTTAAACTGCTTTCTTTTGAAAGCAGTTTTTATTTTATTTAAGCACGCAGTATACTTCGATATATAGATAGATAGATAGATCTGTACATGCTTAAGGATGTAATATTATAGCTATAGCAAGATTGACAGAACATTAAATAGTGGTATGGACAGATTGAAATCTATAACTGATTGATGCCATGTCCTGTTTGAATAAATGATGACAGTTAATTATTATGACGACAGGTGCTTTCCCTCCTCACAATCAAGTGTGTTCAATTATTAAGTCTCCATTTTCGATGTGATGAGAGGCTAAAAGCCGGAGCGCGCACCGGTCACTCTTATTTGCCCTTCTGTCCTCGTCACTGACTTTCTATTAACGCTTGACAGTGAATGGCAAATTAAAGGCTTCCTATTAGAATAGAGAACGTCGCTACTTTTTCACTTGTCGCATCGTGGAGTAACGAGGCCGAGTCCCAAGTTTCAATTCTTTCGACACGTCAACTACACGCGTAGATTTCTCTGAATTTTTTTTAGATAAGGCTTGGTGATTAGTATTATCTGTATTATTTGGACTATTGTCCTCATCTTCATTGTTATCTGTACAACGTTTTGGTTGATGTACCCTCCGGCCTTCTTCAGGTATTTATTGTCGGATTCTGGAACCTTTTCAAAGTTCCGTAATGGCTCCCGATTACGGAAAGAAGTTTCCCGATTACGACAAGAAAATTCCCGATTTCGAATAGAAGGTTCCCGAGTCCGAGAAGAAATAGCTGAAGAAGGCCGAAGGGTACATCGGCTGAAACGTTGTATAGATAACAATGAAGACGAGGACAATAGTCCGAATAATGCAGATAATATTACACACGTAGAATACAGAAAGTATCTACTTTTTTACTTGTCGTAAAAGTTAAAAAAGAAAGAAAAGAAAGAAGTTTAAATTCAATTACATCAGTAAAATATACATAAACTAAATTAAATTTTATAATGATATTTGAATTTTTCTTCATTTCCTGAAATTAGTATCGTTTAATACTAATCAGGGATTTATGTGAGTAGTACCCCAATCTCACTCCTATCAGTGGATAGCCGTTGGCTCCCCAGGAGCTCATCCGCCCTTTTTTTACATCTTTGTTTTTGATGAGGCTGAGTGTCCACACACCCAACTCTCCAGACAAGTCGGCCATGTAGCAGGTAGTAAAGATCTGTGCTATCCTGACCTGACTGTACGTATTTCTGAACGTTGACCGTCGAAACAAAACGGACGAGAAAATAAAAAAAAGCTATCTTTTGAAATTGAAGTAAGATAATTTAAACTTAATTATTCACTCCTTTTGAGTTTTCACGTCAGCGTTAGCTGATGGTCTTTCACTGGAGTCTGAGTGACCGCAAGTCTCTTCAGTTCTCCAGGACTCTTCTGAGTATTCTGGCAGATTGCAGCAGTGCAGTATTCTGGATGGTCTCGATTCTCCCTCTGATTTCCAGATTTTCCAAACTTTTTCCCAATCTTTTTGGGACCGTTCCAAGTGCACCAACTACAACTGGTATCACTTTGACTTTCATATTCCATAATTTTTAGTTCTCTGGCAAGGTCCAGATATTTGTCGATTTTTTCATTTTCCTTCAGCTTCACCCTGTGATCTGCTGGAACTGCAAAATCCACCAGTTGACAAGTTCTTTCTTTTTTGTTAATCAGCACTAGGTCTGGTCTTCTTGCTGGGATAAGTGATCCGTTTTTATTTCAAAGTCCCAAATTATTATTATTATTATTATTGCTGTTGTTATATCGTTATTATAAGATGCAGATATATCGTTATAAGATGCCGATAAAAAATTTTTTCGACACTACGCCATTGTCCGTAGCGGACGGAAAGGCTCCAATAAATAAATAAATCTTATTATAATGGAGATTGTGTGTTTTTCTGTCTGTAACCGAAACTATATTACTACTCAAGTCACAATTTCCTTAGTTATTTACGTCACATTCTCCATGATTCTATTTCTATTTAAACCTCAA
>CM042163.1:41316071-41331071 GCA_023376005.1 Doryteuthis pealeii
GGATTTTCTTTCAATCTTATCCAGTTTTCATTCATTGTAACTTTTTCTTATTTCAATTTCTTTCTTTGCAGGGTTTTTCCTTCCTTTTTTTTTTGTCTTTTCCTTCTGATCTTCTTTTCTTCTTTTCCTCGTTCGTTGCATCTTTCTTTCTTTTTTCATTCCACATTTCATTCTTTCTTTCTTTCTTTCTTTCTTTCTTTCTTTCTTTCAGGGAAATAATGTTCCAATGTTTCACTATTCATTCATTCATTCTTTCTTTCTTTTTTTCTTTCTTTCTTTCAGGGAAATAATTTTCCAATGTTTCACTATTCATTCTTTCTTTCTTTCTTTCTTTCTTTTTTTCTTTCAGGGAAATAATTTTCCAATGTTTAGCTATTCATCCATTCTCTTTCTTTTCTTTTCCACATTTTATTTCTGAATTTTTTATTTCATTGTACATTATCATTATTCCTTCCCTTCTTTCTTCTGTTTTCTTTTTTTCTTCCCTTCATTCTTTCTTTTTCCATTCAACATATTATTTCTTTACTACTTATTTCATTCGATATTATGATTTTTTTCATTTCTTTTTCAATTGCTCATTTTATTTATTTATTTGTTTTTTATTTATTTATTTATTATTCCACTTATGACTTTCCTTCCTTATTTCTATCTTTCTTTCTATCAGCGAAACACATTTCCTTTATATTTCACACCATCTTTCTTCTTTCTATCTATTTTTCTTTCTTTCTTTTTCCATTCATCGTTTTATTTATTTATTTTACTCGACATTTTGTTCTTTCTTTCTTTCTTTCATCCAGCGAAACAATTTTTCTTCCAATGTATCACTCGACATTTTGTTCTTTTTTTCTTTCTTCTTTCTTTCTTTCTTTTTCTTTCTTTCTTTCATCCAGCGAAACAATTTTTTCCAATGTATCTCTCGACATTGTTCTTTCTTTCTTTCTTCTTTCTTTCTTTCTTTCTTTCTTTCTTTCTTTCATCCAGCGAAACAATTTTTTTCCAATGTATCTCTCGACATTTTGTTCTTTCTTTCTTTTTCTTTCTTTCTTTCTTTCACAGCGAAACAATTTTTCTTCCAATGTATCACTCGACATTTTGTTTTCTTTCTTTCTTTCTTTCTTCTTTCTTTTCTTTCTTTCTTCTTTCATCCAGCGAAACAATTTTTTCTTCCAATGTATCACTCGACATTTTTCTTCTTTCTTTCTTTCTTTCTTTCTTTCTTTCTTTCTTTCTTTCATCCAGCGAAACCATTTTTCTTCCAATGTATCACTCGACATTTTTTTTCTTTCTTTTTTTCTTTCTTTCTTTCTTTCATCCAGCGAAACAATTTTTCTTCCAATGTATCACTCGACATTTCTTTCTTTCTTTCTTTCTTCTTTCTTTCTTTCATCCAGCGAAACAATTTTTCTTCCAATGTATCACTCGACATTTTTTCTTTCTTTCTTTCTTTCTTTCTTTCATCCAGCGAAACAATTTTTCTTCCAATGTATCACTTGACATTTTTTTCTTTCTTTCTTCTTTCTTTCTTTCTTTCTTTCTTTCATCCAGCGAAACAATTTTTCTTCCAATGTATCACTCGACATTTTTTTCTTTCTTTTTCTTTCTTTCTTTCTTTCTTTCTTTCATCCAGCGAAACAATTTTTCTTCCAATGTATCACTCGACATTTTGTTCTTTCTTTCTTTCTTTCTTTCTTTCTTCCAGCGAAACAATTTCTTCCAATGTATCACTTGACATTTTTTCTTCTTTCTTTCTTTCTTTCTTTCTTTCTTTCTTTCATCCAGCGAAACAATTTTCTTCCAATGTATCACTCGACATCTTTCTTCTTTCTTTTCTTTCTTTCATCCAGCGAAACAATTTTTCCCAATGTATCACTCGACTTTTTTTTCTTTCTTTCTTTCTTTCTTTTTTTCTTTCTTTCATCCAGCGAAACAATTTTCTTCCAATGTATCACTCGACATTTTTCTTCTTTCTTTCTTTCTTTCTTTTCTTTCTTTCTTTCTTTCATCCAGCGAACAATTTTTCTTCCAATGTATCACTCGACATTTTTTCTTTTTCTTTCTTTCTTTCTTTCTTTCTTTCTTTCTTTCATCCAGCGAAACAATTTTTCTTCCAATGTATCACTCGACATTTTTCTTTCTTTCTTTCTTTCTTTCTTTCTTTTTCTTTCATCCAGCGAAACAATTTTCTTCCAATGTATCACTCGACATTTTTTTCTTTCTTTCTTTCTTTCTTTCTTTCCTTCTTTCTTTCTTTCATCCAGCGAAACAATTTTCCTTCCAATGTATCACTCGACATTTTTCTTTCTTTCTTCTTCTTTCTTTTCTTTCCTTCTTCTTTCTTTCATCCAGCGAAACAATTTTTCTTCCAATGTATCACTCACATTTTGTTCTTTCTTTCTTTCTTTCTTTCTTTCTTTCATCCAGCGAAAAAATTTTCTTCCAATGTATCACTTGACATTTTGTTCTTTCTTCTTTCTTTCTTTCTTTCTTTCTTCATCCAGCGAAATATTTTCTTCCAATGTATCACTCGACATTTGTTCTTTCTTTCTTTCTTTCTTTCTTTCATCCAGCGAAACAATTTTTCTTCCAATGTATCACTCGATATTTTGTTCTTTCTTTCTTTCTTTCTTTTTTCATCCAGCGAAACAATTTTTCTTCCAATGTATCACTCGATATTTTGTTCTTTCTTTCTTTCTTTCTTTTCTTTCTTTCTTTCTTTCTTTCAGGGAAACAATTTTTCTTCCAATGTATCACTCGACATTTTGTTCTTTTTCTTTCTTCTTTCTTCTTTCTTTCTTTCTTTCTTTCTTTCATCCAGCGAAACAATTTTCTTCCAATGTATCACTCGACATTTTTTCTTTCTTTCTTTCTTTTTTTCTTTCTTCTTTCATCCAGCGAAACAATTTCCTTCCAATGTATAACTCTCTTTCTTTCTATATTTCTTTATTAATTTCTCTCTTCTTTTTCATCTTTTTCCACCATTTTTCTTCCGTCAATCGCAACCATCATTTCCATTTGAAGATGAAAGAGAAGTAAAATAATATCAACGTTGACACATTATCAAATAAATAACTTCATTGAATTACTTTAATAAAAAAAAAATCCACAATTTTTGGATGTATTTCATATTATGATCAATTTTTTTAGATAAAGCGTTTCCCCTGTTGTTTTATTGATAGTTTTACTCCATCTTATTATTGTGGTTTTTCAGTTTAAGCCTTTTTTGCTATTACCGTTTTATTACTAGCTTTTCCGTATCATATGTTGGCGCTTCTATTTAACAACTTTCAATTCTATTTATGAAATGTTTTATTCCATCATATTAGTGTTGCTTTTTACATAAAACGATTTTATAGTTTCCGTAATGCTTAACTGAAATTTTATGGTCCTGTGTTTGATACTAAACTGGATCTGGTGATGTGGCTCCAGGTCTGTAGCTCTAGGGAGTCTTGAGTCACACACTCGTGATCATTACTTCCAGGCCCACTCTGACAAGGGTCGTTGGACTTGTTAATGTCCCGTCTAGAGATCAAATAGATCCGTTTGAAATTGCGTTCCAAAATGAGACGAACGATGGGAATGCATTGGCTCTTAAAAATGGATATTGCAACTAATGTTGAAGTATGTTTCAATTGATTTTGATGGTTGGTTGGTTGGTTTTGGTAGGTTTGATGTTTCGGCTATTTTGGACAGAAGACAATTTTTTTATTAATTCTAGTTTGGGTATTCAATTTTTTAAAGACTTTTTTCAAACATATTTTTTAATTCTTAAGTTTTCGGAGGAGTTCTTATTTCTCCGTAGTTCTAGGCAAATTGAAGGAATAAACACGAAAGTAAATGCAGACACTTGTATTGACAAAAATTACATAAAATTGTTGCAAATTTTAATTGTATTTGCCACGAGACTTATCTGAGTTAGTAATTTTCTTGGAGTAATGGTGATAACAGGGTATTCTTTTCGTCGGTAGGAAATGTTGATAAGACGCTTCATCTCGGTAGTTTCTCGTCCTTCAGTAAGTGTGCTATCGTACCTGCCTTTTAACGTATGCAGATACAATGCCTTAGAAGTGAGCTGGTTGTAGAGTTCTGTGATAAGTGGGCCCTGTTTTGGGCTTGGTGATGAGAGCTTTTAGTTTTTACGTCTCTCCTCCAATACTGCTATGCAAAAGTAAGCCCTGTTTTGGGCTAAGTGATGAATGAAATGTAGGGACCGCTGTTTACGCGACTACCCTCAGTGGGTGCTCCGTGATAAGTTGGCCCTGTTTGGGCTAAGTGAGAGAACGTTTGTTTGACGTCTCTCTCCAGTAACTGCTTTGCGATAAGTGAAGTTTTTGGTTTTTGGCTCCAACATACGATGTTGGCGACCCGTCCCCTAGCAGCAGGGGGAGATAATTGGTTATGGAATTTCCAATATTCTTTGAAGGATTAATAAATCAAAATCTGTTTAACCTTTAAATAGGACCCTAATAGTTACTACCACTCCGGGTCAAAGTGGACATGAAGTAATCGCAATGAGGGGTAAAATTACCCCAATTGAGCCACCTATTTGGTCGAGAGTAGCGACCTGTGATGTTCAAATACGGAATACTAGTGACTAAGAAATCTATGACATGCATCGTTCTACTTTGGCCCTTACTTAGGCTAGACGAAAGGTCAGTGTGGCCCCTTCCGGTGAATCGGCTTTTCACGTCAGGTCCTAGCACCTATATGATTGCCCCAATCCCTTTGCCCTTATGGCAAACCCCCTACAATTTGTATCATATATGTTCTAGAAGGTGGTGCCTAAAGATCTTAGTGTCTTAGGTACATATATACCAACCCCTCCACACGAGCAGGATGTGACACAAGGTCAATTTCTTAAGCCGAGTTTAACAGGTTTGAATTCAAAGTTTTCCTTCTCCTAAAACAAAAATATAACTAGCGTTGACGTCTATTTCTTAACGACTCAAACCGTTACACCACGTACGCCTTAGTGTCTTAGGTGTGACGTTAAACTACATCTAGTTGTGAATTTCCAATTTTGGAGCTCTGGGGAGTGCGTAGGTCATGTTTTGGATAGAGATGAAACGGTTAATCCCATTATACGCAAATCCGGCAAACTGACACTATAGGAATCGAGTGATTACGTAAGACATGTGATCCAGTGGGAATAGCGCAAAAGATTAAGGCCTAACCATGCTGACAAATGGTATCTCACAAACCAGAACCTGTTCTCGAAAAGGGACATATAAGATTATCTGTCGCTTTGAGATACAAGCGGATTTACGAAATCCCGTTCAGTCGAATTACAAAGAATGCGAAAAGATTAAGAAAGACTTGCATCTTGACTGACAGTTGAAAAACCTGTGGCACATGAGGGTGGCGGCCATGACAATTATCGTTGGTCCCTTTGAAGTTTATCCAAAAGTTAGGAAGAATTGGAAGCCAGAGGAAGAATCGAGGTCATCCAGACCACAGCATTGTGAAGATCAACTAAAATACTCAGAATAGACATGGGGACCTGGGGAGACTACTCAGAAGCCAGTGAAGGCAACCAGATAACGCTCATATGAAAACTGGCAAATACTACCAACTACTACTACTACTACTAAACTATAATAATAATAATAATAATAATAATAATAATAATAAACCATGTATTAAGCGAATACAGCAAACTATCACGAGAATACAAGATTATGCACAACTGGGTTGGAAGGGAAATCCACTGGGAATTGTTCAAAAAAATAAATGTTGACCACGCAAAATGGTATATGCATCAAACAGAATCTGTGCTTGAGAATGAAACACATAAAATTCACTGAAACTTTGAGATAAAAACGGATCGCCTTATCCCAGCCAGAAAAACAAACCTAGAATTGATTAACAAGAAATATAAACCCTGTCAACTGGTAGATGTTGCAGTTACAGCAGATCACAGGGGGAAGATGAAAGAACCCGAAAAGATAGACCTTTCTGGTGAATTGAAAAAAAACTGTGGAATTCGAGGGTGAAAGTGATACCAATAATAGCTGGGTACGGGGAACGCTCGCCGAAGCTTAGAAAATACGAGAGGAACTAGAAATCAGAGGAAGAATCGAGACAATCCAGACGACAGCCTTGTTAAAATCAGCTGGAAATCAGGAGCGTTCTGGAGACTTGAGGAGGGAGATTTGTTGTCACACAGACTCCAGAGACAGACAATCAGCTTACGCTGGTTAAAAAAAAAATACTTACAGGGAGTGAAATAATAAAGACCCAAAAAATTGATAAGACGCAACGAAATAGTAAATGTAGACTTTGTGGTAATAGAGATGAGACTGTAAACCATAAACTCTGTGAATGTAGCAAACAAGCACAACGAGAATACAAAACTTGACACGACTGGGTTGGGAAGGTGATCCACTGGGAATTATGCAAAAAATTAAATTTTGACCACACAACAAAATGGTATATGCATAAACCAGAATCTGTTCTTGAGAACGAAATGCATAAAATTCTCTGGGACTTTGAAATAAAAACGGATCACCTTATCCCAGCAAGAAGACCAGACCTAGTGTTGATAAACAAAAAAGAAAGAACTTGTCAACTAGTGGATTTTGCAGTGCCAGCAGATCACAGGGTGAAGTTAAAAAAATGAAAAAATGGACAAATATCTGGACCTTGCCAGAGAACTGAAAAAAGTTTGTGGAATATGAAAGTGAAAGGGATACCAATTGTAGTTGGTGCACATGGAAAAGGGTTTGGAAAGTTTGGAAATCAGAGGAAGGTTGAAACCATTCGAACACTGCACTGCTGCAATCTGCCAGAATACTCAGAAGAGTCCTGGAGAGCTGAGGAGACTTGCTGTCACTCAGACTCCAGTGAAAGACCATCAGCTAATGCTGATGTGAAAACTCAAAAATATAAATAATAATAATAATAATAATAATAATAATAATAATAATAATAATAATAATGGTATCTTATATGTATAAAAAAAAAGTCAAGAAAAATGTTGCAGTTATTAAAAACAATGACAGCAATTTTAGCAAAAAATAGATTAAAAAATAGTTCGTTATAATTGCTGAAGCAATAACATAAATAAAAAATTCACTTAAAATACTTCATCTTCCATCTAATCTTATTACTACTACTATATCTGCTGCTGCTGCTGCTGCTGCTGCTGCTGCTATTTTTAACATCAACAGCAGCAAATTATTATTATTATTATTATTATTATTATTATTATTATTATTATTATATTTTTTATGAAATTCGTGAAATTATTTTCGAAATCAACTTGGATTTTAATTTCACACTTCGCTGGTCTTTCAATTTCTGAAAAGTCTTCGTTTCGTGCTAATAAAATAATTTCTTATTTTTACATTGACCGAATATTTCTTCAGTTGAAAAACGCGTGAACGTCGCACATTAGTCGTCCAAATTCTACGCTGGAAGGAATTCTGCCACTCACGTTAATAAATGGGTAAACAAACCCTGTTGATCCACCATTTCTTCGCCACCTCCCCTGCTGAGGCGCTACCACTTTAGTTTTTTTAGAAATGATGGTACACTTCGAACTTTTGAGGATCCTGTTTCTGCTAGTCAGAAATCCTTAATTTCTCTTGCAGTGTGATATCAAGGGTTAAGGGATATATTATGAAGTTGCGTTTGAGTTTGAGTTTGAGTTTTGTTTAACGGCATATCAGGTCATCTAATGTTATTTTGGATTTCAGACTTTAAAGTAGTGGTTCTGTTTCAGGCTTTGTATTCTCAGGTTTCAGTAATTGCGCGGATATGTTAAGTCTGTAGAAGGATATGCCTTTGCATGTTCTTTAACAGTACTGTGCGCAATCTGGCGAGTATTATCTAATACTTCTGTGAGTCTTGTATTTCATGGAGCTTGTTTGAGTCAGATTGTCCCATGATTTCTGGTCTAATATAAATTTGTTTATGGTTGGAGATCTGTATATGGATTTTATTTGCTCATATGTGTGTAGTAAGGTATATTCTCGCAGGTAAGTAGAAGCTGGTGCGTAGCAGTATAGCAGTACGTCTTCCGAGCAGTCGGCGTGGTAGTCTTGCTAGTAGATAGTAGGCGCTTGTACACCACAGTTTCGAGTATTTATGGAGACACTATCCAATCAGATTATAGAGAGGGGTACCTAGGTATTTGCATATTCATTACTCATAGTGTTCACCAAGAATTCGATAAATGTACCTAAAATATGTTAATGCCCATGTTGGGTATATAAACAATGAGTTCTTTTGTGTCAGAGAGAGAGAGAGAGAGAGAGAGAGAGAGAGAGAGAGAGAGAGAGAGAGAGAGAGAGAGAGAGAGAGAAGATTCGTAACTTACTTGCTGATCTTCGCCATAATGAATAACCAACCCTTCGGCCATGATGTCTATGGCTGTTTCATCTTTTCTTTTAAAGGCTTCTAACTAAGCTATGCTAAATTAACAACTCTTGTTGCTTTTCAAATCTTTATTTGCCTTTTGTAACTAACTGAACACGCGGTGATGACACCCAGGAAGAAACACGTCTGTTCCATCCGGTGTTAGACTGTCAAACTGACTCAAAATTACGTGACGTGACGTGCGGCATTTCAACCGTTTTCCGTCCTATGATATGAAAAAAAAATGGACCCGCAGAATTACAGGGGGTTGCCAATAATCTATGCTACCACATAGATTGTGCAACATATGTTCTTGTCTTGCCTTGTAGCTGCATTCATCCAGGGCGGCTCCATCCATTCAAAGATGCAGTATCACGAGGATGATTACCGAGAGAAAGCAGCAAGGGTCATTGGCTTCTACGTGAACTCAGATAAAACGGACGTCATGTGTTGTAAACAAGAAGTAGACAGCTTGTTGCTGTTTTGCAAAAATATGGTGTTGCAAAAGGTAGCAGCGTTTTGACCGCCTTTTGAGATAACAGTTGCTAAACGGTAGCCACGCTAACCCAAACCGGGAGCCAGTTTTTTTTTAATTGATTCCGTCAGCGTTTACCTTAAGGGTAGCCCTATTAAATAGCCCTTATTATTAATTATTATTATATTATTATTATTATTAGCAAATATATGCACCCTTCGGGTGCAAGTATTTAGGTTTTGATGTAATAAAATATTGTATCAAATTATAAACTATTTAGAAAATGATAAACTGAGGGGTATAATCGAAAGATAGAACAGCTTTAGATTTAACTCTTCCATCATTTCTTTCACTCCCGTCTTTCATTTTTCCTAATTTATCTATTTAGTTCGATTATGAAGTATTTAATAAAATTACAGTTCTTTCGTCTTGTTTATGGATTTTTAAAAAGATTTATACCCGAGATTTTTGCTCAGATTCGTTAAGATAAAACCAAACAATTAGAAATCAATAATACTAAGCATATATTTATTAAAATCAAATTTTAAATATCAATATGCAAATTAGCCTTCTCGTTCGCACTGTAAACCGATATTTTTGTATATATAAATACAATTACATGCTATTAGTACGTAGATATGGTCAACTGTATTAATAAGGTATAACAATTTTATCAATAATTGAGGTTTAAATAAAAATAAATTCATGGTAAATGTGACGTCAATAACTAAGGAAATTATGACTTGAATAGGGATTTAGTTTCGGTTACAGACAGACAAACACACAATCTCCATTATAATAAGATTGTTATTATTGTTATTATTATTCACTTCTTTTGAGATTTTCACATCAGTCTTAACTGATGTATTTCACTGGAGTCTGAGTGACAACAAGTCTCCTCAGGTCTCCAGGTCTCCAGGACTCTTCTGAGTATTCTGGCAGATTGCAGCAGTGCAGTATTCTGGATGGTCTCAATTCTTCCTCTGATTTCCAGATTCTCCAGTCTTTTTTCCAAGTTTTGGGACCGTTCCAATTGCAGTAACCCACAATTGGTATCACTTTGACTTTTATATTCCATAGCTTTTTCAATTCTCTGGTAAGGTCAAGGTATTTGTCCATCTTTTCGTTTTCCTTCATCTTCGCCCTGTGGTCTGCTGGAACTGCAAAATCCACCAGTTGACACGTTCTTTTTTTTTTTTTTTTTGTTAATCAACACTAGGTCTGGTCTCTTGGCTGGGATATGGTGATCCCTCTATTATTATTATTATTATTATTATTATTATTATTATTATTACGGTATATCTTTCTAGCCTGAATTATTCGGATTTTCAGACTGATGCCCTCAACGTTATTGTGCCCTCCCGTCTATTCAGGTGTATCTTTTCAAAATCGGGAAACATCTCTTCGATCTCGGTACCCTTCTTGCTGAACTTGGGAGCCTTCAGGTCGAAATCAAGAACCTTCATGAAACTTCGAACCGAACCCTTTATTAAATCCACGGAGGTAGATTGTTCTTATTGCGTTAACCATGACGGACAAAGTGTTAAACTATATTAAGTATTTTATGTTATAATATATCAATAATTTGAATTATTAATATATTATAACATACTTAACAATGCTTCAAGCAAATACCAATTACTTTTAAGTATTTTATGTAATTATCACCCTTGGTAAGGATTGAAGTTACAACCTACTGATAGTTGTTACTTATTACTGTATTGACTCAACCCCTATATCCGTTGCGCCATGTATCCAACTAGCTCCCGATTACGATATGAAGTCCCCATAGTTCGACAAGAAATTTCCGGAGTTCTAAAAGAAACACCCCGAGAAGGCCAGAGGACACATCAGCTGAAACGTTGTGTCTATAGCAATAAAGATGAGAGCAACAGTCCGGAAAATCCAAATAATCCAAATCCTCAAGCCTCATCTCAAAATTTCAGACGAATAGAATTCTTTCTAGCTTCTATTTCTGAAATTCCGAGTCGATGTTTGTTTATTGATTTTAACGGCATATCAACTCGTCTGAGGTTATGTCATGCTAATCGAGTTCTCCTCTTTTTCATCAGGATCTGGTGTCGTCTGCTTCTTTCACGGGTGTATAACTTACCGCCTCCATTCTGTTCTTAATAATAAACACGAAGGCTCATTTTATTGTTGGGTGTTTTTATTTCCCATGATCCCGCATTCCAAGGCCGTGGAGAAGAACTCATAGGACACCATCTTTATTTTCTGGCTCCGTGGAACGCTTAAGCGGAACTCAATAAATTTCTAAGCTATCCCACAGAATTTATGCAACCACAAGACACTCAATTAATTAGAATCCCGTCCAGGCCAATTAGAGGTCAGCGTCCGTCTGTCAAATCTGTAGTAATTTTCCATGACACTTCTCTAGGATACACATTAACGTTTGAATTTAAGTATTTTTACACTATATTACGAAATGAATAGGCTTCCCTATTTGTTTTTCTAAGTTTCTTTTGGGATTTGATTTCAGAATGCATATTATATGCTAATTCTTTAACCTTTTTAGAATAGGTGCAGTACTGTAATAGTATCACATACCCACATTAACATCGGGCTTACAATTGGTGTGTGTGAGAGTGAGAGTTAATGATAACAAACATAGAATTCTTTTGCATTTAATATTGTAAATTGTAGATATTAATTTTTTTTTAGGATGCCCCATTGACCTGCGAGACTAACTGTGGCGAGAGAAACCACGAACGTAGTAGTAGTTCGAAGCGTGCACGACTGTGGTTGGCATGCAGAATGAGATCAGAGGCGAGTGGGGAGATTGAACTCGCATTCTCCTGATCGTGAGTCGTGGCCTGACGCATGGGAATTGCTAAACTATCCAGAGTGGCCCGGATGTGAAGGATTGACGCGTGCTGATTAGTGTCGCACGTGCTGCACGGGCAGGCCAGAGTAAGGAGCCCGGATGAACACTGTAATTGTGTATTTATTGACTAGCCCTCACAAACCGGAAAAAGGGCTTGCAGTAGCATTTTGGCTGTTGCGACGAGTGGACGAGAGACAAGATATTTTGATAGTGTTGGTGAGAAGAGTGCAGGATTGCTGGGAGAGTAAAAGCGTCGGACTTAACTGTGCCCCCAGAGAACATTCTTATTAGACTAACATTAAAAAATCCCCCTCTAACCAGGCGACGCCGGGTAGTCGCTTCTAGTCTTTAATAAAATATGTACATATAATGTGTTTGTTTAGGCATCAGGTTTTCTGATAAGCATGCTTTATTACTGATGATGACAGACGAAGAATTAGAGTTGAGTTGTTTATTTTTTCGTGTTCGCGGGCGAGACTTCACAAAAAAGGGTGATTACTTCTAGAAAGAAGCAAAAGTCATTGGCCTCTACATGAACTCAGTCAAAACAGATTTTGTAAACAAGATGTAGACATCTCCATATTGAATGGCAAGACTCTGAAATTGGTAAATCAGTGCACATACATGGGTAGTAATATCTCATCTCCAGTAAAAAGATTTCAATGTATGCATAGGAAAGTCTATATAGAAAAGGATTGGAATGATAGGTACGAATGGTGAGAGCGTCATGGAAATCCGTGCTGTCAGCACTACGTAATATACTGCGGTACCTTGATTTAGGATCAGTATTATCTGCGTTATTCGGACTATTGTCCTCATCTTCATTGTTATGTGTATAACGTTCGGCCGATATGCCCTCGGCCTTCTTCAGGTATTTCTTGTCGGACTCGGGAACCTTCTCGAACTCGGGAACCTTCTTGTTGAAATCGGGTGCCATCACGGAACGGAGAAGGTTTCCGAGTCCGACAAGAAATACCAGAAGAAGGCCGGAGGGCACATCGACCGAAGCGTTGTACAGATAACAATGAAGATGAGGACAATAGTCCGAATAACGCAGATAATACTAATCATCAAGCCTCATCTCAAACATTCAGAGAAGCTTGATTAAGGAGTTTAATTCTTTCCGTTTGTAAATAAATTTTTAAATTATCAATTCAATTTTCCCCATTAAAATAAAATGAAATGACATTAATCCGTTTCTTCCTCCCCCACAATTAAAAGCAGCAACCTATTTTTTTGTAGACGAGTTCATAAACTTAGGAAATAATATTTCATTTAGAAAAAGTGATTTCAATATACGCATAGGGAAGACTATATAGGAAAGCGCGTGGTGTAATGGCTAAAGTCATGGGAAATGGATGCGTCGCTCTCGAGTTCAAATCCTGGATGTGGAACTGCATTTCACTTAGAGCTAATACCATTGGGAAAGGTATGAATCCTACTGTCCCTCCAGCTATGGATAAATAGTAGGGCAGACTGGGCTCTTTAATCTTGGTTAGGCAACCGGTCTAGAAGAAGGAAAACTCTGAATTCAAACCTGTTGAACTCCGCTTAAGAAATTGACATTGTGTCACACCCTTCTCGTGCTGAGGAGTTGATAAATATATATATATATATATATATATATTTATATAGGAAAGGATTGGACTGATAGGGAGTGTTACGAGTGTCTGTGTGTGTGTGTGTGGGTGTGTGTGTGTGTGAGAGAGAGAGAGAGAGAGAGAGAAGAGAGGAGAGAGAGAGAGAGAGAGAGATTTATGGAAATACATGTTGTCAGCACGACTTAATAATGATATACAATGCTATCTTGATTTACAAGTTTAATTTGTTTCACTCGTAGTTTAATTTCCTTGTATATCAAATCAATTTTTCCCATTGAAATAAACTTAAATGCCATAAATTCTGGCTTACATTCAAGTTACGTTGAAAGCACCGGTTCACGCTAGATCATGAAGTTAAGCACCGATAGAATCAGTTTAATAGATGGGTGACCATTTAAGTAACAGTGGGTACTGCGATAACCGGACATTAAGAATACTGATTCATCATCAAATGGCCGGAAAAGTGTTAATATGCCGTAAGACAAACCAACCAAACAACTATTAATCCATTCCAACACCTACCTAAAAAATACCCTAATTTTTGGTTACCGTTTTTAAATAAGAAAAGTTGTACTATTACTCTGAATTACTCTGAGATGAGGCTTGATCATTTGAAAGTCGAGCCGCACTGATGAGACGTAAACTTCAAAACACGTGTCTGTGGAGGACTGATACACACACACACACACACATATATATATATATATATATATATATATATATGTGTGAAGAGAAAAGTGAATCCGACGGTATGGAGTATAGAGAGAAATTTGAAAAAACACATTTAAAAAAAATGAGTGGCATGTATATTAGCCGACACTGCAGTGTTTCGATCTGTTAAGTAGATCTTCTTCAGAGCTTTTGTTGATATGAGGAAGAGTAAAAAATTAAAAAATTCTGTGATAAAATTTGTTGTATCCTTCCTTATATCAACAAAATCCCTGAAGAAGATCTACTTAACAGATCGAAACACTGCAGCGTCGGCTAATAAACTTACCACAAATTTTATTTAAACCTGTATTTTTTCAAATTTTTCACTATACTACATACATTTCTCACTATACTAAGTTTAATCCTTAGATCACCTCTTCGCTGGTCTGTTCATCTAGTTCGCATGAATGATTTCCGAATCCCAAAACAACTATTTTACGGAGAAATCTCAACTGAAAAACGTCGTCAGTGCAAACCCAAATTGAGGTTTAAGGACTGCCTCAAGGACACTCTGAAGAACACTGCTATTGCTGTAGAGGACTGGGAGAAGCTAGCTTGTAATAAACCTGGCTGGGGAGCTACCATCTATCTCTATATGGAAGAATTGGAGTCCAACCGAATTAAACATCAAAAATTGAAGTGGGCTATTAGAAAGGGTAATTTTCAGCCCAGCAACATTCAAAGTGGTGAAGTTCCAACGTATAGTTTATGTGGAAGAGTGTGTCTCTCGAGGGCTGGCCTGGTGAGTCATCTGAGAAAACAACAAGGATAGAGTGTCAAATGCTACTGGCACCTAAATATGATGAAAAAAAAAAAAACAGGAAATGGTCGTACTCGAACACGAGTTGACAGCCATATATATAATATATATATATAATGAAAAGGGCAGCGAATTTTTTTTTTTTAAACTGGTTGCAATTTTCAGTTTTCTATTACAATAATCTAAATATATCATTATATATATATAATATATTATATATATATCATCGTATACGTATATCACAGATATAATC
>CM042163.1:41341071-41351071 GCA_023376005.1 Doryteuthis pealeii
TCAACAATATACAAATAAGCGTTTTCGGGCGTTTTGTGTACACAGCTATTAGCTATTTACATTCTCGGGATGTTGTTGCGCCGCACGCCAAATTACGGCACATAAAAACAGAGAGAACTAACGGGGATAATAAGATGACGAAAAGAAAAAACATAATATCTCTTTCAAAGCGACTGCAAAAAAAAAAAAAAAAAAAAAGAAGAGAGAGAAAAAAATAAATATAATAACGGGTTGAACACAAAGAGATTAAATAAAAAGAAAAAAAAAGAAAAAAAAAAGAAAAGAAAAGAAAGAAAAAAGATCCCAGACATGCGCAACTACGTCTAACCAATAAATAGCTCTATTCAGAAATTGTTTACCTTCTTTCGCTATTAAGGGCTTTGGTGTTTACAGTCGTTTCTAATAGTCTGGAGCAAGTAGGTTTAACCCTGCTCTTTTTTTGTGTGTGTACGACACTAAGATCACTCTCATGCGTTTTATAGCTCGCCAGGTTTCGGCATTCCGTTCTCGATTATCGTCCCCTTATCAACCAACCGTTGTTTTCCTTCTTTTTGGCGCACGTTCTCATCATTCTTAGGTATATCTTTTTAGGTAGATGCGCTTAGCGTTACGGTTATTGCCGAAGGAAATGGATTCGACCAACCGAGTTCAAATCCTGTTTCCTTTTTTAACTTAGGAAAGGCATCAATCCATCTCCTACCCATCCACAGCTGTGTGTATAATAGTTTGATGGATTATGTTCCTCACACCTTGTTAAGGCGACCGGTTTATTTGTTTGTTTTGTTTTACGGCATATCAACTTCGGTGGGTCATTTAATGCCTGCAAAGTATTGAAACGATCGTAGCAATAGTTTGGATTTTTTTTTAAATTCAATTTTTTTATAAACAAATTTTCTATTTAATCCATCAGCTACACCCCTGTTCCACATCCTTCTAACATATAGGATAAAAAGGGTTGGGGGTTTCCATAAGGGCAATAGGGTCTGAACAATCATATAACTGCCGGGGCTTGATGTGACCAGCTTATTGATCGGATGGTGTATTTCTGACCCTCTGTCTAACTTAATATCCAAAGTAGAGTGTTGCATATTATGGACTACTCAGCCACCAGGGTTTCGTTCTAAAGCATAAGTGGTCTCTATCCATGGACAACAGGTGCGGCCATTAGGGGACTTTACCCCTCCGCAAAGATGCAGTCGGTGTGTTGCAAAGCCCTATCCGACAGGTTTAGCATGAATGTAGGACGCAAACCGCCTCGACCAGTATCGGAGCGTGGCTCGTCGTATCTATATCCTAAGACGATAATCATTACGCCTCAGATGGAAAGACCGATTGGGTCGGTGCATAATAATTGCGTTTTTTTTTTTCAACAGATTTTTTGAAAACAGCGCAATAATTATGCACCAACCCAATAGATCGATATAGAAGGGGGGAAAATATATGGGGCGAAATAGACTTTCTAATCAACAAGCTCCCGCCAAGGGGAAACCAAAAACAAGCGAGTTCTCAGTCTTCTCACAAGCCCTCTGTTGGTCAACTCATTCTTCGTCTAGCAGTTGGAAAAATCCGTCGTCGTAGTCGAAATAATCTTTAGCAGTTCAAAATCACATTTCCTATTTAGTTTTGTTTCTGTTCGACTAAAATCCATTTCTTTACTGAAAAGCGCTTCGTCGTCGACTGCTGCAGCTGACTGCTGACTGCCCAGCGCTTGACTCACTTGTTATTTTATGGGCATATTAGCCAAACATCCGGGCACGTTAGTCAAACCTCGCGTCCTTCCAGTTCATACATCGCATCTGTTTTCGCATGCGGGAGGACGCGGCTTCGATCCCTGCAGGCAAGATAATGTCTTGCTCCATTTCCTTTCTCGTTCTCCGTCACAATCGATAACGGATTAAGACACGAGGGTAATCCCAAAAGTAATGTCTCCAAAGCGCCGAGTACGCAGGGAAACTGTTCGTGTGGTTATCGGCTTGAAAACTGACCTTGTGTAGCATCCTATTCCCGCGGATGTGTTGGGTAGATGCAATTGTACAGCCGACAGGGCAGATTGGTGTATGCAACTTCTTCAGTGTTTGACTTTCCGATTTCAATGACGGGAATTCATCCGCGGTTTAATCATATCAAGCACGCCTCGCTGTCTTAACGACACTGTTGTTGACTTAACGGCACTACATCGCAGCATGTGGCGAATCTTGGAACTCCTTTGGTGTAGGTCAGGGGGGAGGGGTCGGATCGCTAAGTATATTCAACAAGATGGTCGCCAGGGGGAGGTAATGAGCCAAGACTGTCTAGATGGCACTTCTAGATGAGTTTAAGCAGCCTGCCTAATACGCGTAATTGCCTGGGGGCTGATGTGTGAAACTGTCACTATCTTGAAGAAATAAGTTTAATGAGAGAAGGAAAGACACTGCTAATATTTTCATATTTACATATCTGTTCAGAGTGTAGTCGTTAGATTGTTTCAAGTCAAGGGTCTTTTCGTTGGTGAAGCCTAATTAATTATGATTTATTTATATCTGTTTTAGGGATGGCGTGAGAAAAGAGGGGCCAGGAACCAGAAAAGAGGTTTGCTATCCTCATCTTGGTTTGGTCTCGTTTGGTTTCTTTGTTTCATGGCATATCAACCTTGGTGGGTTATTTAATGCCAAAGTCATTTTTCTAGAAGAACACTAATAAAAAAAAAGGAAATTTAGCGGAGTAGCCTATTGTCGGCATCAGCTGGAAAGCGAGGGAGTATATCTCCTTTACTCTAGCACTGGACCAGGGAGATTGTTATTGCTTTTTAAGGCGAGCGCTATACCAATAAGATTTTCTGGGGCGGATGCTCTAATGGCTGAACTAAACAGTAGGGGTACTATTTAACTCAGGTCTGGGGAGATTAAGCGGTTCATACCTTTCCCAAGGGTATTATTGCAAAAGTGAATGTAATAATGTAATATCGTGAGTTATTATTATTATTATTATTATTATTATTATACTTTCACTCCTTGTGAGTTTTTCATACCAACAATAGCTGATGGTCTTTCACTGGAGTCTGAGTGAAAACAAGTCACCTCAAGTCTCCAGGACTCTTCAGAGTATATTAGCCGATTGCAGCAGTGCATTAGTCCGGATGATCTCAATTTTCCCTCTGATTTTCAAATTCTCCAGTCTTTTTCCAAGGTTTTTGGGAACGTTCCAAGTGCACCAACTTTAATTGGTATCAATTTGACCCTCATATTTCACATATTATTATTATTATTATTATTATTATTATTATTACGTTAGCTGATGGTATTTACAAGTCTCCTCAGGTCTCCAGGACTCTTCTGCGTATTCTGGCCAAGTGCAGCAAGACAGTGGTCTGGGTGGTTTCAATCCTCCCTCTAATTTTCAGTACCTCCAGTCTTTTTTCCAAGTTTTCTGGGACTGTTCCAAGTGCAACAACTACCATTGGTATCACTATGACCCTCATATTCAACAGTTTTTTCAATTATCTGGCAAGGTATTTGTCCATCTTTTCGTTTTCAATTATTATTATTATCATTACTCCTTTTGAGTTTTCACATCAGTGTTAGCTGATGGTCTTTCACTGGAGTCTGAGTGACAGCAAGTCTCCTCAGGTCTCCAGGACTCTTCTGAGTATTCTGGCAGATTGCAGCAGTGCAGTGTTCTGAATGGTGTCAATCCTTCCTCTGATATCCAAACTTTCCAAACCCTTTTCCAATCCTTTTGGGACTATTCCAAGTGCACCAACCACAATTGGTATCACTTTCACTTTCACATTCCATAACTTTTTCAGTTCTCTGGCAAGGTCCAGATATTTGTCTATTTTTTCATTTTCCTTTAACTTCACCCTGTGATCTGCTGGCACAGCAAAATCCACCAGTTGACAAGTTCTTTCTTTTTTGTTTATCAATACTAGGTCTGGCCTTCTTGCTGGGATAAAGTGATCCGTTTTTATCTCAAAGTCCCAGAGAATTTTGTGCGTTTTGTTCTCAAGAACAGATTCTGGTTTATGCATATACCATTTTGTTGTGTGGTCAAAATTTAATTTTTTGCATAATTCCCAGTGGATCACCTTCCCAACCCAGTCGTGTCTAGTTTTGTATTCTCGTTGTGCTAGTTTGCTACATTCGCAGAGTATATGGTTAACAGTCTCATCTCTATTACCGCAAAGTCTACATTTACAATTCTGTTGGGTCTTATCAATTTTCGCTTCGATGTAGTTTGTCCTTATGGCATTATTTTGTGCAGCAATTATAAGTGATTCTGTTTCTCTTTTGAGGTTTCCCTTTCTTAACCATGTCCAAGTCTTTTCATGTGCAACCTCTTAAATAGTAGTAGTAGTAGTAGTAGTAGTAGTAGTATCATCATGCCAACATCCTTTGTTAAGTAGTTTGTTTTGTTCGAGAAAGGTGATTATGGCTTATATATATATATATATATATATATATATATATATACTTATTACTTGCTAGTATGCTTTTGAAGTCAGAAACATCCTAAATGTACAAGAAGTGTCAATATCCGTCTGTATTTAATGTTGCTACCGAATTGGGCGATTTTTCTTTTCCTGCTTGTAGGTGGCCACTGAGTAGAAACCATTTGAATATTTGAGCTAAATATAGATATTAATGTACGGTATCGGTTTCATCTAATTTCAATTTCATCTTTCTATTTATCTATTTATTTATTAATACAGCATCCAGTAATCCAAATAATACTAACAACAAGTGGATCATATGAAAAGAAGAGGGTTGGTTGGATGAACCCAAAAAGAAAAAAAAAAAAAAAAGGACGAACATATTTACAAAAAAGAAAAGTAAAAAAAGAAAAAAAAGAAAAAGAAAGTAACAAAAATATGGATGCCGAATCTTAGCTTGTTATTGTATATCCCATAATTCCTCAGATCGTTACGCCGTCTTGAGTTCCGCTTTGATCACTGTAATCAAACAAACCATATTTTCTTCTTTTTTTCCCCCCATTTTCGTCACGTTAAATTTAATTTCTTATGGAGCATCTGTTGCGAACTATGAATTTCTGGCCTTTTCTAACACTGAATCTCTCAACTGTATTTTCTTTTAATTTTGTGGTGAACGACGGTTTTATTAGATTTTGTTTTGTTAGCTGATGTTATTACCAAGTTACTTTAATATATTTGCTCTTCACGGACCCCTTCGAGTACACTTTCGACTACGGCTGACGATATGTCTACCCAATTAATCTAAATCTGTTTGATCATCCAAATGAGTTTTGGTGACCTCGGAATCACTAAGAACTACAGTTACATCTTTTACAGCTACAGTTGCTTCTCAATTGTATCCGGTCTGATGTTGAGAAAATTCTTAGAAAAAATCAAAACGTTCTTCGGAGAAATCTATCCCAAACGTCCGACTATTCGTTGCATCACCGAAGGAGTACGTGCAAAATATCTTGAAGCAACACTCTTAATTGAGGATTTCTCCTGGGCATTTGATCAGAGAAAAAATGGAGCAAAAACATTTATCATTATAAAGGTGATCTACATATACACTAAGTCAATTGTTTGCTCATCCGAAACTTTTTGTTTCTGGAATTTTACAAAGAGATACATCTGAACCATTTCCAATCATAATCCGTCTCACTCTGTCGGCTGTGGCTGTAGAATACACCGACAGAATCTCTGTAGAAGGGTAACCCCTTCTCAATGGGGCCATTTCTTGGTCGTGGGTATTGATCAATGATGCTTCAGGACGTATTCTTGGTGGCTGAGCAGTCAATGACATGCGACTCTACACTTACTTAGGCTAGACGGTCGGAGAGCCCCCTTACGATCAATCCCGATTACGCATTGGTCATACAAGTCTAACGCACTCCTATATACTCAAACAAGAAAAACAACCACAATGTGGAACATGTCAAACACCTTTGACGGTTGAATACTTATTCATGGAATGTATGTTTTTTGCTCACATCAGAAACCGTTATTTTAAAGCAAACAATATAAAAGATCTGTTTGAAAATGTCAACATAGAGGATATTCTCTCTTTTTTGAGGGAAATAAAATTATACCATAGAATATAGACATGAAACTAATCAACACCATACAACACAATCCCCAATAATGCTAACACCTTGTTAAAACCAATTGCTAAAATTATATATATAAATACACGATATGTATTACATCATAACCGGTAGGCATGACGAGTTGATATGCCGTTAAAATCAATAAACCAACCAACCAACCATCAAAAGAACAAAAAGAAAGATCTGTTTGAAAATGTCATCATGGTGGATATTCCCAATAATACATTATTAAAACCAATTACTAAAAAGTATAAATATAAATACACGATATGTATCACTTTCTAACCATTAGGCATGACATAACTCCAGACGGGTTGATATGCCGTTAAAATAAATAAACAAACAAACAAACAAACAAACCTTCCGATCAATTGACTATTCATGCCATGTAGACGCACCTATATGATGGTCCCATCCCTTTGTCCTTATGGCAACCCCAAACCCTTTTTATCATATATATTCTAGAAGGTGGTGACTGAGGTTCTTAGTGTCCCGGATATGACGTTAAACTGCAACTAATTCCAAATTCCATCCCTATATCCTGGCTATATATTCTAATAGTTTGTATTAGGGCTCTTCAATTCTTTTTCGTTTTTTGCAAATTTTTTATGTCATCCATGTACATAAGGTGGTTTATCTTTTCTTGTGAGTTAGTGAATTTGTATCCCCCTGTACATTTTTAAATATATGATTGAGCGGCATTATTGCTATAATAAAGAGTAGTGGTGATAACGAGTCTCCTTGGAAGATACCTCTTTGGATTTTTACGTCTGCCAGGGATTGTTTTCCAGCTTTTAATTGAACTTGCCAGTTTTCCATGGCCTTTTAAATGAAGTTTATGATGTTGTTGGAAATTTTGTACATTTTTAGACATTCTAAAATCCAAGTATGTGGGACCATGTCATAGGCTTTTCTGTAATCAATCCAGGCCATTGCAATATTTTTCCGTCTATTTTTTTTACTTCTTTAAGAATGTATTGGTTTATATAAAGTAAATCATGGGTTCCTCTTTTTCCCTTGCGACATCCTTTCTGTTCTTCGGGGAGAAGTTTCCGCCAATTGAGTGAAAAGTATATTTCTTCTTTTATAACAGCAGTTAGAATTTTCCACATCATGGGTAGACAAGTTATTGGTCTATACTTGCTATAGGCAACAAAGAGTTTTCAAAATTGTGTTGTAGCTCTATCAGTAGAACATCCGCCTAGAAACCACAAAGTTCCGAGTTCGATACTGGCTCCTCACCAACTCAGCGCACGAGTAGCGCAGCTTGGATCTATTCCCTTGCATTAAATGCCAACGTCTCTTATATCGTTACAAAAAGAATTGGCTGGTTTGATTTTATGGCATGTCAATCCATGTTGGGTTATTTTATGCCGGAGACATATTGTTTTATTCATTCTTGATGGGTATTGAACATTTTTTTATTGGTCTCATTTTTTTGTTTTTTGTTCTTGTTTTACGGCATATCAACCTCAATGGGTCACTTAATGCCGACTACGTTTTTGAAATGAATCGGTGATAATGTTTAATTTTCTAAAGGTTGGTCTCATTTTTAGCACATTTTTCTATTTAATCCAGAGATGGTACTCTAACAGGTACTACCACTCCGTTTCATAGTAGACCTCTGATTTTTGGCGATGAAGAGGTACTGCACACTCCCCAGAGCTCTAGAACTGGAACTTCGCCATAAGACGTAGTTTAACACCATACCCAGAACACATAGACCACTGCCCTCTAGCACGTAAAATATGAAAAGGGTTAGGGTTTGCCCTAAAGGCAGTAGGTTTGATGTGATACGGCTTGATGTGACCAGCCGATTTCTCGGAGGGGCCTCTCCGACCGCCAGTCTCGCCTAATTAAGGGCCAAAGTGGACACTTGCATGTCATTGACTGATCATCCACCGTAATTCAGTTCTTAAGCATCGAGGGTCGCTACCCACAGCCAATAGGTGGTCCCATTGGGGGGAGTATTACCTCTCTGTAGAGATGCAGTTGGTGTATTTTAAAACCCCAGTCGAGAGGGATGTAAAAAGAAAGGAGATGGACGGTCGAAAGAACACAGTATCACGTGAGAGTCGAAAAGATCATCACCATCGTCTGAAAAAGATAGCCTTGGTCTACCAAGCAAGAGTTCAAATTGTAGCTTGCTTTTTTTTTCATAACTATGAGGCTAATCCCATAAGAAAGATCTCCAAAACGCTCTGGACGTTGGGAAACTGTTCGTGCGGCTATTGGCAACACGGATGTGTTTGTTGTTCATGCACCTGCGCCTGTGCACGCCTCATTGCTACGCAAAATCGTGACTTCTGATGGAGCTAGCAATTGACAATATCATGAAGTCTGAAGTTCGCGCAGTTATTCGGTTTTTGAATGCAAAGGCTATTAAAACGATTGAAATTCATCGCCAATTAACCGAAGTGTATAGCGAATCGTGCATGGATGTCAAAAACGCCCATAAGTGGTGTGAGGAATATGCAACAACAAAGAGTTTAAACGCTTCGACAAAGTTATGGCAGAGAGATAGTTTGACATATGTCTACAAAAACTGTCACAGAGCCCAAAAAATGTATCGACCGAAATGTACTAAATACACAATAAAAGTTTCTGTGATTTCTAAATATTTTGGAGACTTTATCTTTGGGATTAACTTCGTATAAAACTGTTTTCTAAGTTTATGATTTAAAACTAGCTTCTAAAAGACGAGCAACAGTGTCAAGCTGAGAAATTCGTATTAATAATTGAATAACGCATGGGAAAAAACACCCTCATCCACCATCTATCACACATATGATAAAAAAGGGTTAATGTTTGCCATAAGGGCAACAGGGTAAGGTAAATCCTATAGATACTAGGTCTTCACCTGACTAGCCGACCGATCGTGTGTGTCAGGTGGGAGGGCTTCTCCAACCTCCCATCTAGCCTAAGTAAGAATCAGGTTTTCATTATGTATACTAGCAAATATATGCACCCTCCGGGTGCAAGTACTTAAGTTTTAATGTAATAAAATATCATATTAAATTAGAAAGACTAACGAAATAAGAATGAAAAAAAAGATTTGCAACAGAGGGGGCTATAATCAAAAAATAAAACAACTGAAACTTACTCTTCCACCCCTCCCGTCTTTCATTACTAAATTTGTCTAATTTAACTATTTAGTTAAAATAGGAAGTAAAGAATAAAATTACAGTTATTTCTTCTTGTAAATAATTTTCTTTTAAGATTTATCTCCGAGATTTTTCCTCATATTCATTAAGATAAAACCAAACAATTAGAAATCAATAATACCAAGCACATATTTATTAAAATCAATTTTTTAATATCAATATGCAAATTAGCCTTCCCGTTCATACTGTATGCCGCTATTTTGTTGTATATATAAATACAATCACATGTTATTAGTATGTAGACCTGGTCAACACCGGGGGTCCAGTGGCTTCGGCCCTGGATCTTTACAAGTTAATAGCGTCGATCCCAGGGGGCCATCCCCCCAGGCAACACCTGCCCCCTCGATTTAAAGGGGCAGGGCTGGGTTTATTGCCCAGCGCCTGAGGCGCCCCCCTTGAGGGGGAATGCCGACGGGATCGACGCAATTTTTCACCTGCCACTCCATGAGCTTCGGTTTGTGGGTGGTCCCACGTTAATAGGGACTTTGTGCCTGACCCGTACAAGTGGGGTACGCGGTAAATACAGTAGATATGGTCAACAGTATTAATAATGTAAAACACTTTTATTAATAATTGAAGGTTTAAAAGAATGAAGCCATGGATAATTTGACGTAAATAATTAATGGAATTGTGATTTGAGTAGTGATATAGTTTCGGTTACAGACAGAAAAACACACAATCTCCATTATAATAAGATGTGACGTTACAAAATAAACAATAAAAGTTTCTGTGATTTCTAAATATTTTGGAGACCTTATTTTTAGGATTAACTTCGTATAAAA
>CM042163.1:41358571-41372931 GCA_023376005.1 Doryteuthis pealeii
TCCATTTCTGAAAACCGTCTCTGATGATAAAATTTACTTTGAAATCGATAAGACAAAAATAAGATCTTTTTGTTTTTATTTTTTATATGCATTGTAATTGCCTTCAAATCATTAATATATAATAACATACTTAACGATGCTTCAAGCAAATTACCAATTAATATATATATATATATATATATATATATATATATATATATATGCAAATAGATTTACCTAGCTAGCTGCCCTGATAGTAATATCCTTGGCTCTGACATCCAGTGGTTGTCGGCGTCTCTGTTGGTGGTTAATTGGAGTGCGACTTGCTGTATCGACATTCTGTTCGTATTTTTTCTCCCTTCTGTTTGTTTTCTTGCTTCTGATCCAACCGGACGTTCATAGCGTCTATCTGTCTGACAGACATGCGCAGTTCGGTGCTTACGCTAGCTAAGCATCTTTTTTTTTGTCTTTAGACATCTATTATTATTATTATCATCATTATAAAACTTTACCTTACCCTGTCGTTAAAACCAGGAGGACATTATTTGTAAGACATAACAAGAACAGAAACAGAAAATCTGAACTGCTTGGAACGGATTTTCTTTTTCTTCCTGGCGTTTCACTGTTTGATAGAAATAGGTTGGCTGGTGGGAGTTTACAGCATGTCAACCCTTGTTAGGTTATTTTATGCCGAAGATGTTTTGTTTTATTCATTCTTGATGGGTATTCATGTTTTAAATACGTCTGTATATTAGAGATTTATTTCGTGATTACTTACAGCCCAACGTATTTTGATGGGGGTGAACAAGGTATCTTGTATATATATATATATATATATATATATATATATATATATATATATATATATATATGATATACCAAACTTGTTGGTAAATCCTCGTGGTGAGAAAAAAACTCAGCAAATAGTTTGATTGTAAAAATATACTAACAAACATTACCCGGGGAGAAAACATTTTTCGGAGAAAAAAAAAAGGAAAAAACCAAGACAATCGTACCAACCAAAAATAATCTATTGGTACAATATTTGACCAAAAGAAAAAACAATTTATATATATATATATATATATATATATATATATATATATATATATATATATATATATATTCATACAAAACCGCCAGGAAACTAGAGCTAATAAGTAAAAAGTGCTCAATACCTAAGTAGAGCAAATAATAAAGATAAATCTAATGAGTCAGATAAACCTACTAAACGTTTTGCTTAATGCTCTTCATGGCTAAGATCCGACTCTTAGATTTATCTGACTCATTAGATTTATCTTTATATATATATATATATATATATATATATATATAATATATATATATGAAGTGGACAAACAATCTGTTTGAGATGGCGATAGCCGACAATTTTTAGGGAGATTATGTGCTTAATTAAAGTCATACCTAATTTTTTAATTAATTAATTATAATTAAATGAATTAGGCGTGCAAATTGGTTTAAATGTAAGGCGTAAACAAATCGAGAAAAAGTCAATATTTGTATGTACATTTCAGCAGCGTTATAGACAGGGCAGTGCTTTGTGCGTGATTCGAACCCTATCTGTCAGGCTGACACACACAAATATATATATATATATATATATATATATATATATATGTGTGTGTGTGTGTGTGTGTGTATGTGTACGTATGCATTATGCAACTTACGTAAGTATTTCATATAATTGCATCAATGAAATTATTAAGTCTCCTTTTATTTTATAAATATTATTCATATGAAACAAATTCTGATGTCTGTTGTGAATATGCCTGATTCTATTTCCAAGGAAAGTTCATCTATTTTCTATTATCCTCATATAATTGTAAACCTTATCATTCCAGGCATGAAACTTCAGACCTTTGGCCACTGGTCTAACTGCTGAGCCAGGACTGAAATCTGTATCAAAATTTACTAAATCAGATCTTATTATAACACATTTAAGTTTTAATAGGATTAGATACTATATTGGAAAAAAAAACAACTAATGAAAATAATTCATAGGATTGATTTTAATGAAATAAAATTTATAAAATAAGGAAAACAAGGTAAGGCTAAAACATAAAGGGAAAAAAGGTGGCCATTTTTATGTTCGGTTTATTTTTGTTTTACGGCATATCAAACTCAGTGGGTTATTTAATGCCGATAAAGTTTTGAAATAAATCAATTCTTAACCCATAGATGGGCCACTTTTATGTGCTTAATCATACAACAGCTGCAACTTTTTATAATAATAAAACTATAACCTACCATCAAATGTTTGCCTGATAATTGTTTGTTGGTCGGTTGGATTTCATGGCATGTCAACCCTTGTTGGGTTATTTTATGCCGTATATGTTTTGTTTCATTCATTATTTATGGGTATTCCTTTTTTAAAACCCAATTTCCATCTATTTAACCCATAGATTATACCCTAACATGTACTATAAGTCCGGCTCTTAGGTGACCTGGGAATAATGGTAATGAAGGGGTACTCCACACACACCAGAGCAGCAGAATTAAAGCCTTACCACGCGATGCAATCTAGTGTCATACCTAAAACTCTAAAACCTTCAGCCATCACCATCTAGTAAATCTGATAAAAAGTTAGAAGACAGTAGCTGAGGTTAGTATTTTCATGGGTATGACGTTAAACTTAATCTAGAAGTGAGGTTTTAATTCTGGAACACTGGGGAGTTTCGGGTACCCACTTCATTGCCATAAACCGGATGAACAAATACAAATAAGCTTTGACTTTTAAAAATTTATATAAAGGAAAATTCATTTTACCAAACCACACCTTTGTAACTTGTTGTTCATTTGATACAATTTATAATACACATATAAAGGACAATTTTATTACGACCCAAACTTCGTTGTGATTTTTTGTACTGTTTTGCTTGTTTCTTTAATGTTACATATCACATAAAATTTACCTCCAACCAAAACACAACTAGTTTGATAAAAAGAGAAAGGTTGACACTGAAAGAGAAAAATGAAATGAGAGAGAGAAGGAAAAAAGAAAAAAAGAGAGAAAGAAAGAGAGGAAGAGGGAAAGAAAGAGACGGGGTTGTCCTCTATTAACCGGAGCGACCTGTTAAGATCACATCTGTGGGTTAAATAGATCAAGGATGAGTTTGGCAAATGTGTTTAAAAAGATGAGGTAAAAAATATGAATACCCATCAAGAATGAATAAAATAAAAACAACTTCAGCCTGAAATAATTCAAGAAGGGCTGGTATGCCGTAAAAACAAACACAAACCAACCAACCAACCAACCAACCAACCTAGGTAGTTTAGCAAAACGAAGTTTAGCAGATGTGTTTAAAAATGAGTTTTAAAAAAATTGAATACCCGTCAAGGATGAATAAAAAAAACGAACCTCTTCGGCAAGATTTGGCATACCATTAAATTCAACCACCAAGCAAACAACCAACCAACCAATATTTCAGGAGAGTTTTGTTTTTGCGTTTCACCTCGCCGCCATCATCATCATCATCATCATCATCAACAACATCAACAACAACAACATAGCAGCCGTTGATGAAAGGGCTAGCATATGAAGTAATAAAGTTTTGTGAACTTGAGAGAGAGAGAGAGAGTGCGCAAGTTCACTACAATTTAATACAATACTCTTAATTAGCACTTCGTCACTTGAAACAAGTTACCGACACTCCCTAAGGAAAAAGAAAAAAGATCAAAACGAATATTTCTTAAAAAATTAACACATATGAACACACACACACACACAGACAGACACATACCCATGTATACGTAGCGCACACAGACAATCACTCGGGTACACGAACATAAATACAGACACACACGTAGAGATAGTTTAATTACTATTCTTCTCTCTGCGAATCTGAGCCAACAGGTTCAGACACGTTAGTCATAAATCAGTACAGAAAGTACTAATGACATTGTTGTATCTTTTCATTAGCATTAATGAAACTAAAGACTAACGTGTCTATTCAATGCTATTAATTAAATAATTTATACTAATAGGGAAAAGATTTGGGGGTCTATCCTCGATAGACAAATGCTATAGTTTATATATCTTGGAATACACCTTCATTGCCATTACTCCCAGGTCCACTCTGACAAATAGTGGTAGTAGTTCTTAGGGTTCAATCTATGGGTAAATTATAAAATTATTTGTATTCAATAGGAATACTTGATGCCAGATAACTGTCTGCAAATCTTTAGTGTTAGATAGAAGCTTGATATATATTACGGTTCAGTCATACTGACAGCACCGGTTCCCACTAGATCACCGAAGTTTAAGCAGCGATGATCATGTTCAGTATCTAATTGGGGGATCGCTTACTTAACAGCAGTTACAGTAGGAGACAGCGTCGTCTCCGATGGCTGAGCCGTGTCCGCCGAATGGATGATGGACGAATCTCGAAGGATATCCTTTATGCAGAGCTTTTGTTTGGTAAAAGACATTGGTTACCCCCAGTTGCGGTTCAAGGAAGCCAGCAAGAATGATCTCAGGTGCTTTGGCATTGCTCCTTCCGGCTCAGGACCATGCTCGGTAGCGGCAGGCTATCCGTAGCGGACTAAATGTCTGAAGCCACCCTGGTGCAACACCATGAAGCCAAGAGGTTCAGAAGAAAGTAGCGGCAACAAAGCATCGGCACATCAACATCTTCAGGGACAGCCTTCACATGCGACATCTGTGGTCAAGAATGTTTCTCGAACTTTGGACTTTACGGTCACAGGAGGCATTGTAACTTCAGGGGCACAAAAACTATATTATAGTCTTCCGAGACTGAAATGCCAAGGAAGGAACGAATGAATGAATGACAATAGCAAACATTAGTCTTTTGTTTATCAAACTTTTTTTTATTTTACTTTAACTCGGGAACATTCTTGTCTTAATCCATTACGGAACTTCGAACCGAACCCTTTATCTAATCCATAGGGTCGATAGCTCACTTTCCGATGATCGGGTACGAGTGTTAAGCTATTTTAAGTATTCTATGTTATTTTCAACTGTAAAATAAAATAAAAAAGTAGTAATTAGGGCGGCCTAATGTCGGTATCAGCCAATCAACGTGGGATTCTATCCCCTTTTCACAAGCGCTAGACCAAGAAGGTTATTTTAGCGTCTGAGGTGGAGCGCCACACATAACATCAACTCCTTCCTTTACCGTACAGATCCCTGTGCTACTCATACGCTGAGTTGGCGATGGCTGGTTTCGAACTAGGAACCTTGTGATTCCCTGTCAAAAGCTCTACCGACTGAGCCAGTAACTTCCAGATGATTGTCACTTATTACTGTATGAACAGGAAAATTCAGTATATAAAAACATATAAATAATTAATTTAGAATGTAATTGATTTTTGATATTTTCTTTCATAAAAATGTGATTCTATGAATTACTATATACGCCAAAAAGATCCGGATTTTTTCGGTCATATCTACATTAATTTATTCGTTTAAATGTTTTTGAATGGATCATATGTGAACTACATGTCACTAGTGGCCGTCACACACACAACAAATCATACTGCTAGGTGTATTGATATCTGGAAACGAGTTTACGTGATCCAGCGATTTTGTGAAGGGATTTATGAATGTAAACCAGTACATTTAACCATGTGGTAATAGATGCTTTTATTCATTGTGCATATATATATATATATATATATATATATATATATATATATATATATATATATATATATATATATATATCTTCTAGGTAGTGCTGCACCCATCTATAAGCTAAACATTATTTAGCTTAGAGACGCACACCTTCGGGACTCATTTTCAAATATGTTTTTTTATCTTATCATTAGTTTTTACTACTTAAAAATAATTCACATATATATATATATATATATATATATATATATATATATATATATATATATATATGTGTGTGTGTGTATATGTGTGTGTATATATGTGTGCGTGCGTGTGTGTGTGTTGTGTGTGTGTGTGTGCGTGTGCAGGCGTGCGTGTACAGGCGTGCGTGCGTGTCTGTGTGTATGTGTGTGTACAAAAAAAAAACATGAATATTTTCCAAAATATGAATTACTTATTTTTTATTGTAATTCATCTCTTGGAACACGTTGGGCTTTTCTACTCCCCCCCACATATATATATATATATATATATATATATATATATATTTGGGAGAATATGTGCTTAATTGAAGTCATACCTAATTTTGAAAATTAATTAATTGATAGTTAATGAATTAGGCGGGCATATCTGTTAAAATGTAAGGCTAAACAAATCGAGAAAAAGTCAATCTTTGTATGTACATTTCGGTCTATTATGCCTCATCAGCAGAGTTATAGACAGGACGACTGCTCTGTGTGTGATTCGAATCCTCACTGTCAGGCTGACAGGCGGGGGTTCTAACCATTACACTAGCTGGTTTTCCAGATTTTCCAGACACTTGGAATGACTGAAGTAATTCATAAAAACTTCCCCGTTTTCCCTCTAGAGTAGATATAACTCAAAACAAAACGCCATAATCGGATAGACAAATATTCTAAAAATAATATGTATATTTACCAACCCCTCCGCACGAGCAGGATGCGTCACAAGGTCAATTTCTTAAGCGGAGTTTAACAGGTTTGAGGTCAGAGTTTTCATTCTCCTAGACTGGTTACCTAGCCATGGTTAAGAGTCCAGTCTGCCCTGCTATTTATCCATACCTGGAGAAATGCCAACAGTTTCATCCAGGAATTGAACTTGGGTTGACAACTCCATTTCCTATGACTCTAACCATTAAACCACGCGCCTCCATATTTCCATTTTATAAAAATAATATAGAATTAAAAAATGTATTGTTTACTGTAACTACAACGACTGCGTAATCTACCTATTTCTTCATATTGATTCTTTTTACGATTGAATTTTTCAAAATTAAAAAACTCATATTTTGCCATTTTAGATAAATCAAGGAAGAAAAGAAAGTGATTTTATTCCACCAAAAAATGTTTGTAATTTTAATATAAAATTTCATTAAATATTACCCGTATATGGTATTTCACTAAAGATACTTTGATTTTAATAAATAATTCCTTTAAATATTAACCATCAATTAACAAAAAGTATACAATATTAATATATTAAGTTTTTACAATAAACGCATTGATTATTTATGGAGAGTATTTTTAAATCTATTAGATTAAGCAATCGTAACAAATGAAATATTCATGAATTACGATAAACGTTGAGAGAGTTACTATTACTCTTCCACTTCTCTCACAGAAAAGAACTTCTCATTCCTTTTCCAGATGTTCTCAGGGGCGATGGAGTTTTATTGAAATCCAATTATTGACTCCTGTTCCTGAATATTAGCTTAACATATCTTTGAAGTTTCATCATGATCGAACAACTGGTATGGGCGCTACATTGTTATACACAGAGGCACAAATTGGCATTGATATATATATATATAGTTTGCCATATTTATATGTAAACCGTGCTCATTTTGAGTGATAGGTTATATTTTCTAAGTTAGGCTAGAGTGGACATGAAGTCAACGGCGCTTAGTTACTTACAATTTCTCGCCAATGCAAATTTAGATTGAGAATCGAATAGGCGAGAAACTGTCAGTAACAAAATGCTGTTGACCTCTTGTCTACGCTACTTAACTTAGATATACATGCTCTCTCCACGATATTGAGCACTATTCATTTCCAAATATAGCACACACACACATATATATATATATATATATAATATATATTATAATATATATATATATATATATATATATACCTTGAGGTTTGTTTCCGCTGTCGTTTATCGCAAAAGATGTATACACACACACGCAACCACACACCTAAAAAATGCACAATGCTTTCTTTTCGATACACACACTTACACAGTCCCATACTCACACTGTAAAAGAGAATATTTGACGTCAGATTTCAAACCGTCTCCTTTTTTCAAACCTCAAATTTTAAACAGACCGAATAAAAAGGACTACCACTCGCTTTTCTCGTTATTCTGCGATAAAAAATTCTTACTACCTTCCATATACCAACAAATGCCCTGAAGATGATCTAAATAGATCGAAACACTGCAGCGTCGGCCAATAAACTCACCACTTAACTCATTTAAACCTGTGTTTTTTCATTCTTTCTCAATATACCACATACCGTCAGATTCACTTCCTTTTTTCACACACACACACACACACACACCACACACAATATATATATATATATATATATATATATATATATATATATGTGTGTGTGTGTGTGTGTGTGTGTGTGTGTTGTGTGTATATTTATATATATAACAGTAGCGTTGTTGTAAAACAATTGTATAGAGAATATCATCAAATTTTGTTTAGATTAAGTTCTCAGCAGATAAATGTCCGGCCGTGCCCCGAGGGGTCTGTGTGGACCACTTTGAAAAGCCCTGGAGTAGAGTTACTCAATTAGGTATGTATAATTCTTGGACTCAGGGGGAAAAGTTTTAACGGAAGATTTTGTTCGTTCCTCACGGGAAAAAAAACGGTATTTTATTTCTAACAATAGACTAATTAACGGGAACACGTTTTGCTGCAATATACTTAGTTATTAATTATATAGAAATTAAATTTCTAAATATTCCAAAAAAAATAAAAATGGCGAATTATTTGTCTTATTGTAATAATCATTCACATTTAATTAAATATTGCTAATTAGGTTCGTAGGTAGCAGTTTCACGCTGAAGATGTAAATGATTATTTGTCAGCGGTGCTAATAATTGAATTATTGTCTGTTATCTTGTCGCTGCGAATTGCGAAGACAAAATCAGGGAAAGACGTGTTTGGAGAGACCCAACATACAGAACTTTCACCTGTCATCTGGGGCTTGTAGAATAGGGAGCGGTCGATTTTTCACTTTTTAAAAATATCAAATTGTCCATCTATAGGAATGTTGTGTGTCAGTATACTGAATACTGATACCAGAAATTAGATCTTTTACTTGCACTTGCTTGAGGAAATAGCATCAAAGATCGTCTACTAAAATGCACTAAAAATCCCCATTTTTGCAAAGGAAGGAAGAGAAAGAGAGAGAAAAGAAAGAGAGAGAGAGGAGAGAGAGGAGAGAGAGAGAGGGGGGGAGGAAGATAGAAATAGATAGATAGAGGAGAGAGAGAGGTGTGAGTTAGTATATTGAATACTGATACCAAAAATTAGATCTTTACTGGCACCATTGGTTGAGGAAATTAGCATCAAAGATCGTCTACTAAAATGCACTAAATATTCTTGTTTTCGCAAAATGTAGCCTAAGACATTGGTTAGAAAATTTAACTGTTTTCAAATTTAATAAAAATGTTATTTTATTTTATCAAATATAAAAATAGATAAATAAAATGAAGTAAGCCCTCTTGATCTGTTTAAAAAAAAACAACCTTGTGACCATTGCGCTCAGCATCAAACCAAAAAGAAGAAAAGAAAAAAAAAGAGCCCACTCTGCTATGCTATTTACCTATAGCTGGCGGGAGAATGATTGTATACATACCTTTCCTAAAGGTATTAGCCCTATATGAAATGGAAATAGCCTTGTGTAGGAATTGAACTCGTTTCGCATTGTCCATTTTCCGCGAAGATAACCATTACACGCTAACGCCTTCTAGATCCATATAGGAGCCCTCTTGATCTCTTGAGAAAAAAAAACACACATCAAATCGAAAATAAAAAGCCCACTCTGCCCTATTATTTACCCATGGCTGGAGGGAGAATAATCGGATGCATACTTTTCCTAAGATTATTAGACCTATATAAAATACAAACAGACTTGTCCAGGATTTGAACTAGTCTCGCATTGTCCATTTCTTGCTAAGATAACCACTACACCACAATTCCCTTCTAGATCCACATAGTGGCCCTCTTGATCTTTTGAGGAAAAAAAAACAAACCAACACGCCCCATATCAAATTGAAAATAAAGAGCCCACTCTGCCCTAGTATTTACCCATGTCTGGACGGAGAATAATTAAATGCGTACCTTTCCTAAAGATATTAGCCTTATATGAAATGCAAACAGACTTGTCCAGGATTTGAACTCGTCTCGCATTGTCCATTTCTTGCTGAGATAACAACTAGACCACAAATGCCTTCTAGATTCCACACAGTGGCCATCTTGATCTCTTGAGAAAAAACCCCTATCAAATCGAAAATAAAGAGCCCACTCTGCCCTAGTATTTACCCATAGCTGAACGGAGAATAATTAAATGCGTACCTTTCCTAAAGATATTAGCCCTCTATGAAATGCAAACAGACTTGTTCAGGATTTGAACTTGTCTCGCATTGTCCATTTCCTGCTAAGATAACCACTACACCACAATTCCCTTCTAGATCCACACAGTGGCCCTCTTGATCTTTTGAGGAAAAAACCCCCAAAACGCCCCATATCAAATTAAAAATAGAGAGCCCACACTGTTCTAGTATTTACCCATAGCTGGAGGGAGAATAATTAAATGCGTACATTTCCTAAAGATATTAGCCTTATATGAAATGCAAACAGACTTGTCCAGGATTTGAACTCGTCTCGCGTTGTCCATTTCCTGTGAAGATTACCATTACGCTACAAACCCCTTCTAGATCCTTATGGTGGTAATCTTGATCTGTTGAGAAAAATTCAAAAAGAAACCTTGTAACCATGCGCTCTGCGTCAAATCGAAAATAAAAAAACAACTCTGTCCTACTATTTACCCATAGCTGGAGGGAGAATGGTTGTAATGTCACGTTATTACAAATAAATCGAAAGCTAAAAAGAGAACATCCCAGAATGTTCTTAGAATTGCGTGACGTCAGAGCTGAGGTACGTGTCCCAGTAAATGACCCCAACTACAAGTACGTTGAACTAACGTATCTTAACGGGGGAATCTGGAGCAGAATTTCTTTGACCAGTTATTGTCACGTAGGCAGGTTTCTGTAGAAAGGGAAGGCAAATAGATGAACAGAAATACGCACCACTACTTTTTGGTGAAGGGGAAGTGATTGCTACTAACCAAGGCAGTTCTAGTCGAGATCCCGAACGAGCCCCCATGTTACGTTCGCCTATCGTTTTCAAACGTTTACACGCTATTCCCTCAGAGAGACCAAAGAAAAATGAAAGGAGCACATGCAAAAATTGGCAATAGAACAAGACACAATATATTATTTTAAGACATGGTTTTATTGAGGAAGTCGAGATTGGGAGGAGAGAAAAAGGTGAAAAGTTCATAAGCATGTATGTATTTATATATGTCCGCAATGGGGATATTCATCGGGACAATTCGAACCCACATATACACATGTAAATTGAAGGGAAGTATGAGGTGTTAATCTCTATAAAAATTCCATGACGAAATGTGGCACTTATCTTATTGTAGTTGGTTCGTTCCATGGACGTGCATTTGATAAGCTTCCCTTATTTATTGGTTCTGCTCCTGGTTGGGTGGATGACTATATGGGCCTAGTTTCTTCATCGCAGGGATGTAGTCGGCGTCAGACCTCCCCGGGGTCTCGAGTAGAACTGTCCATAGTAGTAGTCATCACCTACCCTCAATGGGGTGAGGCAGTTTTTACTCGAGACCCTTTTGAAGACAGTGGGATGCCTCACCCCATTGAGGGTAGGTGATGACCGTCTTCATGCAGCCTAAAGAATAATTTTACTACTGTATATGTGTGTTCGAATTGTCCCGATGAATATCCCCATTGCGGACATATGGAGGCGAGTGATCTAATGGTTAGAGTCGTAGGAAATGGACTTGTCAACGCGAGTTCAATTCCTGGACGAAGCTGTTGGAATTTCACATAGCGCTAATAACCTTGGAAAAGGTATCAATCCAATTCTCCCTCCAGCTATGGGTAAATAGCAGGGCAAACTGTACTCTTTAACCATGTCTAGGTAACCAGTCTAGGAGAAGGAAAACTCTGAATTCAAACCTGTTGAACTCCGCTTAAGAAATTGACCTTGTGTCATATCCTGCTCGTGCGGAGGGGTTGGTAAATATATATATATATATAAATACATACATGCTTATGAACTTTCCACCTTTTTCTCTCCTCCCACTCTCGACTTCCTGAATAAAACCATGTCTTAAAATAATATATTGTGTCTTGTTGTTCTATTGCCAATTTTTGCATGTGCTCCTTTCATTTTTCTTTGGTCTCTCTAATGGAATAGCGTGTAAACGTTTGAAAACGATTGGCGAACGTAACAGTATACATACCTTTCTTAAAGGTATTAGCCCTATATGAAATGGAAATAGACTTGTCCAAGATTTGAACTCGTCTCGTATTGTCCATTTCATGCGAATATAACCACTACATGTTGCATAGCGCCTTATTTACCGGCACTAAATAGGTATATGTTATATACTGATCTTTTCACGATACCAAATCAACATATAACGTTATATACCTTTCTTACTTCTTGCTCTATCGTCTATTCTTCCGGCCGGCTTTGCTTCTGATCGTCTATCATCTATCTTGGTCTGGTATATCCTCTAAGGTCTCGTCTGGTCTTCTGTTGAGGATTCCGGGTCTGGTTTCTGTTTGGGATCATTCCTTATCAGAAGCCTTGTGTCATTGTTAGTTTTTAGTAATAAAAACAAGACTTCGATTTATGTTGATGTTACTTTATTCCAAATCCCCACCAGTCAATCTGCGCAGATGAGGCTTACATGTTGCTAGCTCGGCTTCTAAGTTCTAACTCACTAACTGAGTTGCTTACTCCTTAAACCGGAAGAGGGCCTTCTATTGCCTTCCGGTTCTCACGATCATCCCCAGAACGCAAGGTCAGAGTGAAGTCAAACGCTGTCACTCACTCTCAAGGCCATCAGCTATACTAATCGCCATTATGACCTTATAAAAGTATTAGGGATCTACTAACTATGTAACATACACCACAAACCGCTTCTAGATCCATATAGTGTCCTTCTTGATCTCTTTAGAAAAATGAAAAAAGTAAAAAAAACAAAAAAACACATCAAATCGAAAATAAAGCGCCCACTCTGCCTTAGTATTTACCCATAGATAGAGGGAGAATAATTACGTGCATAACTTTCCTAAAGGTATTAGCCCTCTATGAATGCAAATAGACTAGTCCAGGATTGAACTCGTCCTCGCTTTGTCCATTTCCTGAGAAGATAACCATTACACAAAAGCTCCTTTTCAGTCCACATAGTGACCGCTCTTGATCTTTGAGAAAATTAAAAAAAAAACATGGGCTCGGCGTCAATTCGAAATATCGTTTCCAAATATGGGCCATAATTTCTTCTTTGCTGCGTTCTTCTTCCAATTTCACAGACGTCGTTTTGTTTCCTCTTAACACCCTGATTCTTTTGTTTGCGTTTACAATTACTCGCAACTAATTAAGTTCTTGTCCTCTGAGTCGTAATTATGAATAATTTATCGCCGAGATATGGTTTTATTGAATATATTCTCTCTTTTATTTTAAATTTTAATGTTTAACACTGCGGCACTTGTGGATACGGTTTGCGAATAATAGGTCGAAGAATCAATCTGGCTTTATTTTTGCTGAAGTTCATAAATTAAAATCGCCTTAAAGGATTATAAGCTACCTTAAACTATATATATAATATATAATATATATATATATATATATATATATATAATTATATACTAAAATCTTGAAAGATTTAATATATATTATACCTATGTATCAAGTAATATGATCTCACCACCTCTGTATAGTTAGTATGTATAGATATATAATATATATCACAAAAATCTAATAATATAGTGATATTATATAGAACATAGTGTGAGGAGGAGGGGGGGCGACGTCGGCCTATTTACTAGTTAGTATTATATTAGTAATTATGTATAGTATAGATTGAAATTTATAATGTACATGTAATAGATTAACGACATATTACATATATATCACACCTCTATGTAGATATTATATGTATATGATATATTATTAGTATAAGTATACGGGAGTGAGTATATAAAATCTGATAGTAGCTAATATATATCACAATCTAAACAATATATATTTCCTGGCAAAGCTCTAAATTTGTAAATGATATCTCCCAATATATATATATATATATATATATATTATATTATATATATACTATATATTATATATAATGTGTGGTGTGGCGTGTGTGTATGCTATGTAAATCTCCATTTATATTTATATATATCTAGTATTTATATATACCAATATATATTTTTTTCATGAGATATGATTAATACTATCTATATGTGGATGACTTAGTTAAATAATATGCTCCATAGAATTTGGGTAATGAGCTCTCTAATTGGTAATGTTAAATTAACTCTCACTACTAAAATGATAAGCAATGATCAATTTTCTCTCCGGAAATTTTGATATCTCTCATGACCGAAGCGATCATACATTCTATGTATTTAATAGTTTAAAACCAGT
>CM042163.1:41373031-41393031 GCA_023376005.1 Doryteuthis pealeii
GGAGAGAGATGGGGAAGAGTCTGCTTTACTTCGTATGGTAAGTACTGATATTGTTTATTTCATGATAAGTAAAGATACGGGTTCAAATCTCTCAAGAGAAGGTAATATATATATGAATGTAGCAAAAGTTGTTTGATAATGGCTGATGCAGACATTTTTCTGGAGATATGTGCCTTAATTGAAGTCATATCTAACTTTGAAATTAATTAGTTGATATAGATGAATTAGGCGAATATTGTTCAAATGTAAGAAGCGTAAACAATCGAGAAAAAGTCATTCTCTGTAGTGTACATTGTCGGCCTATTATGCTATATGCAGAGTTTTTAGACTAAGAAGCGCTTTGTATGATAATTCGAACTCCAAATTGATTTTTCAAATTGAGGTACGACTATAATATAGATATACTTTCAATTAAGCACATATTTCGACCAATATATATTTAGTATGTATATATAATAGAATACTATATATATATAAAATATATTATATATATAAATTAATATATATAAAGTTAATTTATATAATTCATCGATATATAAATTAATATATATACAAACTATATTATATAACACCTGGTTGTGGATGTGGTGGCGGTGATGCTATATATGTGGCTCCCCATCCGCCCACCGGGGTTGAGGCACTTTGGGAGATTTCGCTGATGACGCCAACTAAAGTGTAAACGGCACAACTCTCTCCAGCATATAAGGGAGGGAAGCACTATATGGCGCCTTTAACATTACATAGGGATGTTGTGTATTAAAAAAAGCAGTTAAAAGCGCCCTGCCTTTGCATTCTGTGTTAGACTATAGCCTAGCGGGTTAAGGTGTTCTGATTCTGATGCTCGGGAACCGATCGGGTTTCAATCCCAGCTGTAGGTAGCTTCAGACTAGTCTAAGCGTCACTGGGGGAACTTGATAAGTCGAACACTGTAATGTGGATATATGTCTTACTTATTTATATAGCAGATTGTGGGTTGTCTATCTCTGTAACGCGAAACTATTTACTACTTCAGTCGCAATTTCTTTAGTTATTTACATCATATTCTGCATGAATTTTATTTTTATTTAAACGCTCAATTATAATAAAATTGTTTTTACATTACTATACAGGGCCTGTTGACCATATCTAAAATACTTAATAACATGCAATTGTAGATTTATATACTAGCAACAAAAAATAGAGGTTATACAGTATGAATGGGAAGGCTAATTTGCATATTGATCTTAGAGAAAATTGATTTTAATAAATATATGTTTAGTATTATTGATTTCTAATTGTTTGGTTTTATATTATTGAATATGAGCAAAATCTCTTCAATAAATCTTAAAAGAAATCCCTTAACAAGAAGAAAATAACTGTAATATTATTCTTTATACTAATCCTATTTTAACTAAGCAGTTTAAATTAGGAAAATATATATTAATGAAAGACGGGAGTAACCGGAAAATGATGGAAGTGTTAGTTTCAAAGTTGTCTATTTTTCAATCATACCCTCTGTTCAAATCTTTTCATCTACATTCTTATTCAGTTTCATTAAGCCTTTTCTAATTTAATATGATATTTTATTATAAAAATTTAACATAAATACTTGCACCCGGAGGGTGCATATATTTGCTAGTATATATATTATATATTATATATGTTATCCACAGACATGTGTTTGGGTGTTTTCACGCCTCCTCAGTGTGACTAGACACAACAACTATCCTGTCAATCTCCAACCTACGGAGAAATAACCAAATATAATAAATATACCAAATTTATACCGAACACTGTTAGAGGTATTGACACCAACTACGCAGTATTTAAAAGCTTGGACCCTTCTTCATTCATATACGTGATGAAAGATAGAATGGATGACAGGAACCCACCTGAATCATGAAAGAGAATAACTTGTACCATGATGATCTGCGCCGACTATCAAAATAAGGAGATTATGGTTGCTGCCCAGTGCTCCCTGAACACTGGAAAAAAATCAGTCATGAATAGAAGAATTGCAATGGAGACTAAGAGGTTGTAGTTAGAAGAAAGCAACATAACAGACAATCTGATTGCGTTCGTATAGCAAAATTTCTCGAAAATCTGCTGAAAGGGTATCCGGCTGAATTCAGATGCCTACGTGGAGTTGCTAAACACTGTAGTGAAGCCCTGGATAACAAGGGTAACTAATTGTAGGCCATATGTATGGCAGCAGATTCGGCACCCTGCCACACCGCTGGGAAAAGTAAAACATGTTGTTGGCGAATTTTTACGACTACTTCAGGTTCCGGAGCAGGATTGGGGCTGTGATCAACGCTAATGTTGGTTATACTAATTGAAACTTGTTGACATTAGTTTAATTTCCGTGCCTATTGAATTCCTTTACAATCAATTAAATGTTGTAGTTACCAAGCACTTTTTCTTTTTCCCTATGAAACTGTCAAATTTCTCACGAATAGCCTGTATATACATATATTAGGAGTACCGCGAAGTTCTGTCCGCTTTTCTTTAACCAAAATAAAACACCAGATTAAGTCTAGACAGCTGTTTTCAAGGTCAAATTAGATGCCAGATACTCAGTTAAACTTCACATTTAGTTAAATCTACTGCTGTTGATAGTTTAAAAACATCTATAGCCCATGGAAGACAAAAGTTTCTAAGTGAATAATATGCGTCATTGCATGTTGTATGAATTTCACAAAGGTAGCAATCCAACAACTGCAGTGAAAAACATAACCGCTGTCTAACCAGAAGGTGTTAGTGTTGGAAACTGCCGTAGATGGTTTTTGAAATTTAAAGAAGGCAATTTCGACCTTACTGATGAGCCTCGATCGGGGAGATCTTTTGAAAGCTGCAGTGGGAGAAGATCCTCGATAAACAATCAGAACATTGCCTCAAAGACTTGATGCACCTTGGTCTACTGTGCAGGAGCATCTGAAAAAGATTGGAAAAGTGTAAAGAGGGGGTAGGTGGGTTCCTCACGAACTCTCTCCAGCCAACAAAGCAATGCGGGCAAGAATCTGCAATAGTCTCCTTTTAAGGCTAGACCCCATTTTACCAAATAAACTCAAGAAAAAATAAACTCCTTAGGTTGGGAAATTCTTACTCACTCTCCATACTCGCCAGACCTTGCTCCATCAGATTCTCACTTATTCCGTTCTTTAGAGCATTTTATCAGTGGAAAAAGATTCATAAATATTCACGAGGTTGAAGCGGAGCTGAATTCCCTTATTTTATCCAAAGATGTTAATTTATTTTGAAAGAGGGATTAAAAAGCTCCCAAGTAGACAAACGTTATATCTAATGATGGTGACTATTTTCTTGAGTAATAAAGATTTGTCAGTAATATTTCTTTCAATTATTATTCCTAACAAAAATCGGGACAAGACTTTCCGGCAGACCTAATATATATATTATTTAAGCAGGTTTTGTCAGACCACGAAATATTTCTTCTTAATGATTTTCAAATATAGACGTTCAAGTCAGTTTATTGTTTTTTCGGATATTAGAATCCAGATGGTAAAAAAAGTGTTCAATTTTTTTACCCAAGCGCTTTAAAGCATACAACTGATTGCATTCAGGGGATTTATTGGTTGTAGTGGTGGTTTGTTTGGTGGGTGTTTTTATTCGTTTGGAAGGGTTTATTGTAGTTTTTGTGGTTGTTAAGTTATTTAGTTAGAAGGGTTTATTGTATGTAGGGGCACTAAGGTTAGTACGTCAGGTATGAAAGATGTTTAGCATGTTGGTGCCGGTGTTAAATGTTATTTCATTTATGCTATTCTATAAAAATTATGCAAATTATCTAGAGATTTTGTTGGCGTTTTATTGTATTCTAATGGAGCTTCTTAGTGTTGTCTATGAAAAGCTTCTGTATTATATATATATATATATATATATATATAATATATATATATATCAATAGAGAGAGAGAGAGAGAGAGAGAGAGGGGGAGGGAGACATGGATTTTTGATATATATATATATATATATATTAATTTACATTTATGAAATATTATATATATCTATATATAAATATATATGCATATATAAATTTAGATTTGTGAGATATGTACATAGATACACACACACACACACACAAACACACACACACACACACATATACATATATATAAATTTATACTTGTGAGATATGCATTTACAAATTTAGATTTGTCAGGAATATATATGTTTAGATTTGTGATATATATATAATATAATATTCAGATTTGTTATATATTATATATATAATATATATATATATATATAGAGAGAGAGAGAGAGAGAGAGGTGAGATATATGTATATGCATATATATTACATGTACATTTAAATTCCAATATATATTATATAATATATATATATATACTAGATTTATATAATATATATATATACATATATATATATATATATAGTAGATTTATATATATATATATATATATATATATATACATATTTAGATTTGTGATATATATATATATATATATATATATATATATATATACATGGAGGTGTGAGATATATATTATATATATATACATATATATCTAAATTTTAAAGATATTTATATATACATATATATACTTAGGTTTGATATATATATAGTTTAAGTAGCTTATAATCCTTTAAGGCTGATTTTAATTTATGAACTTAAGCAAAATTTATGAACTTCAGCAAAAATATAAGCCAGATTTGATCTTCGACCTATTTTCGCAAAACCGTATCCACAAGTGCAGTGTTAAACATTAAAATTAAAATAAAAGAGAGAATATATTCAATAAAACATATCTCGGCGATAAATTATTCATGAATATACGACTCAGAGGACAAGGAACTTAATTAGTTGCGAGTAATTAAACGCAAACAAAAGAATCAGGTGTTAAGAGGGAAACAAAACGACGTCTGTGAAACGGGAAGGAAGAAAGGCAGCAAAAGAGAAATTATGCCCATATTTGGAAACGATATTTCGAATTGACGCCGAGTCCATGTTTTTTTTTAAAATTTTCGCAAAAGATCAAGAGGGCCACTATGTGGATTAAGAAGGAGCTTTTGGTGTAATGGTTATCTTCGCAGGAAATGGACAAAACGAGACGAGTTCAAACCCTGGACAAGTCTATTTGCATTTCATAGAGGGCTAATACCATTAGGAAAGTTATGCACGTAATTATTCTCCCTCTATCTATGGGTAAATACTAAGGCAGAGTGGGCGCTTTATTTTCCATTTGATATGTTCTTTTTTGTTTTTTTTTTTTGTTTTTTTAATTTTTAATTTTTCTAAAGAGATCAATAAGTACACCATATGGATTTAGAGGGGGTTTGTGGTGTAGTGGTTATATTTGCATGAAATGGACAATACGAGACGAGTTCAAATCCTGGACAAGTCTATTTCCATTTCATATAGGGCTAATACCTTTAAGAAAGGTATGTATACTGTTACGTTCGCCTATCGTTTTCAAACGTTTACACGCTATTCCATCAGAGAGACCAAAGAAAAATGAAAGGAGCACATGCCAAAATTGGCAATAGAACAAGACACAATATATTATTTTAAGACATGGTTTTATTCAAGAAGCCGAAAGTGGGAATGCTGTATACTAGCATCAAATTCTATATGTTATATAGCGGCTTCTTCAAATTCACGCTGCTAAATCTCTGTACGTTAGTACTGGAGTTTTTACAGTACCCAAAGCGATGTATGTTAGTAGTTAGCTACTACCGACTACTGGACTTCAATAAACAACAGATACGTATGTACAAAGATAGGACCCTTCTTTATTTTCTTCGGTGTGTGGGTGGTGAAGGCGCAGAGCTTACAATGAGTGCCCGAGGGGTGTTTGCTGACGGGAAACGTGAAGTGTTCTTTTTGGCTGCTGGCTGGCGTCTCTGTGTGTCGGCTCGAATCTTCTCGCCTTTATATTGATAGATACGCCTCCGCATATTTATCTTTTGATCTGATAACGGACATTTGTTATATATTTCTTTATCTTCTCCCTGCTTCCTTGACCGGAAATCCTCTCTTCCGTTTTTTAACTTCTTTGTTCGCTTTTACCGGGAAAAAGTCCTCTGTCATTTTTTCGTCATTTCTTTGTTTAATTTAACCGGAAATTCCTATTTCCGTTTGTACAATATACAACAGGAAGAGAGAAAAAGGTGGAAAGTTCATAAGCATGTATGTATTTATATATGTCCGCAATGGGGATATTCATCGGGACAATTCGAACCCACATATACACATGTAAATTGAAGGGAAGTATGAAGTGGTAATCTCTATAAAAATTCCATGACGGAATGTGGCACTTATCTTATTGTAGTTGGTTCGTTCCATGGAGTTGCATTTGATAAGCTTCGCTTATTTATTGGTTCTGCTCCTGGCTGGGTGGATGACTATGTGGGCCTAGTTTCTTCATCGCAGGGATGTAGTCGGCGTCCGACCTCCCCGGGGTCTCGAGTAGAACTGTCCATAGTAGTCAAAATTATTCTTTAGGCTGTATGAAGACGGTTATCACCTACCCTCAATGGGGTAGGGCATCCCACTGTCTTCAAAAGGGTCTCGAGTAAAAACTGCCACACCCCTTATGAACTTTCCACCTTTTACTCTCCTCCCACTCTCGACTTCTTCAATAAAACCATGTCTTAAAATATATTGTGTCTTGTTCTATTGCCAATTTTGGCATGTGCTCCTTTCATTTTTATTTGGTCTCTCTGATGGAATAGCGTGTAAACATTTGAAAACGATAGTCGAACGTAACATGGGGGCTCGTTCGGGATCTCGACTAGAACTGCCTTGGTTGTAGTAATCACTTCCCCTTCCCCAAACAGTAGTGGTGCGTATTTCTGTTCATCTCTTTGCCTTCCCTTTCTTCAGAAACCTGCCTACGTGACAATAACTGGTCAAAGAAATTCTGCTCCAGATTCCTCCGTTAAGATACGTTAGTTCAACGTACTTGTAGTTGGGGTCATTTACTGGGACACATACCTCAGCTCTGACGTCCCGCAATTCTAAGAACATTCTAGGATGTTCTCTTTTTAGCTTTCGGTTTATTTGTAATAACGTGACATTACAAACATTCTCCCTCCAGCTATGGGTAAATAGTAGGAAAGAGTTGTTTTTTTATTTTCGATTTGACGCAGAGCGCATGGTTACAAGGTTTCTTTTTTAATTTTTCTCAACAGATCAAGATTACCACCATAAGGATCTAGAATGGTTATCTTCACAGGAAATGACCAATGCGAGACAAGTTCAAATCCGGAACAAGTCTGTTTGCATTTCATAGAGAGCTAATATATTTAGGACAGGTACGCATTTAATTATTCTCCGTCCAGTTATGGGTAAATACTAGGGCAGAGTGGGCTCTTTATTTTCGATTTGATTTTTTTTTTCTCAAGAGATCAAGAGGGCCATTGTGTGGATTTAGAAGGGGTTTGTGATGTAATGGTTATCTTAGCAGGAAATGGTGAATGCGAGACGAGTTCAAATCCTGGACAAGTCTATTTGCATTTCATATAAGGCTAATATCTTTAGGAAATGTACGCATTTAATTATTCTCCCTACAGCTATGGGTAGATACTAGGGCAGAATTGGCTCTTTATTTTCGATTTGATGTGTGTTTTTTTCTCAAGAGATCAAGAGGGCCACTATATGGAACTAAAAGGCGTTTGTGGTGTAGTGATTATCTTAACAAGAAATGGACAATGCGAGACGAGTTCAAATCCTGGACAAGTCTGTTTGTATTTTATATAGGTCTAATAATCTTAGGAAAGGTATGCATCCGATTATTCTCCCTCCAGCCATGGGTAAATAATAGGGCAGAGTGGACTCTTTATTTTCGATTTGATGCGTTTTTTTCTCAGATCAAGAGGGCTACTATATGGATCTAGAAGGCGTTAGTCGTGTAATGGTTATCTTCGCGGAAAATGGACAATGCGAAACGAGTTCAATTCCTACACAAGGCTATTTCCATTTCATATAGGGCTAATACCTTTAGGAAAGGTATGTATACAATCATTCTCCCGCCAGCTATAGGTAAATAGCAGAGCAGAGTGGGCTTTTTTTTTCTTTTCTTTTTTTTTGGTTTGATGCTGAGCGCATGGTCACAAGGTTGTTTTTTTTTAACAGATCAAGAGGGCTACTTCATTTTATTTATCTATTTTTATATTTGATAAAATAAAATAACATTTTTTATTTAAATTTTGAAAACAGTAAATTTTCTAACCAATGTCTAGGCTACATTTTGCGAAAACAAGAATATTTAGTGCATTTTAGTAGACGATCTTTGATGCTATTTCCTCAACCAATGGTGCCAGTAAAAGATCTAATTTTTGGTATCAGTATTCAATATACTAACTCACACCTCTCTCTCTCTCTCTCTCTCTTCTCTCTCTTCTCTCTCTATCTATCTATCTATCTATCTATTTCTATCTCCCTCCCCCTCTCTCTCTTTTTCTTCTTTGTCTCTCTCTTTCTCTTCCTTCCTTTGCAAAATGGGGATTTTAGTGCATTTTAGTAGACGATCTTTGATGCTATTTCCTCAAGCAATGGTGCAAGTAAAAGATCTAATTTCTGGTATCAGTATTCAGTATACTGACACACAACATTCCTATAGATGGACAATTTGATATTTTTAAAAAGTGAAAAATCGACCTACCCTATTCTACAAGCCCCAGATGACAGGGCGAAAGTTCTGTATGTTGGGTCTCTCCAAGCACGTCTTTCCTGATTTTGTCTTCGCAATTCGCAGCGACAAGATAACAGACAATAATTCAATTATTAGCACCGCTGACAAATAATCATTTTACATCTTCAGCGTGAAACTGCTACCTACGAACCTAATTAGCAATATTTAATTAAATGTGAATGATTATTACAATAAGACAAATAATTCGCCATTTTTATTTTTTTTTAATATTTAGAAATTTAATTTCTATATAATTAATAACTAAGTATATTGCAGCAAAACGTGTTCCCGTTAATTAGTCTATTGTTAGAAATAAAATACCGTTTTTTTTCCCGTGAGGAACGAACAAAATCTTCCGTTAAAACTTTTCCCCCTGAGTCCAAGAATTATACACACCTAATTGAGTAACTCTACTCCAGGGCTTTTCAAAGTGGTCCACACAGACCCCTCGGGGCACGGCCGGACATTTATCTGCTGAGAACTTAATCCATACAAAATTTGATGATATTCTCTATACAATTGTTTTACAACAACGCTACTGTTATATATATAAATACACACCACACACACACACATGTATATATATATATATATATATATTATATGTGTGTGTGTGTGTGTGTGTGTGTGTGTGAAGAAAAGGAAGTGAATCCGATGGTATGTAGTATATTACGAAAGAATGAAAAAACACAGGTTTAAATGAGTTAAGTGGTGAGTTTATTGGCCGCGCTGCAGTGTTTCGATCTATTAATTAGATCATCTTCAGGGCATTTGTTGGTATATGGAAGGTAATAAGAAATGTTTATCACAGAATAATGAGAAAAGCGCGAGTGGTAGTCCTTGTTATTCGGTCAGTTTAAAATTTGAGGTTTGAAAAAAGGAGACGGTTTTCCAATATGACGTCAAATATTCTCTTTACGGTGTGAGTATGGGACTGTGTAAGTGTGTGTATCGAAAGAGATCATTGTGGCATTTTTTTAGGTGTGTGGGTTGCGTGTGTGTGTATAAATCTTTTGTGATAAACGACAGCGAACAACTCAAGGTAAATATATATATATATATATATATATATATATATATATTATATATATATATATATATATATATATTATTGTGTGTGTGCTATATTTTGGAAATAAACAGTGCTCATATCGTGGAGAGCATGTATATCTAATTAGAGTAGCGTAGACATGAGGTCAAAAGCATTTTGTTACTGACAGTTTCTCGCCTATTCGATTCTAAATCTAAATTTGCATTGGCGAGAAATTGTAAGTAACTAAGCGCCGTTGACTTCATGTCCCCTCTAGACTAACTTAGAAAATATAACCTATCACTGAGCACGGTCAAATGAGCATGGTTTACATATGAATATGGCAAACTATATTATCAATATATATATATATATATATATATATATATATATATATAATATATATATATATATATATATCAATGCCATACCAGTTGTTCGATCATGATGAAACTTCAATGATATGTTAAGCTAATATCAGGAACAGGATTCAATAATTGGATTTCAATAAAACTCATCCCCCTGAGAACATCTGGAAAAGGGAATGAGAAGTTCTTTTCTGTGAGAGAGGTGGAAGCGTAATAGTAACTCTCTCAACGTTTATCGTAATTCATGAATATTTCATTTGTTACGATTGCTTAATCTAATAGATTTAAAATACTCTCATAATAATCAATGCGTTTATCGTAAAACTTAATATATTAATATTGTATACTTTTTGTTAATTGATGGTTAATATTTAAAGGAATTATTTATTAAAATCAAAGTATCTTTAGTGAAATACCATATACGGGTAATATTTAATGAAATTTTATATTAAAATTAACAACATTTTTTGGTGGAATAAAATCACTTTCTTTTCTTCCTTGATTTATTTAAAATGGCAAAATATGAGTTTTTTTATTTTGAAAAATTCAATCGTAAAAAGAATCAATATGAAGAAATAGATAAATTACGCAGTCGTCGTAGTTACAGTAAACAATAATTTTTTTAATCCTATATTATTGTTAGAAAATGGAAATATGGAGGCGCGTGGTCTAATGGTTAGAGTCATAGGAAATGGGGTCCTCAAGTCGAGTTCAATTCCTGGATGAAACTGTTGGCATTTCTCCAGGTATGGATAAATAGTAGGGCAGACTGGACTCTTAACCATGGCTAGGTAACCAGTCCAGGAGAATGAAAACTCTGACCTCAAACCTGTTAAACTCCGCTTAAGAAATTGACCTTGTGACGCATCCTGCTCGTGCGGAGGGGTTGGTAAATATACATATTATTTTTAGAATATTTGTCTATCCGATTATGGCGTTTTGTTTTGAGTTATATCTACTCTAGAGGGAAAACGGGGAAGTTTTTATGAATTACTTCAGTCATTCCAAGGGTCTGGCAAATCTGGTAAAAACAGCTAGTGTAATGGTTAGAACCCCCGCCTGTCAGCCTGACAGTGAGGGATCGAATCACACACAAGAGCAGTATTCCTGTCTATAACTCTACTGATGAGGCATAATAGGCCGAAATGTACATACAAAGATTGACTTTTTCTCGATTTGTTTAGCCTTACATTTTAACAGATATGCCCGCCTAATTCATTAACTATGAATTAATTAATTTTCAAAATTAGGTATGACTTCAATTAAGCACATATTCTCCCAAATATATATATATATATATATATATATATATATATATATATGTGTGTGTGTGTGTGTGTGTGTGTGTGTGTGTGGTGTGTGTGGGAGTAGAAAAACCCAATGTGTTCCAAGAGATGAATTACAATAAAAAATAAGTAATTCATATTTTGGAAATATTCGTGTTTTTCTATTTTGTACACAACATACACACAGATACGCACGCACGCCTGCACACGAACACACACACACACACACACACACACACGCACACACATATACACACACATACACACACATACACATATATATACATATATATATATATATGTGAATTATTTTTAAGTAGTAAAAAATAATGATAAGATAAAAAAAACATATTTGAAAATGAGTCCCCGAAGGTGTGCGTCTCTAAGCTAAATCATGTTTAGCTTATAGATGGGTGCAGCACTACCTAAAAGGGATATATATATATATATATATATATATATATATATATATATATATATATATATATATATATGCACAATGAATAAAAGAATCTATTACCGCATGGTTAAATGTACTGGTTTACATTCATAAATCCCTTCACAAAAATCGCTGGATCACGTAAACTAGTTGCCAGATATCATACACCTAGCAGAATGACTTGTTGTGTGTGTGACGGCCACTAGTGACATGTTGTTCACATATGATCCATTCAAAAACATTTAAACGAATAAATTAATGTAGATATGACCGAACAGATCCGGATCTTTTTGGCGTATATAGTAATGCATAGAATCACATTTTTACGTAAGAAAATATTAAAAATCAATTACATTCTAAATTAATTATTTATATGTTTTTTATATACTGAATTTTCCTCTTCCTACAGTTCATACAGTTCTAAGTGACAATCATCTGGAAGTTACTGGTTTAGAGCTGACTTGCTCAGTTGGTAGAGCTTTTGACAGGGAATCACAAGGTTTCTAGTTCGAAACCGGTCATCGCCAACTCAGCGTATGAGTAGCACAGGGATCTGTGAAAATATTAAAAATCAATTACATTCTAAATTAATTATTTATATGTTTTTATATACTGAATTTTCCTGTTCCTGAAATATTATTTATTTGATACAATTGGACATTCTAAATTAATTACACTGGTTTACAAAAAAATATTTTTTGTCTGAGGCAAGAATGTGAATAGGTGTTTTTTTTTTTTTACTAATTTGGGTGTGCTGAATTCAAATTTATAAACAGTTTTGCTCTATCACCTCTAGTCTTCTGTCTTTTAAATAGTCTCATTTTAGTATATACAGAGTATATACGTGCTTATTTCAGCAGTTGCAGCAGCTTATTACAGATAAAACTGGATAGATAAAGAACATTGACGGAATAAATATACTTGGATGACACAATGTACACAATTCATAGTACCACAGACAGTTAGAAATGTGTTTTCTTAGATGATCTGCTGACTGCCAGTGCACTACTGGCCAGTGCACTACTGGCCAGTGTACTACTGGCTGTTGATTGAGACGTGTTGGCTACGCTTAACTGCCAAAATCCGTTTTGATATATAGCTATATATATATAATATAATGCTATTACTTACATTTATAGCATAATAACTAAAAAAGAATACATAAGTCACACAATATTAGAAATTAACCCTGAATGCATATACGCCTTTATGTACAGTATGTGTACAAAATGTATAGTATGCATATTTAAAAAATTAGAGGTGATGAGTAAAAACGGATTTCCAATCTGAATTCAGCACCTCCAAATTAGGTTAAAACAGCTATTTCTGAGCTTGCCTCAATTTCTTTGTAAACCAGTGTTATTTATGTTTTTATATACTGAATTTTTCTGTTCCTGAAATATTATTTATTTGATACAATTGGACACATGGCGTAACGGATAAAAGGGTTGAGTTCATACAGTTCTAAGTGACAATCATCTGGAAGTTACTGGTTTAGAGCTGAGTAGCTCAGTCGGTAGATCTTTTGACAGGGAATCACAAGGTTCCTAGTTCGAAACCGGCCATCGCCAACTCAGCGTATGAGTAGGACAGGGATCTGTACGGTAAAGGAAGGAGTTGATGTTAGGTGTGGCGCTCCACCTCAGACGCTAAAATAACCTTCTTGGTCTAGCGCTTGTGAAAAGGGGATAGAATCCCTGATTGATTGGCTAATACCGACATTAGGCCGTCCCAATTACTACTTTTTATTTTATTTTACTGCTGAAAATAACATAGAATTCTTAAAATAGCTTAACACTCGTACCCGGTCATCGGAATGCGAGCTATCTACCCTATGGATTAGATAAAGGGTTCGGTTCGAAGTTCCGTAATGGATTAAGACAAGAATGTTCCCGAGTTTAAGTAAAATAAAAAAAAGTTTGATAAACAAAAGACTAATGTTTGCTACTGTCATTCATTCATTCGTTCCTTCCTTGGCATTTCAGTCTCGGAAGACTATAATATAATTTTTGTGCCCCTGAAGTTACAATGCCTCCTGTGACCGTAACGTCCAATTTTCGAGAAACATTCTTGACCACAGATGTCGCATGTGAAGGCTGTCCCTGAAGATGTTGATGTGCCGATGCTTTGTTGCCGCTACTTTCTTCTGGACCTCTTGGCTTCATGGTGTTGCACCAGGGTGGCTTCAGACATTAACAGTCCGCTACGGAGAGCCTGCTGCCACCGAGCGTGGTCCTGAGCCAAATTGGGTCCAGCTGGAAGGGGCAATGCCAAAGCACCTGAGATCATTCTTGCAGACTTCCTTGAACCGCAACTGGGGGTAACCAATCTTTGTCTTACGAAACAAAAGGTCTGCATAAAGGATGTCCCTCAAGATTCGTCCATCATACATTCGGCGGACACGGCTCAGCCATCGGAGACGACGCTGTCTCCTACTGTAACTGCTGTTAAGTAAGCGATCCCCCAATTAGATACTGAACATGATCATCGCTGCTTAAACTTCGGTGATCTAGTGGGAACCGGTGCTTTCAGTATGACTGGACCGTAATATATATCAAGTTCCTATCTAACACTAAAGATTTGCAGACAGTTATCTGGCATCAAGTATTCCTATTGAATACAAATAATTTTATAATTTACCCATAGATTGAACCCTAAGAACTACTACCACTATTTGTCAGAGTGGACCTGGGAGTAATGGCAATGAAGGTGTATTCCAAGATATATAACTATAGCATTTGTCTATCGAGGATAGACCCCAAATCTTTTCCCTATTAGTATAAATTATTTAATTTAATAGCATTGAATAGACACGTTAGTCTTTAGTTTCATTAATGCTAATGAAAAGATACAACAATGTCATTAGTACTTTCTGTACTGATTTATGACTAACGTGTCTGAACCTGTTGGCTCAGATTCGCAGAGAGAAGAATAGTAATTAAACTATCTCTACGTGTGTGTCTGTATTTATGTTCGTGTACCCGAGTGATTGTCTGTGTGCGCTACGTATACATGGGTATGTGTCTGTCTGTGTGTGTGTGTGTGTTCATATGTGTTAATTTTTTAAGAAATATTCGTTTTGATCTTTTTTCTTTTTCCTTAGGGAGTGTCGGTAACTTGTTTCAAGTGACGAAGTGCTAATTAAGAGTATTGTATTAAATTGTAGTGAACTTGCGCACTCTCTCTCTCTCTCAAGTTCACAAAACTTTATTACTTCATATGCTAGCCCTTTCATCAACGGCTGCTATGTTGTTGTTGTTGATGTTGTTGATGATGATGATGATGATGATGATGGCGGCGAGGTGAAACGCAAAAACAAAACTCTCCTGAAATATTGGTTGGTTGGTTGTTTGCTTGGTGGTTGAATTTAATGGTATGCCAAATCTTGCCGAAGAGGTTCGTTTTTTTTATTCATCCTTGACGGGTATTCAATTTTTTTAAAACTCATTTTTAAACACATCTGCTAAACTTCGTTTTGCTAAACTACCTAGGTTGGTTGGTTGGTTGGTTGGTTGGTTTGTGTTTGTTTTTACGGCATACCAGCCCTTCTTGAATTATTTCAGGCTGAAGTTGTTTTTATTTTATTCATTCTTGATGGGTATTCATATTTTTTTACCTCATCTTTTTAAACACATTTGCCAAACTCATCCTTGATCTATTTAACCCACAGATGTGATCTTAACAGGTCGCTCCGGTTAATAGAGGACAACCCCGTCTCTTTCTTTTCCCTCTTCCTCTTTCTTTCTTCTCTTTTTTTCTTTTTTCCTTCTCTCTCTCATTTCATTTTTCTCTTTCAGTGTCAACCTTTCTCTTTTTATCAAACTAGTTGTGTTTTGGTTGGAGGTAAATTTTATGTGATATGTAACATTAAAGAAACAAGCAAAACAGTACAAAAAATCACAACGAAGTTTGGGTCGTAATAAAATTGTCCTTTATATGTGTATTATAAATTGTATCAAATGAACAACAAGTTACAAAGGTGTGGTTTGGTAAAATGAATTTTCCTTTATATAAATTTTTTAAAAGTCAAAGCTTATTTGTATTTGTTCATCCGGTTTATGGCAATGAAGTGGGTACCCGAAACTCCCCAGTGTTCCAGAATTAAAACCTCACTTCTAGATTAAGTTTAACGTCATACCCATGAAAATACTAACCTCAGCTACTGTCTTCTAACTTTTTATCAGATTTACTAGATGGTGATGGCTGAAGGTTTTAGAGTTTTAGGTATGACACTAGATTGCATCGCGTGGTAAGGCTTTAATTCTGCTGCTCTGGTGTGTGTGGAGTACCCCTTCATTACCATATTCCCAGGTCACCTAAGAGCCGGACTTATAGTACATGTTAGGGTATAATCTATGGGTTAAATAGATGGAAATTGGGTTTTAAAAAAGGAATACCCATAAATAATGAATGAAACAAAACATATACGGCATAAAATAACCCAACAAGGGTTGACATGCCATGAAATCCAACCGACCAACAAACAATTATCAGGCAAACATTTGATGGTAGGTTATAGTTTTATTATTATAAAAAGTTGCAGCTGTTGTATGATTAAGCACATAAAAGTGGCCCATCTATGGGTTAAGAATTGATTTATTTCAAAACTTTATCGGCATTAAATAACCCACTGAGTTTGATATGCCGTAAAACAAAAATAAACCGAACATAAAAAGGCCACCTTTTTTCCCTTTATGTTTTAGCCTTACCTTGTTTTCCTTATTTTATAAATTTATTTCATTAAAATCAATCCTATGAATTATTTTCATTAGTTGTTTTTTTTTCCAATATAGTATCTAATCCTATTAAAACTTAAATGTGTTATAATAAGATCTGATTTAGTAAATTTTGATACAGATTTCAGTCCTGGCTCAGCAGTTTAGACCAGTGGCCAAAGGTCTGAAGTTTCATGCCTGGAATGATAAGGTTTACAATTATATGAGGATAATAGAAAATAGATGAACTTTCCTTGGAAATAGAATCAGGCATATTCACAACAGACATCAGAATTTGTTTCATATGAATAATATTTATAAAATAAAAGGAGACTTAATAATTTCATTGATGCAATTATATTGAAATACTTACGTAAGTTGCATAATGCATACGTACACATACACACACACACACACACACACACACATATATATATTATATATATTATATATATATATATTTTTGTTGTGTCAGCCTGACAGATAGGGTTCGAATCACGCACAAAGCACTGCCCTGTCTATAACGCTGCTGAAATGTACATACAAATATTGACTTTTTCTCGATTTGTTTACGCCTTACATTTAAACCAATTTGCACGCCTAATTCATTTAATTATAATTAATTAATTAAAAAAATTAGGTATGACTTTAATTAAGCACATAATCTCCCTAAAAATTGTCGGCTATCGCCATCTCAAACAGATTGTTTGTCCACTTCATATATATTATATATATATATATATATATATATAATATATTATATAAAGATAAATCTAATGAGTCAGATAAATCTAAGAGTCGGATCTTAGCCATGAAAGAGCATTAAGCAAAACGTTTAGTAGGTTTATCTGACTCATTAGATTTATCTTTATTATTTGCTCTACTTAGGTATTGAGCACTTTTTACTTATTAGCTCTAGTTTCCTGGCGGTTTTGTATGAATATATATATATATAATATATATATATATATATATATATATATATATTATATATAAATTGTTTTTTTTTTGGCCAAATATTGTACCAATAGATTATTTTTGGTTGGTACGATTGTCTTGGTTTTTTCCTTTTTTTTCTCCCAATAATGTTTTTCCCCGGTAATGTTTGGTAGTATATTTTTACAATCAAACTATTTGCTAAGTTTTTTCTCACCGCGAGGATTTACCAACAAGTTTTGGTATATCATATATATATATTATATATATATATATATATATATATTATATATATATATAGAAGATACCTTGTTCACCCCATCAAAATACGTTGGGCTGTAAGTAATCCCGAAATAAATCTCTAATATACAGACATATTTAAAACATGAATACCCATCAAGAATGAATAAAACAAAACATCTTCGGCATAAAATAACCTAACAAGGGTTGACATGCTGTAAATTCCAACCAACCAACCAACCAACCAACCTATTTCTACCAAACAGTGAAAGGCCAGGAAGAAAAAGAAAATCCTTTCCAAGCAGTTCAGATTTTCTGTTCTTGTTATGTCTTACAAATAATGTCCTCCCGGTTTTAACGACATGGTAAGGTAAAGTTTTATAATGATGATAATAATAATAATAGATGTGTAAAGACAAAAAAAAAGGTGCTTAGCTAGCGTAAGCACCGAACTGCGCATGTCTGTCAGACAGATAGACGCTATGAACGTCCGGTTGGATCAGAAGCAAGAAAACAAACAGAAGGGAGAAAAAATACGAACAGAATGTCGATACAGCAAGTCGCACTCCAATTAACCACCAACAGAGACGCCGACAACCACTGGATGTCAGAGCCAAGGATATTACTATCAGGGCAGCTAGCTAGGTAAAATCTATTTGCATATATATATATATATATATATATATATATATATATATATATATTTAATTGGTAATTTGCTTGAAGCATCGTTAAGTATGTATTATATATTAATGATTTGAAGGCAATTACAATGCATATAAAAATAAAAACAAAAAGATCTTATTTTTGTCTTATCGATTTCAAAGTAAATTTTATCATCAGAGACGGTTTCAGAAATGGATGTGTTTCTTTTCTTTCTTTTTTTTTGTTTTTGTTTTCTGTGATGTTACATTTTTTTCTCCTCTTCTTCTCTTTCTTTTCTTTTTTTTTTTCTTTATGTTTTGAATGAAATGGGCGGATAACTGTAGTTTCCTACTTTTGAAATATCTGTTGAGAATGGGTTTGAATATTGTATCTAACATTGTCTGCTTAATTTCCGGTGAAAATTGCTACATTTTAGCTATTTTGAATTCAAAATAAAAACGGTCACATAGAAGAATTCATTTACTTAGCTTTTATTTTATTTTTTTTATTTTTTTTTCAGTTGTAAAATAAAATAAAATGTATTAATTTAATTAGATAGATCAGTAAATAAATAAATGAAAAGATTATCTTTAATTATATAATAGAAGGATTGATGAAAAATTTAAGAAAACTATGTTTTATGAGTATTTTTAAAAATTTCAAATAGATTAAATATTACATATTAATTATCAATGTATATGGTTGGCACTATCACACTTGAAGAGGCAGTAGTAAGCCAACATACAGTATTTTTAGTAGAGTGCTCAATATCTGTGATAGAGCGTTAATAAATAAATAAATAAATAGATAAATATATATTTTAGGATATATTAATTTGTATAGTAAAAAAGTCTGCTACCATTGGTTATTTTCCCCACTGTATGTCTTGAATATTTGTTCTCTTATACTGATCAATTTTTGATGATTTTTTAACCTTTATTTTAAAATGTGATTATTATAATAACTTCAGACGGTAGTTTTTCTTATAACACATCAAATAACTTCAATAAAACATGTTGATACATGCCTAAAATTTGGTTAAATCCTACTTAACAGACATAAATTCCACCATCGTATATCATCCCGCCGAAAGAAAAAAATACTAAAAATCAAGGATTAAACTGAATTTAATGAAAATTTCAGTGTTGATATATTAATGAATAAAAGATATAATGCACCAGTTATTTTATTTGAAAGTTTTTTCAGGTCAGTTAAGTTTAAACCATGTATTTTTGAGGCGTAACACAGATTGACAAACATACGTGGTTCAAAGTTAACTGACCTGAAAAAATGTGAGAGTTTTAAATAAAATAACTGGTGCATTATATATTTTATTCATTAATGTATCAACACTGAAAATTTCATTAAATTTGGTTAATTCCTTGATTTTTAGTATTTTATTCTTTCTGCGGGGTGCCATACGATGGTGGAATACACCTATCATATTGGAGAGAACATGGGGGGGGGTGGAAATGTCAGACATGTGGTCGAATTCTGCTTTCTAAGGCTGGATATGTCAATCATAGGAAATATCACCAGGGTCAGTTCATGCAAATTCCAGGAACCAACAATGTGTCTTGTGCTATCTGTGGCAAGCTCTGTAAGTCGGCTTCTGGTCTTAAGAGACATATGGTGGTGCATAAGCATCACATTTTATCAACTGATTCATCTGATTCAACGGGAAGGACGTCC
>CM042163.1:41398031-41418031 GCA_023376005.1 Doryteuthis pealeii
AAAAGTGTGAATCTATTTCAGTGAATGCTCTTATTATTCATTGATCAAATAACTTAGTTTTGTGAATTTTCATCTCTAATTTCATATTTGAGATGCATGATATATGTCACTGTGTTGGTAATTATAACAAATAACATTGCTTTTTGACTCACCCTCAATCTCGTAATGTACTAGCCACGTAACAAAATATTGCAAAACTTTTGACTCACCGTCGTATATTTCTTTTCCGTTTAATTGTAGATACCAACAGGCATTTTTAATCAAATCAATATATTCTATATTGGTTTCAATCAATGGACCCCTAGCCGAAGGTCCTAAGGCAACCGTAGCGTTCTAGGGCAAAATCAATGCATCAAAATATATTTTCTTTTTGTCCTTTAGGATCTGTAAAATTGTGAATGGTCGTTCGTTCTTTCCTTCGTAATCCAATGTTATGCGGGCGCTCCTGCTTAATTAGTTTTATCTGTGGCTGGTCCCTTTGAAGAAATGGTTTACCATTCTCTTCAGAATGTTCTTGGAGTGAGGGAGAGTCTTTAAGAATAATTGAGCTGTGGCTGGTTGATGGCCATTTTGTTTACAGCACAGAACCCTACGATACCTGGACGTCAGTTTGAAAAAAAAAAAACAAAAAACAAAAAAAAAAAACAAACACATAACAAACAAAATAGAAAACACTGTGCTAATTATGCGAGGCAATAAATTTCAACTTGTATTCGTATTATTTCTATTTCATACAACAATAAAGACGAGAATAACAGTCCGAAAATTGAAATCATACACATCAAGCCTCATTAAAAACAAATAAACGTTTACAAGTTGAGAAATCTATAATTATACTTAAAATTTTCAGGTCACCAAATTTAAGCAGTGATTAGTGGTCCCTAGACACACGTGTTCTCCAAACCCTCTGAGATCCCCGGAACTCAATTTGAAATCAACAGTACTAAAACTAAGCGAAGCTAATTATTTTCCAATTCTGAGTAGCCCATGACATGCGAACACTCACCTTGGCCTTTACTTAGGCTAGACGAGGCGTTCGTGGAGACAGCTATCCGGTCTATTGGCTGGTCATGTCAAGCCCTAGCATATGATTGTACCCAGCCCTGTTGCTCTTACGGCAATCCCAAACATTCTTTATTATATGTACTAAATAGGTGCAGATAGCGGGTCTTAGTGTGCTCGTGGTATTTGATGTTAAATTATTTAATGTGTGAAGTTCAAATCATAGAGCACTGGGGAATTTGGTATACACCCTTCTCACCTTACTCCCAGAGTCCACTCTGAGTGGTAGTACCTGTTAGGGTCCCATCTATGGGTTAAATAGAAAAATGAGTTTAAAAAAGTTGTTTAAGAATGAATAAACAAAACGTCATCGGCTAGATACACAACAAGGGTTGACATGTGCTTAAAAAAGACAATTATTTGGCTGACTTCTGATTTAAGTGCGGAAAATTAAAACGGAAGGTTTATTGGTGGTACCTAATGACAGTTTAACACAGTCTATGAATTATATTTTGCGAATGGTTACGGTTTTTTAGGGGATTAGGTTCTTCTTATATTAAGTATCTGCTTAAAAATAAACAAAAAAGATCCAAATTATTATACATTTAATTAACCATGGGCATTATATTGATTATTATTTAGGCAGTGTTTGTGTTAGTATTGCTATGTATATTTCAATTAACCTAGTTATTAAAAAAATTTTTCAACATCAAATCTATAGTAATTATGTTATTGGGTTTTTTTTAAGCAATGCAGTAATTAAAACAACTTAATCCCTAAAAACCGTAACCCAATTCCCAAAATGTTAAATTCATAGACTGTAGTTAAACTCTCATTGGTACCACCAAAAACTTTCCGTTTTAATTTTCCGACCTAACATCAGAAGTCAGCCTTGAAGGTCCTCAATTCTCCCAAAACAACTTGTTAAAACTCATTTTCCTATTTAACCCATAGATGGGACGCCTAACAGGTAAACTACCATCAGAGTGGACCTGGAGTAAATGATGAGGGGTGACTGGGTAATGGTGATGAAAGGGTATTCTACATCCCCCAGTGCTCTAGAATTTGAAACTTCACCATTAATTCTGACCTAAATCAGAAGTCAGCCGCAATTATCCCACTGTCTATTTCTGAAATAATATGAACTTCGGACTGTTGTCCTTATCTTAATGCGAATAACACACAGCCTTCAGGCACTGTAATCCCGGGCTCTGTTTAGGTGGGGTTTTTTAAAATTTATTATTTTAATACTTAAAAATAAGTCATCTGCAGACCTAACCATGAATTCAAACGCATTTTCAGAGCTTAAAAATATAATCGTTGTTTGAACTCGTAAAAATTGTCACCTTTTTTTAACCTGCTCTCATTTTTCTGAAAAACGATTTGGAAGAAGTGGGAGTTTTGACAGCCGTCTCTTAGAAAGTAAAATAGAAAGAAATAAATTAATAAACAAACGAGTTAGACACGTCAATTGGCGAATATTAAAAAAAGGTAACAAGAATAAGAGAAATGCGTACAAGAATAAAAAAAAACAGAGAGAAAAAAAAAAAAACAACAAACAATGGTGTAAAGAGGGTAAGTGAGTTTAGAATCTAAGACGGTCAGGGGTTGCAAAATATCGTGTGAGGTAAGTGTATTTACCTAAGGGAGAAACAAAGAAAAATAGTTTAAGACCTCCCACGAAGATTTTTAATGGTTGAATTGGCGCTGGCGGCTCGTGTGCAAAAAGTGTTTATTTTTTTTAAATATAGTTTTGATTTGTTGTTAGAATGACGTCACAAAGAAGAAGAAGAAGAAGAAGAAGAAAAGAAGAAGAAGAAGAAGAAGAAGAAGAAGAGAAGAAGAAGAAGAAGAAGACTGAAAAAGGAGAAGGGGGAATAGATAGGACATAGAAAGAAAGAAAAGAATAGAAAAAGAAAGAGAAGAAAGAAAGAAAGAAAGAGAAGAAGAAGAAGAAGAAGAAGAAGAAGACACAACAACAAACAACAACAACAACAACAACAACAACCGAAAAAAGGAAGAAGGGAATAGAAAAAGGACATAGAAAAGAAATAAAATGAAAGAAAAAGAAAGAAAGAAGAAAGAAGAAGAAGAAGAAGAAGAAGAGAGAAGAAGAAGAAGAAAGAAGAAGAGAGAAGAGAATTGAAAACAACAAACAAATTTGACAAATCTTGAATAACATCTTGATAACAACAAGCAACAAGTTATGTTATAATTCTATATTTTGCGGGAAAATATAAACAATATTCACGGACAAATTGAACAAATTTCTCATTAACACACACGGCTAACACACACACACACACACTCACACACACACACACATATATAATATATATATATATATATATAGAGAGAGAGAAGAGAGAGAGAGAGAGGGGGGGAGAGAGAGAGGGGGAGAGAAACAGTTGTACACACATACACTCACCACACACACACACATACACCAACACACACATATATATATCATATATATATATATATAATTATATATATATATATATATATATACCAACATATATTGAATGGATAATAAGAACTAGCCCCATTTACGTTTAATATTACAGTATCATCAGGAAAGGTTTGGCATAAATTAAAGTACTGTAATATCTCCGGGTAAACGTTACGGTATGTCAAATTAGTATATAAGACACAGATTCTTTGCTAATTTTTTTTTTAATATTTTTTTTTTTTGAAAAAATATGTAACACATATAGATATACTCACCACCAAGCACATGCATATATATATATATATATTTATATATATATATATATATATATGTATGGTTGTAATGTCTACCTTCAATGAAAGGGACATAACGAGATGAGTTCACATCCAGGACAAGGCTGTTTGAATTTCACATAGCACTAATATCCTTGGAAATGGTATGTCTCCAGCTATGAGTAAATGTGTGTGTGTAATGTGGTCTGTGTATGTGTGTCTGTGTATATATGTGTGTATGTGTAACTGTGTTTCTGTTGATTTCTGGTACAATCTTACCCAGTTAAGGTGCTATATTATCGAAATCATTGCTTTTGTTCAAATCTTTATAAATGAGGATAGGTATTGATTCAATTATTATTTTATTAAAACATTATCCTTTGAACTTTTCTAAAGTTGAAGAGTGGTCATTATTATTAAGATATGTGACGAAGACATATAAATTACCATCCGATTGTTATCGCTCTTTCGTGTTCGTAATGCGTCTTTTTTAGACAATGATTCTTTCACCGCATAACGTTTCGCACATTTATAGTTCTGTTCTATATAAGTTTTTTTTTACCCCACTTCTTATTTTCTAATTGAATAAAAGAATAAAGTTATAATAAAGAATAATAAACCACACTTAATAGATAAAATGGCAACAAAGATTTTTAGTCGCAAAGATTCTCAGATGAAAAATGTTTTATGTTTTGTATTCTAAAATTCTAAAATTTATCGACATCGTCACGTGACTGAAAATATTCGTAATAATGAAACATTACACAGGAAAAACAATTTTAACAACAACAGGTTTTCAAGTACACTTTTCTTACTATATATTTATATATATATATATATATATATATATGTAATATACCAAACTTGTTGGTAAATCCTCGCGGTAAGAAAAAACCGCAAATAGTTTTGATTGTAAAATATATCTATCAAACATTACCCGGGGAGAAAAAAAAATTTGGAAAAACAAAAGACCAAGATAATCGTACCAACCAAAAATAATCTATTGGTACAGATATTTGGCCAAAACAAAAAACAATTTATGTGTATATATATATATATAAGATATATATATTCATACAAAACCGCCAGGAAACTAAAGCTAATAAGTAAAATGCTCAATACCTAAGTAGAGCAAATAATAAATATAAATCAAATGAGTCAGACAAAACCTACTAAAAGTTTCGCTTAATGCTCTTCAGGCTAAACTGAGTCAGATTAGCCCTGAAGACCATTAAGCGAAACTTTTAGTAGGTTTGTCTGACTCATTAGATTTATCTTTATATATATTATATATATAATATTATATATATATATATATATTATAATGGAGGAGCCTGTGCTAATGGTTAGAGTCGTGGAAAATGGACCGTCGACTTCGGTTTCAATTCAATAGCGCTAATACCCTTGGGAAAGGTATAATCCATATATTCTCCCTCCAGCTATGNGGTTAAATAGTAGGGCAGACTTGACTCTTTAACTTGGGTAGGTAACCGGTCTAGGAGAGGGTAACTCTGAATTCAAAATTCCTGAGGTCGATCGTTGATTGGGTTTGTGGAATTCCTTGATGCACCAATTATTTCCTATCGACTGTACCAAAAAGTGCGGAATGGTCCTACACCAGCCTTCACCACTATAAACAAAACACTGTGTTGGTAGTTCACCTAATGAACACTCATGCGTCGAAAATCGACGAGAGAGTGCATTTTTAAATATATATATGTATAAAAGATACGGACGGTATTTGAGGACACATATATTTTTGATTAATACTGTATCGGATTGGTCTTTCCTTCATTTCTTTTTCAGAAATGAACATGTTAGACCTTATGTTAACTAATGAAATGAAAAGGCTGGTTCTGATTGGAGATTTAGAAATAACATTTTTTTGCAAGATCTTTAGTACAGAAGATTCGTAAAGATTTACAAAATGAAAATGACAATGTTTTCCTGTATCAAAAGGTATTGTGCCTGAAAATATCCGTATGGTGAAGATTAAAACGTTACTCAGGAAATAAACTATTTTTACTGCAACATGTTTTTCATTAGATATTTCTCATTATATATACTAGCAAATATATGCACCCTCCGGGTGCAAGTATTTAAGTTTTAATGTAATAAAATATTGTATTATATTAGAAAGGCTAATGAAACTAAATAAGAATGCAGATAAAAAGATTTGAAACAGGGGGGGTATAATCGAAAAATAGAACAACTGAAACTTTCACTTCCATCACTCTCGTCTTTCATTGTTATTTTTTCTAATTTAAGTATTTAGTTAAAAAAGGAAGTAAAGAATAAAATTACAGTTATTTCTTCTTGTTAATGGATTTCATTTAAGATTCATTGAAGAGATTTTTGCTTATATTCATTAAAATAAAACCAAACAATTAGAAATCAATAGTACTAAACACATATTTATTAAAATCACATTTTAAATATCAATATGCAAATTAGCCTTCCCGTTCACATTGTAAACCGTTATTTTGTTGTATATATAAATATAATGCAGTTATTAATATGTGATATGGTCAACAGCATTAATAATGTAAAACAATTTTATTAATAATTGATATTTAAATAAAAAATAAAGTCATTGAGATTGTGATGTCAATAACTAAGGAATTGTGACTTGAGTAGTAAAATATAGTTTCGGTTACAGACAGAAAAACCCACATATCCATTATAATAAGATATATATATATATATATATATATATATATAGAGAGAGAGAGAGAGAGAGGGTTTGGATAGCGTAGACACAGAGACAACAGTGAAATTTTGTGCAAGGTGGTCAACGTTATTGTCGGTATTACTCGAACAACGAGAGAGTCAATCCCCTTTTTGCTAGCGCTAAACAGACGAATATTGTTTGGCGATGTCAGCTCCGCACGTTACCGCATATATCATATTATCCAAACTGTGTTATTCATGTACTGAATAGGCGAGTGCCGGTATCGAACCAGGAATCTTGTGATTGCCTAGGTAAATGCTTTACCGACTGAGTTAAATCGACCCGTAATTATCTAATGTATGACGTTTATTCTTATTCTTATTCTTCTTTTGGGAAGCTCACAACAAGAGTGTGGGACAACAGCAAGCTCACTATCCGTACAAAGGTACAGTGTATAGGGCATGTGTCATCAGCACCCTCATGTATGGAAGTGAAACATGGACCTTATACTCCCACCAAGAGCGGCGGCTAAATACTTCTACCTTCGCTGCTTTAGACGTGTACTGGGCATCACCTGGAGGACAGGATCACTAACACAGCAGTCATAGAGAGAGATCAACTCCCCAGCCTGTACTCTCTACTGAGACAAGGTCGTCTCGATGGTTGGGTCATGTACGTCGGATGGATGATGGACGAATCCCGAAAGACATCCTGTATGGAGAGCTAAATCTGGTAAGACAGATTGGTCGCCCCTACTGCGATTCAGATGTCTGCAAAAATGATCTCAGGTGCTTTGGCATTGTCCCTTCCAGCTGGGAAAATTTGGCTCAAGACCGCCTCGATAGCGGCAGAAATCTCATAGAGGCCTGTACACGTCAGAATTCACCCTGATAAACATCATGAAGCTAAAAGGTCATAAGAAAGCAACGGCAACAAAGCATCGGGACATCATCATCTACAGGGACAACCTACAATGCAAAATCTGTGGTCGAGAATGTTTCTCAAACATAGGACTTCATAGTCACAGGGCGCTGCAACCTCAGGGGCACACAAAACTTTTATCATAGTCTTTCGAGACTGAATTGCAATGAATCAATGAATCAATGATTCTTATTATTATTCTTCTTCTTCTTATTATTATTATTATTTATTCATTTATTTATTAGTCTTTGAAGTTAGTCTTCTAGTAACTAAGAAGGGATTTCTTGCCTTCACTTAGATTCAAGTTAGGGATCTGTTAATATATATATATATATATAATAATATATATATATATATATATATATATATATTATATAAAGAAGTACTGAACAAAGAAGAACAATGTTGCATATAAACATCATCAATATCAGTCGTGCTGACAATACGGATTTTTTTTTTATCGCCTAAGTAACTTCCAAAGCGGAGTGTTTCCTGCATGAACTACTCACCCTCCAGCATTCCGTCCTTAAGAATTACGGGTCGCTACCCACGGTCAATAGGAGGCCCTATTGTTTTTTTATACCCCTCTGCAAAGTTGCAGTCAGCGTATTCTACTGCCTAGCCCACAGGTATACAATATATATTATATATATTATATATATATATATATATAATATATATATATATATATAATCGTGAGAAAAAATTATGAGTCAACTATAGTTTTATCTCTTCAGTGCCACACGTTGTACATGATAAACCCATAAGTTTTTTTTTATTATAGCTCTACTTTTTGATGAAGTATTGAGCACTCTTGGGTAAATACCCATACTACTCCTATGGAACATTGAAGGGATACTCTGACTACATATATATGTATCCATGAACTTACCGAGAACACTACCCATAGATCAAACCTTTAATAGCACAACGTATTTGTAAACCCTCTGAAAATATAAGGAAAAGGAATCCATTTGTATATTTATGTAAATAAATGCATTCCTTTGATGAATCTATTATTGTTCTTACAATGTCTTTCACTACCTACTAATAACCAGGTAGTTCAACATTCCTGGTTAGCTAGTTGACCGATTCCAAACGTCTCTCTCTCTCTCTCTCTCTCTCTCTCTCTCTCTCCCCTCTCCTCCCTTCTCCTTCCTATCCCACTCGAATATAACATGAAGTTAACGGTTTTTCAAACGGGTTAAAAGATTTGAGGATCTACGAGGGTAATACTAAGAATTACGTCTCCAAAACAGCCAGGACGAAGGGAAACTTGTATTTGCTGTATATACGCTTGTGCCTGTCCCTGTACATGCCTCACTGCCACGCTCAGTCTTGGCTTGATAGTCGTTTCTGATGGAGCTCCCGATTGACGCTACCGTCAAGTGTTAAGTTCACGCAGTTAATCCATCTTTGAACACAAAACCGCATTAAACCGATCGAGATCCATCGCCAATTAATGGAAGTGTATGGTGAGTCGGGCATGGATATTTAAATCGACCACAAGTGGTGTAGGAGTTTGCAAGGTCGAGAATGTTCAACGCTTCCTCAACAATATGCGAGGAATTGATATGATATGTCATATATATATTTACCAACCCCTCCGCACGAGCAGGTCAATTTTTAAGCGGAGTTCAACATGTTTGAATTCAGAGTTTTCCTTCTCCTAGACCGGTTGCCTAACCAATGTTAAAGAGCCCAGTCTGCCCTAATATTTACCCATAGCTGGAGGGAGAGTAGAATTCATACCTTTCCCAAGGATATTAGCGCTAAATGAAATGCAATTACCACATCCAGGATTTGAACTCGGGGCGACGAGTCATTTCCCATGACTTTAACCATTACACCACGCACTTCTGATATAGTCATATAAGAGCTGCCAAAAGGCATCGACTGAAATTGCAATTATGTAGATACATGTTCTAACCTTAAATTATGTAAATATCATTGAGAATACACAACAAAGATCTCTGTTATTTCTAAATATTTTGGAGAACTTACTTTTAATACATTTGAGAATAATGATAGTATTAGAAACCGGTAACTGCAAATAATTATTTATTAAACCCAGTTTTGTTAAAATCATCATGCAAATTTTTCCCACCATATATTATGTAAATCTTTATTTCTTAGAGATATATAACACATATTTCAGGATTTTAGATGCATTAATAATATGGGCAGTTTTGCGGTAAATCTAACTCAGCTAGAATTTAATAGCGCCATCGTTAATAAATAAGATGCTAACTGAAATTAAATAATGACTATTTCATAATGGTTGAAAATATAACTTAAATAACTAAGGAAATCGTGACGTTAGAGGTGACGTAGTTTCGGTTACATATAGTTACATAATCTCCAATAATTCTTGTTTCTTATTGTACTACCGTTTTCATCTTGCAACACCCTCTATTTAAGGGGCCTAAACTACGTAGTACAATCATCATTAGATCTAATGAAAGTAACACGCTAAATAGGCAAGAAATAAGCGATATCCTGCTGAAACTATGTCAAATGTCGATTACGCAGATGATCTAGAGCTTCTCGTTACGAGACGTTTTGAAAACGTTAACTTTGGGATTACCATCGTATAAAGCTATTTAAGTATTCTGGCAACGGAAACTTCGTCGAAGGAAGGTTGGCTTTCGATTTTTCTTAATTACTAAAAAGTAAAAAAAACAGGAATTTCATGAAGGCTTCCGCTGCACAGTCTTCACTAAAAGACTTGGTTCCATACTGACCGCATATTAATGATCACATGCCATGAAATCGAATTAGCAATAACGACCTCGGAATCTATTACGCGCCCTCAACCTAAGCGAGTCGAAATGTTACGCTAAAATATCTTCATTAAAAGAAATAAAATGCAGAAATGAAGAATTTTGAATGAAATAAAAATCGACAAAGTAAAAGAAGAAGAGGAAATAGGAATGGAAACTAATAAATCTAAATTTGGATAAAGCACTTAAGATATCTTTCCTTTTTTTTTTTTTTTTTTTGCCTTCCATAAAAATGTGAGTTTCCATTAAGAAGGAATCATTGGAAAGTGTCTGAAGGTTAGGAAGAGAAAGAAAGAAAGAAAGAAAGAAAGAAAGAAAGAAATAAAAATAAGACTAAGGAAAAAGAATTACCAAATGAAATGTAAGGCTTACTTTAGGATTCGAAGAATTCTCTGCAAGAGCGAAAATGGAACAGAGAATATAATAGGAGAGAGGAGGAGGTGGGATAGAGATAGAGATAGATAGAGATAGATAGATAGATATATAGATAGCGAGAAAGAGTAGAAAGAAAGAAGAGAAAGAGGGAGAGAGAGATAGAGGATTCGAAGAATTCTCTGAGAGCGAAAATGGAACAGAGAATATATAAGAGAGAGGAGGAGCGGAGAGGGATAAAGAGACACATAAAGAGAGAAAGATAGATAGAGATAGAGATAGAGATAGCGAGAAAGAGAGAGAGAGAGAGAGAGAGAGAGAGAGAGAGAGAGAGAGAGGAGAGCAATAATAAGGCTAACTTTAGGATTCGAAGAATTCTCTGCAAGAGCGAAAATGGAACAGAGAATATATAGGAGAGAGGAGGAGGTGGAATAAAACGAATGAGATAAGAGAGGGGAGACACATAGAGAGAGAAAGATAGATAGAGATAGAGATAAATAGATAGATAGAAGCGAGAAAGAGAGAGAGAGAGAGAGAGAGAGAGAGAGAGAGGAGAGAGAGAGAGAGAAGAGAGAGAGAGAGATACAAAAAAATAATAAGGCTAACTTTAGGATTCGAAGAATTCTCTGTACGAGCGAAAATGGAACAGAGGATATAGGAGCGAGGAGGAGGGATAAAATGAATGAGATAAAGAGAGGGAGACACATAGAGAGAAAGATAGATAGAGATAGAATAGATAGATAGATAGATAGATAGAAGAGAAGAGAAAGAGAAAGAAAGAAAGAAGAGAGAGAAGAGAGAGAGAGAGAGAGAGAGAGAGAGAGAGAGAGAGAGAGAGAGAGAGAGAGAGAGAAAAAAAAATAAGGCTAACTTTAGGATTCGAAGAATTCTCTGTACGAGCGAAAATGAACAGAGGATATTGGAGAGAGGAGGAGGGATAAAATGATAAGATGAAGAGAGGGAGACATATAAGTAGAACAAGATATATATATATATAATGGACTCTCCCGTCGATTTTCGACGGTATGAGGGTTCATACACACAATGAACACTACACAGTGATTTGTTTATAGTGGTGAAAGCTTGTGTTGGACCATCCACACTTTTTGGCACAGTCGATAGGAAAGAATTGGTGCATCAAAAGTTGCCAGAAAGCCAATCAACGACCGACCTCTGGAATTTTGAATTCAGAGTTATCCCTCTCCTAGACTGGTTACCTACCCAAGGCTGAAAAGCCCAGTCCGCCCTACTATTTAACCCATAGCTGGAGGGGAATATATGGATTGATACCTTTCCCAAGGGTATTAGCGCTATGTGAAATGCCAACAGCTTCGCCTAGGATATATATATATATATATATATATTATATATATATATGTGTGTGTGTGTGTGTGTGTGTGTGTGTGGAGAAAGGTAGACAAACACGGATGTTATGGAAACTGGATGTTATTGTCGACGATGCAACGTTTCGGTCTCTTAATTAAGAGACCGAAACGTTGCATCGTCGACAATAAACATCCAGTTTCCATAACATCCCGTGTTTGTCTACCTTTCTCCACCTACTGTCAGATTAACCCCTCACATTTTCTCATATATATATATATATATATATATATATATATATATATAAGAGAGAGAAGGAGGGGGGGTGTTATGCAAAGCAAATAATAAGGCTAACTTTTGTTAAATGGCATATTAAACCTCGTGTGTTATTTAATACGAACGCTATCCTTTTAGAAGAGTAGTATTATTATTACTTAACCCATAGCTAGAGGGATGTGGTGTTAATAGATTTTCGAAGAGTAAAGTTAATGTAATAGCGCGACTCTGTGTGTGTGCGTTTGTGTGAGTGTGTTTATTTTGTGTGTGTGTGTGTGAGTGCACGCGCGTGTATGTATGTGTGTGCTTCTGTGTGTATCCACTAGCTCTACTGTACTCTAAGTGGAATTTCTGTTTGTGTACAATGATAAATTAATCCTAGAAATTTTGTTTATATGTTTTATTCTAATTCCTTCAAATGCAATTAATGTTGATGACTGGCGTTTAAGTTGTTTGGATCAGTGGGCAACGTTGCTCAATACTGAAAGAGTTCAGCGTTTGCCGTACAAATAATTACCCCGATAATTTTGGTAAAAAACATTTAATTCATCCAGCGAACTCGAAACAAGACACTAACATTAATTGTAGCCGTAGGATAGTATGGGGAAATTGCGGTCCTAAATACTGCTAAGAAAGGAATAAAATGTTGCATAGGGCTCGACTCAGGCAACAAAATCGTACATGTTATATACTGGTATCTTCAAACTCACGCTACTCTGACTCGTATACGTTGTTGGTTTACAGTGGAGATCGTTTCTAACCCCTAGACGATGTATCTAGTGGTCGCTTAAATGAATCACAAGGCATGCTCTATGTAGTAGGAAATTTGACTTTATTTCTCTCATCTCGGCTGTACGTGGTGGATGTGGGTGAGTGGCGTTGATAATGGGCACTACTACTGCTGGTGTGGTGGAAGGTGGTGGGCGCGCCTCACTGCTCGCTGGCAGCGATCGACCGTGTCAGCGGTCACCCAGTCCGCTCTGCTCGCCGTCTCTCTGGGGTCTCACTCTGGGTGGACTGACAACCGCTTAAGTATTGACGACCGCCCACGCATTTTAATCTTTCTCTTTGTCCCTCAGCCGGAAGTCCTTACTTCCTTTTCCAGTTTCTTTGTTCAATTTTCCGCTTGTATAGAGGAAGTCCTTTGTCACACCAGACCCTCTGTCTACCTTAGCCATTGTCTTCTCAGTTCAATTTTCCTTTGTCTTTTCGAACTTCCCGCGCAAAACAAACTGAACAATAGTCAATCTGCAACAAAAAGACAAGACAAGGTTTGTATATTTTAAAAGGGATTGCTAAAACTTGTAGCTTTAGCGGTCTCAAGTTACACATATATATATATATATATATATATAATCCAAAAGTCCAGACAAGAAATCTTCCTTACGACATAATAGTTTTATTTAAAAAACCGTCGCAGTTTGAGAGCTCAATGTGTGTTCTTAATATTAGAGTCACAGAGCAAATATATAAGTAAAGAAATAACAAAAGACTTAGAGATTGAGCTTTATAGTCTATTTCAGGGAGCTTAGACAAAGTTTCTAACTCTCCCAACTCATCATATGCTAATGATGAAATCTTTATTACTTTAAAGGCTTTTGAAAACAGATTTTTATTTTTTATTTTATTTTTTAAAATTTAAAAAAATATAAGTTCCAACTGAAAACATTGATGTTGCAAACAAAATAGACTATAATGCTCAATCTCTAAGTCTTTTGTTATTTCTTTACTTATATATATATATATATATATATATATATATATATATATATATATATATATACATATATGAGGAAGAATGAATAAAGAAAAGAAAGAACAGAATGGATAATAAAAGATGAATTTAATCAATATCACTTACACATGTGTTTCGGTCAGTTCATCTCTGTGTACACGGTTCAAACAATTATTATCATTAAATAAACAAATGAAATGAAATAATAATAATAGAAAAAATGTGAAAATATTAAATTCATCTTTTATTATCCATTCTGTTCTTTCTTTTCTTTATTATTTATTCCTCATATTGTCGGATTCATTTCCAATTCCATTTTTACACACACACACACACACACACAAAACACAATATATATATATATATATATATATATATATTATATATATATATATATATAAGAGTAAAAATTTCGTGAACTCATCTTTGTGTAGAGTTCTTGTTGGGCTAAGAATTTTGGTTATAGGCTGATTCGTAGGAAGCGCGTGGTGTAATCGTTAAAGTCATGGGAAATCGACTCGTAGCCCCGAGTTCAAATACTGGACGTGGTAATTGCATTTCACTTAGCACTAATATCCTTGGGAAAGGTATGAATACTACTCTCCCTCCAGCTATGGATAAATAGTAGGGCAGACTGGGCTTTTTAACCTTGGTTAGGCAACCGGTATAGAAGAAGGAAAACTCTGAATTCAAACCTGTTGAACTCCGCTTGAGAAATGGACCTTGTGTCGCATCCAGCTCGTGCGGAGGGGTTGGTAAATATATATAGGCTCATTCGTAGTTGGGGTCTGCTGTTATATTGATTCCCCCAAAGTTGAGGTGTATTTGCGTTGTTCTGTTGTATCAACCGTCTCAGCGGCTAAAGATATTAGCCGTGTAGTCTCTGACTATTTTTACTGTTCTCAGGATTGCGGCTCCTGCCAGTTGCCGCTTTCTGGTTCTGTCAGGGGCGGATAACCCATGTTTTTTTCATAATAGCTATATTTCGCTTTGCCTTTTTAGAAAGAGTTTGAAAATCTCAAGAAACCTCTCGCTTTATCAATTTCCTTTATATACTGAAATAGACACCTTACAAACCTATCTATCTATCTATCTATCTATCTATCTAAGAGCATAATCCAAAGGCTAAGGTCACCAAAATATCTAGAAATCACGGAAATGTTTATTGCCAATGATGTTTACATCATTTTAAAGTTTCAACATGTTTCTGTCTCTACGTAATCGTTATTTCGGTCGATATCGATTATTATTGTTGGTACTGTGGCAGTTTTTTTTATCCCCATGTCATATCAGCTCACCGCCATGGAGTTGAGGAAACGTTGAACCTTGTCATCCTTGCAAACTCCCCATATCCCTTTACAGACATCTCTGGCATCCATACAGTTCTCCCCATAGTCTTCTATTAATTGGCAATGAATTTCAATCGGTTTAATGCTGTTTGCGTTCTAAAACCGCATAACTGTGAGAATTTCAACCAATTGTGTAGAAGCCATCGTTGCCGAAATAGCTTGTGAAATCTCTACTCAAAATTTTTTTTCTGTCTGCTCGCAATCAATTCGCTCACCGTCTGTTCGCAATCACGTCGCACACAGTCTGTTCGCCAACACGTCGCTCACCCCCACTGCCAAGAAATTCGGCTTATTTATTACTCCACTCCTCTCCCACAAACCACCTCACTTCCGGTCTGTACTCTTATAAAAGAAACTTAACCTTCGGGCGCCATTTCTTTTCCTAGCCCGAGATAAAAGGAGTTTCATTTGTTTTATCTTTATATCACATTATGAATACGCATGAAGCTAAGTAACCGAAGATTAAATAAAATAAGCCCTCCTTCCATTATTTCTCCTTCCCAAACAGCGGGTAGCCGAAATCTATACCTTACATTATAACAGGATGTCTCATCGTGGTGTAGTGGTTAGCAAGATGGTCTCGCAGATCAATTACTATTGAATAGCAAGTTAGATCCTTGAACCATACTTGCAACCTTGTGTCACATCCTACCCGTGATGAACGGGTTGGATAAATACCTACTACTGAATAGATACCCCTGTCGGCTGAGGCAGAAGAGAACACCAGCTACAGAGGGGTGAGATCTCCTCTGATCAATTGGCTGCTTGCGTCAAGCCCTAGCACCTGAATAATTGTCAATCGGGAGCACTATCAGAAAGGACTACCAAGCCAAGATTGAACGTTGTAGCGAGGCGTATACATGCGCAGATATAACAAACACACGCGTTACCTATAGCCACACAAACAGCTTGTGTCTCCGCTCCTTTGGAGACCTTAGTCTTGGGATTACCCTCGCATCTGAGTGTTATCTATCTTTCTTTCTTTCTATCTGAAAGGCAACGATTTTCATATTAGGAAATGCACTGGACGATCCAAGATCATTTTCTGGATGAGGCATTTTGTGCTCTACTACCACGCTACTTTCTTTGATAAAGGTAAGAATCCATGTTTCCCCCAATCCTCTATTGTGGACATAGAATTATTTAGCCTTGGGGTTACATAATGGATAGGTAGCCTAATAATTATGTACGGTAAGTGTAGACTCAAAAGTTAAGTAATGATTATTTGAGAAATGTCTTGGAAAATAACCAGAAAGAAACGATGCAAGGGTTCGTGCCAATATGATAGACAAGATCTAACCTTTAACTGACCTGGTTAGAGTTCAATGATTGGTCGGTCCGATCTTGAGAAAGAGTTAGATTAAAAGTATTGCTGGGGGCCGTGACGACCGGTCAAGATATATCTTTCTCTACGCTTGTTGGTTACATTTGGTAACTTAGGAAATAAAGATGTCAAACAGCGCTTAAAATGGTTCTAAATGTGGTAATTCTTCTAGAAGAAGTTTCATGGTAAATAACCAGTAAGAACTAACGCAGGAGTTCATGTCAGTATGATAGACAAGATTTAACCTTCAACTGACCTGGTTAGAGTTCTCCGATTGGTCGCTATGACGAACAGCGCTAGAATTACCCTAAATGTAGAATTCAAAAGTTAACTGTTAATTGTTTTAGAAGAAGAATCATGGAAAATAACCAGTAAGATCAAATGCAGGGATTCATGTTAGTATGATAGACAAGACATAACCTTTAACTGATCTTGTTAGTGTTCTCTAACTGGTTGCTGTGGCGAACTGTGCTAAAATGGCCCTAAATGTAGAATTCAAAAGTTAACTGGTAATTCTTTTAGAAGAGGAGTCGTGGAAAATAACCAGTAAGACCCAATGCAGGGGTTCATACCAGTATGATAGACAAGACTTATCCTTTAACTGACCTTGTTATAGTTCTCTGATTGGTCGCTGTTGCGAACTGTGCTAAAATGGCCCCTGCATTGGTTCTTACTGGTTATTTTCCATGCCTCTTCTTCTAAAAGAATTAGCAGTTAACTTTTGAATTCTACATTTAGGGCCATTTTAGCACAGATCGCCACATCAACCATTTAGAGAACAGTTAACAAGGTCAGTTAAAGGTTATGTCTTGTCTATCATACTGACATGAACCCCTACTTTGGTTCTTACTGATTATTTTCCATGCCTCTTTTCTAAAAGAATTACCAGTTAACTTTTGAATTTTACATTTACGGCCATTTTAGCACAGTTTGCCACATCATCCATTTAAAGAACACTAACCAGGTCAGTTAAAGGTTATGCCTTGTCTATCATACTCACATGAACCCCTACATTGGTTCTTACTGGTTATTTTCCATGCCTCTTTGTCTAAAAGAATTACCAGTTAACTTTTGAATTCTACATTTAGGGCCATTTTAGCACAGTTCGCCACATCAACCAGTTAGAGAACACTAACAAAATCAGTTAAAGGTTATGTCTATCATACTTACATGAATCCCTGCATTTGATTTTACTGGTTATTTTCCATGATTCTTCTTCTAAAAGAATTAACAGTTTATTTTTGAATTCTACATTTAGGGTAATTCTAGTGCTGTTCGTCATGGTGACCAATCGGGGGACTCTAACCAGGTCAGTTAAAGGTTATGCCTTGTCTATCATACTGACATGAACCCTGCATTGTTTCTTACTGGTTATTTTCCATGCTACTTCTTCTAAAAGAATTACCAGTTAACTGTTCATTTGTAATAATAAAAGAATTGTCAAATAGATGGACAAACTCCTCGTAAATGCTAGGAAATTTCACACCAGAAGATAAAAATGAGCCCAGATAGAAGGTGTAGGATCCGGTCAGCTAAGAGGACAAGATAAGTATAGGAATATGAGAAGTAAGAAGGCTACGTGACATTTGTAGGCAACCGGTCAAACAGAAGGATTAAATTAAAACTAGCAAATCCTATTCATAAAACTCTGCTTGCGATGGATCTATCTATGTATCTATTTATAGCGTTTATATTTATAGCATTCCTCTATATCCATCTATCTCAGTCTATTTCTATCTATTATCTATCTATCTATCTATCTATATCAGTCTATTTCCATTTATCTATCTATCTATCTCATTTATATTTATATCTATTTATATCTATTCATCCCAGTCTATTCATATCTATCTATATAGCTAGCTAGCTAGCTAGCAAGCTCTACCAGCCAGTTCACATCTATCTATCTATCTATCTATCTATCTATCTATCTATTCCAGTCTGTTCACATCTATCTATCCCAGTCTGTTCATATCTATCTATCTATCTTTCCAAGTCTGTTCATATCTATCTATCTATCTATCCATCACAGTAAGTTCATATCTATCTATCTATCTACTATCTCAGTCTGTTCGCATCTATCTATCCAGTCTGTTCATATGTATTTATCTATCTTTCAAGTCTATTCTGTCTATTATCTATCCTAGTCTGTTCATATCTATCTATCTATCTATCACAGTCTGTTCATATTATCTATCTATCTATTTATCTATCTGTCTATCTATCTATCTATCAATCCCAGTCTGTTCACATCTATCTATCCCAGTCTGTTCATAGGTATCTATTTATCTTTCCAAGTCTGTTCATATCTCGCTATCTATCTATCCCAGTCTGTTCATATCTATCTATCTATCTATATATCTATCTCAGTCTGTTCACATCTATCTATCCCAGTCTGTTCATATGTATTTATCTATCTTTCCAAGTCTGTTCATATCTGTCTATCTATCTATCCCAGTCTGTTCATATCTATCTATCTATCTATCTATCTCTATATCATAGTCTGTTCATATGTATCTATCTATCTGTCCAAGTCTGTCCATATCTGTCTATCTATTTATCCCGGTCTGTTCATATCTATCTATCTATCTATCTATCTATCTATCAATCTATCTATCTATCTATCTATCTATCTATCTATCTCAGTCTGTTCACATCTATCTATCCCATATGTTCATATCTATCTATCTATCTATCCCAGTCTGTTAATATCTATCTATCTATCTATCTATCAATCTATCTATCTCAGTCTGTTCACATCTATCTATCCCATATGTTCATATCTATCTATCTATCTATCTCAGTCTGTTCATATCTATCTATCTATCACAGTCTGTTCATATTTATCTATCTATCTATTTATCTATCTGTCTATCTATCTATCTATCAATCCCAGTCTGTTCACATCTATCTATCCCAGTCTGTTCATATGTATCTATCTATCTTTCCAAGTCTGTCCATATTTGTCTATCTATCTATCCCAGTCTGTTAATATCTATCTATCTATCTATCAATCTATCTATCTCAGTCTGTTCACATCTATCTATCCCAGTCAGTTCATATGTATCTATCTATCTTTCCAAGTCTGTTCATATCTGTCTATCTATCTATCCCAGTCTGTTCATATCTATCTATCTATCTATCTATCTATCTATCTATCTATCTATCTATTCATCATCAGTTCATATTTATCTATCTATCTATCTATTTATCTATCTGTCTGTCTATCTATCTATCAACTTGTTTTTTTTCACATACCTGCACACACAGGGAAAATAAATAAAAAAGAATCGACTCTTGATGAGTGTGAGGTGAAAACAGCGTGTGCAAAATAATTTCTTCAAACTATTGACGGTATACTACGGTTCACACTGGCGGAATCTGTTCTTATCAACTAGATAAGCAAACGTATCAGTTACAGGAATGAAGCCGGCTCAAAAGTAGAATCCCCGGCGTAAGCCGCTAAGTACACTGAACAAACCTCGTTTTGAAGACCGGATGTCACAAAGCTCGCTAACTT
>CM042163.1:41423031-41450531 GCA_023376005.1 Doryteuthis pealeii
AACGAAAGAAAGAAAGAAGGAAAGAATAAACGAAAGAAAGAAGGAAAGCAAGAGAGAAAGTAAGAAAGAAAGAAAGAAGGAAGGAAGGAAGGAAAGAAAATAAAAAAGAGAGCAGAAAAGCACCAGAAGGAAAGAAAGAAAGAAAGAAAGAAGGAATTGAGGCAAGAGGGGGAACAATGAAATAATACAAGAAAGAAAGAAAGAAAGAAGGAAAGAGACAAAGAAACAAAGAAGGAAGGAAAGAAACATAGAAAGAAAGAAAGAAAGAAAGAATAGAGGCAAGATGTGGAACAATGAAAGAATAAACGAAAGAAAGAAAGAAGAAAAGAGACAAAGAAACAAAGAATGAAGGAAAGAAAGAAAGAAAGAAGAAAGGAAAGAAAGAAAGAAAGAAAGAAAGAAGGAATAGAGGCAATATGGGGAACAATGAAAGAATAAATCAAAGAAAGAAAGAAAGAAAGAAAGAAGGAAACAAACTAAGAAAGAAGGAAGGAAGGAAAGAAAGACAGAAAGAAGGAAGGAAAGTAAGTAAGAAAGAAAGAAGGAAAGAAAGAAAGAATAGCGGCAAGATGGGGAACAATGAAAGAATAAACGAAAGAAAAAAAGAAGAGATGAAAGAAAGAAAGAAAGAAAGAAAGAAAGAAAGAAAGAAGGGAGGAAGTAAATAAATAAATAAAGAAACAAACAAACAAATAGAGGCAAGATAGGGAACAATGAAAGAATAAACGAAAGAAAGAAAGGAGGAAAGAAAGAAAGAAAGAAAGAAAGAAAGACGGAAAGAAAGAAGAAAAGAAAGAAATTGATCGAGGCAAAAATTGGGAACAATGAACAAATAATCGAAAGAAAAGAAAGAAAGAAAGAAAGAAAGAAAGATAGATAGAAAGAAAGAATGAAATATAAATGAGATGGCTCGTAGATCCAATGAATGTAAAATATTCCATAAAAAATTGAGAAGGCAACAAGAAAAATAAGATAAGAAAAAGGAAATGGTTAATGATAGAAGTCTCAAAATTGTCAGTAACTATGGCGGCGGCGGCCATGATGGTGGTGGCGGCGGCGGCCATGATGGTGGTGGCGGCCAAGATGGCGGAGGTGGCGCAGGCAAGCGGCAGTGTCGGCGGCTTTATTCACAATGTCAGACGAACGGGAAGACTATGTAAAGAAATCACGCCTTAATAGCGTTTTTTATTTCTTTTTTGTCATAGTTATTTATCTACCTTTTTTTCGTAATAGAGAATATAGAAATACGCTTCTCTCAAAATAAACGTGTTTTTCTTTCTCTGGCCTTGACATTTTAGCTTCTTTCTTTCTTTCTTTCTTCCTTTCTTTCTTTCTTCCTTTCTTTACTCCTTTCTTTCTTTCTTTCTTTCTTTCTTCCTTTCGTTATTTATTTATCTAAAATTACCTTTCTTTCTTCCCTGGGGAGTCCCCGTGACGTATTGGCTAACGTGCTGGGTAGTAGTTAGTTAGTTAGTTCAAATTCCACTTTCGGACTAATACCCTTGTGAAAGGTATGAACTCCGTTATGGGTTAAATAGTAGAATAAAAGCGCGTGGTGTAATGGTTAAAGTCATGGGAAATGGACTCGCCGCCCCGAGTTCAAATCCTGGATGTGGAAATTGAATTTCACTTAGCGCTAATACCCTTGGGAAAGGTATGAATCCTACTCTCCCTCCAGCTATGGATAAATAGTAGGGCAGACTGGGCTCTTTAACCTTGGTTAGGCAACCGGTCTAGGAGAAGGAAAACTCTGAATTCAAACCTGTTGAACTTCGCTTAAGAAATTGAACTTCTGTCTCATCCTGCTCGTGCGGAGGGGTTGGTAAATTTCAAATAGTACCATTATTATTCTTCACCAAGGATGGATTTGGCATTAGATAACCCATAAAGGTCAATATGCCATTAACAAGGAAAGCTTTTTGAGGCTTGCTTTCTTGTTTTTGCACTATTCATTTTTTCTTTCTCAATCTGTGGACGAGCAGAATCCCAGTCCCCACGAACGAAACGAGTCCGGATATGTGTGGCCTGTGCGAGGGGGAGGAGTGTGGCGAGTGACCACGGAAATTGAACTCGTCACCTCTTCGTTGCTGAAATGCTGGTGAAATTCCACACGAGCAGTGCAGAGTAACCCGTATGTAAAGTCTCGTCGTGAGGATTGACGTGTGCTGATGAATGTCGAACGTGCAAATTCAGAGTGAGGAGCCCGGATGAAACACAGCAATGGGATATTTAGGGACCTGCCTTCCCAGATCAAGGAGAAAGTCTGCAGTAGCATTTTGGCTGTCGAAACGAGTGGAAGAGAAGATATATTTGGATAGTGCTAGTGAGAAGACTAGAACTGCTGGGAGAGCAAAGCAAGTACGACGACTACGACTGTCTGATCATCTGAAGGTCCCTGGTTCATTCCTGGGTTTCGGCACCACTGATAACCTGAAGGAAGCAGTTTGCTAAGCAATCTTTGAAAAATTGTCTTTCTTTTTACTATTTTTTTATTGCCTTTTTTTTCTTTTTTTTTCTTTTCTTTCTTTCATTGTTCTGTCTTTGTTTTGTCCTTTCTTTCTTTTAAAATTTGCCTCTCTTTCTCTCTTTTTTACTTTTTTCTTTCTTACTTTTTTTTCTTTCTATTCCTCTTTCATTCTTTCTTTCTTTCTATGAATTTTTTTTCTTTTTTCTTTCTTTCCTTCTTTATTCTTTTTGACATTGCCTTTCTTTCTTTCTTTTTTCGTTCATTCTTTGAAATTTTTCTTTTCTTTTTTCTTTCTTTTTTCTTTTTTTCTTTTCTTTCTTTCATTGTTCTCTCTTTGTTTTGTCTTTTCTTTCTTTTAAAATTTGCCTCTCTTTCTCTTTTCTTTCTTTCTTTCGTTTTTACTTTTTTCTTTCTTACTTTTTTTCTTTCTATTCCTCTTTCGTTCTTTCTTTCTTTCTTTCTTTCTTTCTATGAAATTTCTTTTCTTTTTTTTCTTTCTTTCCCTCTTTATTCTTTTGACATTGCCTTTCTTTCTTTCTTTTTCGTTCATTCTTTGAAATTTTTATTTTCGTTTTTGTTTCTTTTTTGTTTTTTTGTTTCTTCTTTCTTTTTTTCTTTTTTTTTCCTTTTCTTTCTTTTTGTTTCTTCTTTCTTTCATAATTTCTTCTTTTGAAAATTATTCTCTGCTTGATTGACATTTCCTTTCCTTCTCGCTTTCAATTATTCTATTCTCTTTCTTTCTTTCTTTCTTTCTTTCTTTCTTTCTTGCTTCTTTTTATAACATTGTCTTTTTCATTCGTAAAGAACTGACTTTTTTATAGACTCTGTTTTAACATTTCTTTCTTGTCTTCTGTTCTTTGTTTCTTTTTTTTCTTTCGTTCTTTTCTTTCTTTCTTTTCATTCTTTTCATACTTCTTCTTTTTTTCTTTCCTTCTTTCTTTTCCTTCTTTTTTTTCTTTCTTTCTTTTCCTTTTTTTTTCTTTCTTTCTTTTCATTGTTTTCTTTCTTTTCATTGTTTTCTTTATTTCTTTTTCATTCTTTATTTCTTTTCATTTTCTTTCTTTTTTTCTTTCTTTTCTTTCTTTCTTTCTTTCTTTCTTTTGTGTCTTTTTAAATTGTCTTTCACTCTCCACACCCCCTGTGGTTGCAGCATAGATCTAATAAAATGGTTCTGCACACAAATTCCTTTACCTCTCAAAAGAGGAGGGGGTGCAATGAGAGCAGAGATGCAATAGGTGCAATGATGCATATCTAACAGCCGAAGCCGATACCGACTCAAAATTCTTTTAAAATTACTTTCCTCTTTTCTTTCTTTCTTTCTTTCTTTTCTTTCTTTTTTTCTTTCTTTCCATTCTTTTTTTCTTTCTTTCTTTTTTTTCTTTCTTTCCATTCTTTCTTTCTTTCTTTTCCCTTTCTTCTTTCTTTTTTCTTTCTTTCGATTCTTTCGTGTCTTTCTTTCCTTCTTTTTTCTTTCTTTCGTTCTTTCTTTCTTTCATTTTCCTTTTTTTCTTTCGTTCTGTCTTTCTTACATTTTCCTTTTTTTCTTTCGTTCCATTCTTTCTTTTCTTTATATCTTTCTTTCTTTCTTACTTTTCTTTTTTTCTTTATTTCATTCTTTCTTTCTTTTTTTCTTTCTTTCTTTTTCTTTCGCTTTCGACTCTTTCAAGTCTTTCTGTCCTTCTTTTTTCTTTCTTCTGTTCTTTCTTTCTTTCATTTTTCTTTTTTTCTTTCGTTCCATTCTTTCTTTCTTTAAATCTTTTTTTCTTTCTTTCTTTCTTACATTTCTTCTTCTTTTTTTCTTTATTTCCATTCTTTCTTTCTTTCTTTCTTTCTTTTTGACTTTCTTTCTTTTTATTTCTTTCGATTCTTTCGTGTCTTTCTTTCTTTTTTTCTTTCTTTCCGTTCTTTCTTTCTTTCATTTCTTTTTTTCTTTCGTTCCATTCTTTCTTTTCTTTATATCTTTCTTTCTTACTTTTCTTTCTTCTTTTTCTTTATTTCTATTCTTTTCTTTCTTTCTTTTTCTTTCTCTGGTTCTTTCTTTCTTTTCTTTTTCTTTCCATTCTTTCTTTCTCTGTTTTCTTTCTTTCTTTCCTTTTTTTTTCTTTTCTTTCATCTTTCGTTTTTTTCTTTGCTTTCTTTTTTTCTCTCTCTCTCTTTCTTTCTCTTTCTTTCTTTCTTTCTTACTTTCTTTCTCTTTCTTTCTCTTTCTTTCTTTCTTTCTTTCTTTCTTCTTACCGCAGTTTTTCTTTTTCCCCTTCTTTTGATATTATATTTCTTTATCTCGTTAAAGATGATATAGAAACAATTAATCACGAGAGGGATAAAAAAAGTATACAACAAAGGAAAGGAAAAAGTTACAACGATAAATAATTACCTACCTTAAACATACCACTTCTAATATGAAACATTCTTTCAAGACAGCTTGCCAAAGAAATCTTGCAGAAAATTAAGCATTAAAAACACATTTTCTGCCTGTTCAAATACTTATGATTATCACTTCCTATAGTCTTTATGTGCATTATCAGAATATATAGAAGGTATAAATATTTCAACCAGCGCAACAGAGGACTTAATGCCTATAATCACAGGACACACACACACACACACACACACACACACACACACACACACATACGTATACATACATACATACATACATATATATATATATAATATATATATATATATATATATATATTATAATGGGGATTCGGTGTATGTCTATCTGTAATCGAAACTACGACACAGCTTACATCACAATAATCACTGTAATTGCGTAGGTTTATGACATGTATCCGCGTGTCCCAGCAGTGTCCCGTGTGTCTTGTCCGTCTTACTCGGATGGTTTGGGTGATATGTGGCAGGTGGCCGTACAGCTGTTTTATCTCGGGGTGTTGTTTCCACGTCTTGTTCAGGATCACCCGCAGCATTCTTGTGCAGCTCCCGTCTAGTTTATTCTCTACTCGTTTAGTTAGGGTACAAAGTGACGTCCTCCTGTGGAAGCCAGCACATGAAATTTGTAGCTTACACGTATTTATATGCGTGTGGGGCCAAGCATTTGGCTACCTGTATATATATTTGTTAAATGTTATATTTGATAGGTCGTGTGTGTGTGTGGTTGTAGTTTACTTTCTGTTCTGGCGTGTTTGTGTGTGTATATGTTTGCGTGTGTGTCTGTGTGTGTCGATATACGTGTGTCTCTTCATGGTTGCGTTGGGTGTATTTTGGAGCAATTTTTTAAAAGTAAAATTGATGTGTATGCATGCATGCACACAAGCACATACATCCCATAGTTTATGTATTCTATTATGTAGATCATATATGTTTGTTTAGTAAAGTTATTGTTGTGAATGTGTGTATGTGTGTTGTTAATTAGAAAACGACGTTAATGCACGTATAGGAAAAGGCATGGGCCGCTATAAATAGATTATCGGTCATATGGAAATCCAATCTCACAGCCAAGTTAAAGAGACAGTTCTTCCAGGCCGTTGTCGTAACAGTGCTGCTGTATGGCTGCACCGCCTGGACCCTAACGGAGTGACTAGAGAATAAACTAGATGGGAGATGCACAAAAATGCTGCGGTTGATCCTGAACAAGACGTGGAAACAGCATCCCACGAGAAAGCAGCTGTACGGCCACCTGCCACATATCCAAACCATCCGAGTAAGACGGACAAGACACGCGGGACACTGCTGGAGAAGCGACGTCCTCCTGTGGAAGCCAGCACATGTGCACGCCAGTGTGGGCCGACCAGGAAAGGCGTACATTGATCAGCTCTGTGCGGATACAGGATGCTGCATAGAGGACCTCCCGAGAATGATGAGCGATAGGGACATATGGAGAGAAATTGTAATGGATATCCGTGCTGACAGCGCGACATGATGATGATGATGATGATGATGATGATGACATGAGTATTTAATCTATAGTCAAAATCATTAATTCATAGAATAAAACTTATTTATTTACGATCCCTCTACGAAAGCAGCCCATGTTATTGGTGCGTTTAAAATCTTACAATGTGTCTTATTTATCACTAAGAAAGAGAGGTTTACATAATATATTAGTTTGCATACTGGTTTTAACAAAACCTTCTTTAATAAATAATTACTTGGTCTTATTATTCTCTAATATTATTGTTTTATTCTCCAACGTATTTGTAGAAGTTATCCTCCAGATATAGAAAACTATTCCATACATATGGCACCCCAGATGAACTCAGTAGCGGTGGTGGCCCGTAGAGGATAGGTTGTGAAGGAATGGAATCACGAAGTCGGCGGTGGAGTAGGAGTTGTGCTGGGGATAGACCAATACCTTGGATGGGGGTATTTCGGTATTGCAGGATGGCCCGTGCCACATTGTCGTTATCCAACGAACCCTGGGGGCCTGTGTTACCATGTATTATTCTCTTAAAGAGTGACGTGCCTGGCTCCAGACTGGAGCAAAGAAGGTATGGGTTTCTTGTTATTACAGAGGCACTGCGCATGCCCCACGGAGAAGGCCCCGGTGTGTTGCCCTGATGGATGGCGCAATGTATTTGCAGGCAGCAGGTTTTGCACCGATGCAGAGCGCCGATATGCCCCCATTGAAGGCGAATCAGCTGCAATCGCATGGACACTAGAAAAATGCCGCATATTTATTATGGGTTGCCCAAACGTAATACTAGTGACAGATCATCAGTCACTAACAGGAATATTTGGGGACAGAGATCTTAGTAATATACACAACCCACGCATCTTTGCAAGTTCTGCCCGGCCATTAGATTGAGGATATCCAACTGAGGACAGTCTGTGCTTCACACCCCATGTCTCAAGGAACGGCTGGAATGTGTTAGCAGTAAATGGCGGGCCACCATCGCTACTGAGTTCATCTGGGGTGCCATATGTATGGAATAGTTTTCTATATCTGGAAGATAACTTCTACAGTATTAAAATCAATAGTGTGAATGATTTTATATAGAGACCGATTAAAATATAATTAAAGTAAGTGTAATATTTTTGTATAAGTTCCTATTCAATTTCGTTAGTCTTGGTAACTTAATATATTTAATTACATGAAAACTCTACACGTACCGTCAACTCTCCACTTTACCACACATATCATAAGGAACGCCTAATTACCAAACTGACTTTGGCATAAAATAACCCCAACAAATTTGACGTCTTAAAACCGACCGAGCGACCAACATATCAACCAGTCAATCGTATATATCATCTTATTCATACTAGAAGTGTTATTGTAATATTTTATTATTGTTGATAGAAAACCGGATGTGGACACACATGTTCGCGCAATCAACCTTTCTCTCCACATAAAAATTGTAATGTTAAGGGGAAAAAGCTGAAAAGCTGTTCAATAAACAGGGAGACCCTGGTTGAGGGCACAGAGTCGGCGCATGCCAATATTCTGAGCAGGATCATTTTTACGAGTGGAGTCATCCAGTAAGTCGCACCAAGACAGAAGGATGTCCATAAAAAAAGACGCGAAATGTAAACAAGGAGAAGAAAAAGAAAGATGTATTTTAGGAATATCCAAGCTGCAGGTGCTGCCTTTGATATGGATTCTCCTCTCTCTCTCTCTCTCTCTCTCTCTCTCTCTCTCTCTCTCTCTCTCTCTATCTATCTATCTATCTATCTCTCTCTCTTTCTGTCTCTGTCTCTGTCTCTCTCGATATATATATACATGTGTGTGTGGTGTGTATGTATGTAGAGATTGTAATTATATTATATGTGTGTGAGATTATGTGTGTACCCGTATGTATTCAAACGTGTGTTTAAAACAATGTATATCCATGCACTTATATATATATATATATATATATATATATATATATATATATATATGAGAGGTATTCAAAACTTGGTAGTAAGGGATGATTCATATGTGATTTCTAAGATACACTGTATTATTATAACACACAGATCTAGCAGAGAAGACCGTATGGATTCTCCTCGCCGAAATGAAAATCTCTCTCTCTCTCTCTCTCTCTTCTCTCCCCCTCTCTCTCTCCTCTATATATATATATATATATACATGTGTGTGTGTGTGTGTATGTATGTAAGATTGTAATTGTATTATATGTGTGTGAGGTTATGTGTGTACCCGTATGTATTCAAGCGTGTGTTTAAAACAATGTATATCCATGCGCTTATATATACACACACCACACACACACACACAACACACACATATATATATATATATATATATATATATAATTGCAGATTCACCGTATTCGGCTCAGCCAAATCTCACTTTGATTACAAAGTTTGAGAACTCTAGGTGAAGGTCATTTCCCCTTAGAAATATAGCGATTAAATAGCCTGCTATACTTGGCGACTGACTGTGGATGTGTGGGTAAGGGGCTTGGCGAGCGTAAGTTCGTTCGGTTCTCGAACCCAGCCAGAGGCAGCTGCTAAAAATCGTATAACTATACTGATGAGAGGTGATACCTCGAAACACGTGTCTATTGTTTACCCTATTATATTATATATATATATATATATATATAAGTGTATGGATATACATTGTTTTAAACACACTATGAGAGGTATCCAAATTGTTTTAAACACACTATGAGAGGTATCCAAAACTTGGTAGTAAGGGATGATTCTATATGTGATTTCTGAGATACACTGTATTATTTTTTTTTTTTTTGAGAACTAAAAATTTTCCAGTTATGCAATTCAAATAACCTGATCTTTCATCTGATGAGACTGGATTTTGGGGAGCTATATTAAATAAACTTAGATTTATATAGGCCCCAATTTTGGTCGAAATAAATTTATTATGGAATTACGGTGTTGAGTTTTTCCTTCTTTTCTAAGATATATATATATATATAATATATATATATATATATGGTGTGTGTGTGTGTGTGTGTGTGTGTGTGGTAAATAATAACCCATGAATAATAGTTCGTCAACGGCGATTGTTGACTGTCAGTTTTTGGCCTATGTGATAATCAAACTTTGATCTATATATGTTCTATTTGCAATATTGATTTCTCTTTCCTTATATATATATATATTATATATATATAATATATATATGAGAAGTAAAAAAACAATGTGTTTTGATATGGCTTTTTTAGCCGACAATTTTTGGGAGAATATGTGCTTAATTGAAGTCGTACCTAATTTTTGAAAATTAATTAATTAATAATTAATGAATTAGGCGGGCATACCTATTCAAATGTAAGGCTAAACAAATCGAGAAAAAACAATCTCTGTATGTATATTTCGGCCTACTAGGCCTCATCAGCAGAGCTATAGACAGGAAGACTGCTTTATGTGGGATTCGAACCCTGACTGTCATCGATTGATATCAATGCAATAAATATGTGTCCAATTGCCGCTTAAACATTTCCGTTGGAAAGGCATTAGTAAATTATGAAAAGGGGGATCAGTATATCATAGTAATAGTGGAAAAGAGTAAAGAATCTACCATGGTTTCGATCTAAATGATCTCAACAGTATCCCACCTTTTACGTAAAAACCTAGTTGTCATTACTTAATTAAACTGAGATAAACTTCTTTTCCGATAGGCATGACATAACCCCAGACTGGTTGATATGCCGTTAAAATCAATACGCCAACCAACCAAGTACTGACATCAACTTAGTCAAGTATAGTTTGAGTTTGAGTTTTGTTTAACGGCATATCAACCTCTGTGGGTCATTTAATGCCAAAAAAGGTTATTTTGGATTTCAGTCTTTAAAATAGTGGTTCTATGGAAATATTCAGTTATGTTTTGTTATATCCTGTTGAAAAGGTTGCTTTTTTTTATAAAATTAAAAATGTTTTTAGGGTTTGTATTCTTAAAGATGTCCCTCAGGTTTCTTGTTTGATAGTAATTAGTGCGGATATGTTTAAGGCTGTTACAATCTTGAAGGATATGTTTGGTTGTAAGTTAAACTTTGCATGTTGGGCACACTGGGTTAGTCAAGTATAATGTAGTCTCTTGAGGAGATCATTTAGATCGAAACAAAGGTAGACCGATAACTTTTTTCATTATTACTATATAAGTACTATATATATATATATATATATATCTGACCGTAAAATACATAAACAAACCTATGTACTTAATAGTTTAAAAACACCAGTCCCGCTACAGCTGTCAGTGGCCGAAGGGATAAGATATCGGGGTGCCAAACGGTCTGTCTGAGTTCGAACCTAGCCAAGGATAGCTGTGTCTAGCCAACACTGAAGAGGCGTGAAACGCAGAAACACGTGTCTGAGGATGATTTTATATATATATTATATATATATATATATATATATATATATATATATATATACCAATGCTCACACGCACACAAACACACGATCAAGATTCAAGTTCAATTTCTTAAACGGGGTTTGACTGGTTTGAATTCAAAGTTTTCCTTCTAGAGTCCAGTCTGCCCTATTATTTATCCATAGCCGGAGCGACGGTAGTTGGATACATACCTTTCCCAAGGATATTAGCGCTATGTGAAATACCATCAGCTTCATCCAGAATTTGAACTCGGGTCGACAAGTCCAATTCATACGATTCTAACCATTACAATTCGTATGTGTCTGTGTGTCTGGGTGGGTGGGTTTTTGTTTGGATGTGTGTTTGTAATTTTGAAAATGCCGATGTGAAAATAAATCATTCAGTTGGACTAGTTTTCAAAACTTTGCTTCCAGCGGCGAATGTGAACTTTTATGAGCGTTTCAATCAATTTAAATCAACGGTGACGACGACTGCGACGGCGGCGACGACGCTGGCGGAGACGACGACTGCGTTACGGTCGACGCATGAAAAGTTTGCAAGTGAGCACAGCTTGACAAGCAATGATACAAACAAGACGGATCAATTTCCCCCAATTAAGACGGGGAATTTACGAAATAATATTATCCAGAAACGTATAACGGTGATAGGAAATATTGGGGATGATTTTAATGGAGATTTTCTTCTTTTTTATTTTCTATTCTTCTCGCAGAAAATCAATAAACAATATATATATATATGTATATTATTTGTGAGTGGGGAAAGGGAGAAGGTGAAAGATAAAGTGGGAAGGAGGGGAGAGTGGTTGGGGAGGGCAAAATTGCTATGTCTACATAATTGTAAGTGTTTTATTTTCGATAAATTGCACTGAATTCCGTCAAAAATTAAGAATGAATCCATAAAACAACCGCTTTCTAAATATAGGCTCTAATATATACGGTTTCTAGATATATGCTAATGTGAAATAAAATACTCGTCTAAGGAGATGTAACCTCTTTGAGTATTGATGTTACGATGTAAATGGGTCATCAGAAGTTAGAAAAATTAACTATGTTATTTACTGATATATATATATATATATATATATATATATATATATATATATATATATGAGGGTAAGTAAACAAACAAATGTGTTTATTTTTATATGGCTTTAAGCCGACAATTTTTGGAGGATATGTGCTTAATTGAAGTCATACCTAATTTTGAAAATTAATTAGTTAATAATTAATGAATTTTAGGCGGGCATATATGTTCAAATGTAAGGCTAAACAAATCGAGAAAATGTCAATCCCTGAATGTATATTTCGACCTATTAGGTCTCATCAGCAAGGTTATAGACATGGGAGACTACTCCGTGTGTGACTCGAAACCTCGACTGTCAAGCTGACAGGCGAAGTCTCTAACCGTTACACTAGCAGGCCATTCCACATTCTTCGTTTGTTTTGAAACTTATATATATATATATATATATATATATATTATATATATATATATATATATGTGTGGTGTGTGTGTGTGTGTGTGTGTGTGTGTGTGTTTGTGTTGTGTGTGTGTGTTCATTAGTAAGACTCTTTGAGTCTAACTAAAGAATTATATCGACTAAGTTAAGTACAGGTTAGGGTCCTGATAAAATCATTTGGATTGAAAACATTTTTGACCCTTTATTATTTTCCTCTACAACTAATATCATATATATAGTCACCATAAGTGGAATATAACCTACTTCAAAACAAACGGAACATCTGGGAAGGGCCGGCTGGTGTAATGGTTAGAGTTAGTGTAATGGGTTTCATACATTCTTTTTGCTATTAGTTTTACTTTCGTACAATTACACTTGGAAAAGTTATGAAGTCTTCATCCCCCACTTATGGATTATATAGTACCACGACTATTCTTATATAAAGATGGCTTTGGTCTTAAATCACTTAAGAAGGTTGATATGACATTACTTACAGAAACAAAACCAAACTCTCTTTCATTTGTTTTTCTTAAACTTTTTCTTTTACGCGCTGCTGCTGCTGCTGCTGTTGTTGTTGTTGTTGTTGTTCTTCTTCTTCTTCTTCTTCTTCTTCTTCTTCTTCAAAATAGATCTGCTTCCATTTGTTTTTCTTAATTCTTTTAATCAGTAAAATCAAAAACAAAATGTTGCACTTTTCCTTATGAATATATTGAAGTATATGCTCAATTTTAATGCTCAGTGACATTGCTTTTTTATAATTCGGCACGTACATATAACAGCAGATGCGAATTTTGTTGTTTTTGATGTTGTTGTTGTTGTTGTTGTTGTTCTTCTTCTTCTTCTTCTTACTTTATTCAATTTTATTATTTATTGCTCTTTCAATTTGTATTCCTTTTTTTTTTCTTCTTCTTCTTCTTCTTCTTCTTCTTCTTCTTCTTCTTCTTCTTCTTCTTCATTCTCTTCCTCTGCTTCTTCTTCCTGCCCCCCCCCTCTTCTTCTTCTTCTTCTTCTCATCCTCTTCTTTTCTCCTCTTCTCTCCTCCCTGTTGTTGATGTTGTTGTTGTTGTTGTTGTTCTTCTTCTTCTTCTTCTTCTTTCAATTTGTATTTATTACTCTACTTCTCTTCCGTCTCTTTCTGCTCTCCTTCTTGTTCTTCCTCCTCTTCTTCTTTCCCCACTTTCTCACGTTCTTCCTCTTCCCTTTTTCTTCTTTCAATTTGTATTTCCTTTCCTTCCTCCTCTTCTTCTCCCTTTCCTTCTCTCTTTCTTCTTCCTCTTCCTCCTCTTCTTCTTCCTCTCCTCCTTTTTCTTCTTTTTCTTCCTACACCTCCTCTTCCCCTTCCTTCCTCCTCTCTTCTTCTTTCAATTCGTATTTCTTTCTCTCTCTCACTTTTTTCATCATCATCATCATCATCATCATCATCAGACCTCTCCTCCCCCACTTTCTTCCTGTGTTTCGCTCTTCTTACAATATCGTCTTATTCCCTTAGAACTCGTGATAGATTTACATTTCAAAATGACATAGCATTCTTCAAATATTTATAACCTTTTCAAAACATTTCATTTTGCTCAAGCTGCTTCACCTTTCCTACAGTTTTACCGCCACTGAACACGAACTATCCTCATGTCAAAATATCATTACGCCTTTCCATGTTTTGTTACTTTAATTCATTTTCTATTTAAAACGAAGAAGAGGACATATATTCTATTTTACATAATGATTCTTCTTTTTTTTACTTAATTGAATATTGTCTTTCTATATTTATTCATTCGTTTTATTCAAAGCGAAAACATTGGCAACTTTTTTTTATTTTTTAAGTAAAAGAAATCATTGGCTTTTGCGAAATACAGAATGAATGGATGGGCGATAATTTAGAGGAATCAAGAATGCCACAGAGTATAGAATACGGCACTTAGAACATCCATCAACTTGAACAAGAAATCAAAAGTAAATGTATCTTCTACCTGATATTTTAGGAATACGTCTACAATGAATGGATAAAAGATAGACGACACCCAAAAACCTTAGGATTCTCATTGAAACATGATGGTATTTATACTGCTATTGGAAGCAGATTAGACGTGGTCTGCTGGGGTTGAACTCAACCGCCCGATGAATAAGGATGGGCAGAAATAAATCTTTGATCAATGAAAATGTCTTGTAGTTGATTGATTGCATGACAAAATAACTAGCCAATGAATCGATAAAAGATAGACGACACACTAAAACCTTAGGATTCTCATTGAAACAGCGACCTATTATGGTATTTATACTTCTATTTGTTACATAATTGTGTGGTGGCTGGGTTTTGGACAATACCCTGTAGCGAGAATTCAAGGGGCCCAAGTGGAAAAAAAACTAGACCGTTGGTAATCTTGACAGGAATCTAAGGCGGGAATCTCGTACGTCACGTGTGTTTTAAAAATGGAAGCAGATTAGACGTGGTGTGCGGGGGTTTGTTGACTTTTTTGGATATAATGTGTGTGTTAAAAGCCCACTCATACTTATAGACTCGGCGAGAACTATGTGATTCTCTTAGCCAATCACTGGCAGTACTCTGCTGCTGAGACAATACTTAAACTGAGTATACTGTGCATACTGGCCATAATTACTTTGAACCTTCGTGGACGACGGACATAGGATTGAATCACTGGACCTTCAATACGCAGGATAGGACTTATTCACTTACCAAAGGATTCCATAACTCAGGACTTACTTACTTTAAGCGCTTTTCAACTGGCCAAGGATGGCATTTAAAAACTTAACAGGGTTGAAATCAACCGCGCGGTGAATAAGGATGGGCAGTAATAAATCTTTGATCAATAAAAATGTCTTGTAGTTGATTGATTGCATGACAAAATAACTAGCCCTTAAGAGATGCCCTAGGTTAAAGATGAAAGTGCCAGACAATTACAAGTTAGAATAGTTTACGACAGGATGACGATCATTACCGAAGCAGTAGAAAAGAAAATGAAGCAAGTAAGTCTCAACTCAACTCAACTCAATTCTCTCTCTCTCTCTCTCTCTCTCTCTCTCTCTCTCTCTCTCTATATATATATATATATATATATATATATATACATACTCTCTCTCTCTCTCTCTCTCTCTCTCTCTCTCTCTTCTCTCTCTCTCTCTCTCTCTCTCTTCTCTCTCTCTCTCTCTGTTACACGAGTAGTAGAAAAGAAAGGAAGCAAGTAAATCTCAATCAAACTCAACTCAACTCAACTCTCTCTCTCTCTCTCACTCTCTCTCTCCTATGTTACCGAGTACTCTCTCTCTCTCTCTCTCTCTCTCTCTCTGTTCACGTGTACTCTCTTCTCTCTTTCTCCTCCTCTCTCTCTCTCTCTATATAATATATATATATATATATATATGTGTGTGTGTGTGTGTGTGTGTGTATGTGTGGAGGCGCGTGGGCTAGTGGTTAGAATCGTGGGAAATGGACTCGTCGATTCGAGTTCAATTCTTAGACGAAGCTGTTGGCATTTCACATAGCGCTAATATCCTTGGGAAAGGTATGATGACATACATATATTCTCCCTCAGCTATGGGTTAAATAGTAGGCAGATGGGCTCTTCAGCCTTGGGTAGGTAACCAGGCCTAGGAAAGGGATAACTCTGAATTCAAAATTCCTGAGGTCGGTCGTTGATTGGGTTTGTGGCAACCTTGATGCACCAATTCTTCCTATCGACTTTTGCAAAAAGTGTGGATGTTCTCCAAACACAAGCCTTCAACAAATCACTGTGTGGGTGTCCATTGTGTGTGTGAACCCTCATGCGTCGAAAATCGACGAGAGAGTCCATAATATATATATATATATATATATAATATATATATATATATATATATACATTACACGCATTACTCTCTCATTATATATACCGCAATGGGGATATAAAATATTTATAAAGGGTGATTTGAATTGGCTGGATTTATATCAACTTTGCTGTTTTTTTGTTTTTTTTGTACCGAAGACAATCATTTTGATGGTTATTGAATTTTTGTTCCAACTCATAAAAAACTCATTTTTTTTTTATCTTAATCCATAAGTCTTCACTACTTTGTAACAGCGGGCCCATTGCAATGAATAATAGATAACTTTATTTTAGGAAGGTGGTGCATTTAACGAATCTGCAGCACGTAGTACTTTCAAATCCTAGTTGGATGATTATTTACTGCCGACAACCACACTGGTTTATCGACTTCACTCTGATGGTCACCTCAGGTAATTCGAACTAGTTTCTTTCGAACTCATTTTTTAAACGTCAATTTTCAACATTTTATAAACTTGCAATGTTTAAACACACTAATTCATTCCTCTCCTACATACCGCCTCTTAAATCTCAACTCTATTCCACCGCACTCGCAAACATCACTCCACATACGCACATCCGGCATCGCCGAAGCTGGATTCATCCACTCGGCACTACTATATACCACCTTATCTCGGCTCTATCAACAGATGGCACCTAATGAGAATAGTGAATGGCGTTAAAGTGCACTACTCACAACTCCCCAGAGCTTCAGAACTGGAATACTTTCACCACTGAGATCTAGATCACTGTTAACAGTCAATAACCCAGCCACTTATTTACGACGCGCTCAATAAACGGATTCATATAAATTATGACTTCATTTATAGTTCTCAAAACAATCTCATTGATGTATAAATATTCATTGCATCATATTTAGAAGAGATACAAGTCAGAACAGAATACAAAATAAGCATTATATCCATTAAACTTACAACAGGTACTATGATATATTAACGGATAACTTCTATTTAAGAAAAAAACCCCCCGGGGGCATCCCTGGGGAAAAAANGCCTCCAATAATAATTAATATAGATAGAGTCATCACGGGCTCTGTAATTATTAATCATATGTGACTTTTGCGGATTAGGTTAACTGATGCCCTGGCGACTGAAAATAAAGCAGCAATTGATACTATATAATAAATATATAATATATAAATATTCATATAGGATGTTGTGGATGGATAGACTAGAATTGGATAGAGATAAATGAGCAAAGTATTGGCATAAAAATGGTGCTCAATGCTAAAAATCAGAGCGATTTTAACAATTAATAATAAGATATTATGATATAAACTCATAACTATAAGTTTCCTACTTACGAAATCTTCAGATGAGTCAAATGGTTAGATTTATAAAAACATTGTTTTTTAGCGTTTCTATAAATGTGAAGGCGTGTTACGCACATGGAATGTATGCTTAAGTCTAAGTTTGTTTTTTTTGTTTTTTTTTAACAGTTAGCTTGTAGCGTGGTAATGGCCTTGAGCGTGTTCACAGTGATAGAATGTTATGGACGCTAAGCGTGTAAGAAAAAATGTTAATAAAACAAACTTGCATATATAATACATTATATTATATATATATATGTATATATAATATATATATATAAGTTAAAAAGAAAGGAAAATGAATCCGACGGTAGAGTATAGATAAAAGCAAATGAAAAACCCAAATGTGTTAAAGTGAAAACATTTAATAACATATATCATGCAGCTGATGATGAGAATTTTTGATTTTAAAAAATCAAACTTCAAGCTCGGTTTATACTCCGTGTTGTTCAAGATATATCACTTTTGCAACATCAAGCGTTTTTGGTTTGAGTCATGACTTTCGTCCCGCTCTTGACAACACGAGTATCACACACTCTGAAGATGATTTTTATAAAATCGAAATATTGTCAATATCAGCTAGAATAAGTTATTAAAAGTTGTTCACTTTAACAGCATTTTTGTGGTTTTTTCAATCCTTATCTATACTCATATATATAATATATATAAGTATAAATATAATAATATATATATATATATAATATATATATATATATATAGATCGTTTCCTCTCCTTATAAAGTGGTGCATAAGATGCCTAAACATGTGATTAGAAACTATCAATCTAGCGACGAAAAGCAATGAAATCGATATTGCCAGCAAAAGAGTCACAACCCCAACCCCATCCTTTTAACAGCGGCCCGAATTGCTTTCAGTTGAGAGCCGCCAAGGAACGTAATGTCTTGTCGTTCAAACCAACCCTCTCTGATCTGGCGGACCTCTCGGTGTTTTGGCCACCTTTGAAATGTCGAACAGCACTGTCGCATTTGACTCGCCATACGTTAGCGCTCTCACGCGCACTCTTACTTGGATATTTCTCTTGCAACTGTTTCTAAGTTTGGCACAAGGCCAGTCGTATGAAGGCACACCCGTGTGAGAACGTACTCATCTGACAATGTTTTTGCTAGCCGAGTTTGCAACCATTTGTAACAGGTTAGGTGCACTTGCCGTTCTTTCGAGTTGACAAATGAATAGAAAATTATCATATACTCACTTTCAATAAAAGCGCAGTCGCGTATCGTTATCGTACACGGAACAATAGAATTGGAAATCCGTGTCAAATCTTGGTCGAGCTATTTTCCCTTCCTTTTCCATAGGCAGAGGCATGAACCCTGCTCCCTTCCGTCAGCGATAGGTAAAAATTGTCAGACTTGATAGGTTTTTCGGTTAGCTCAGTCGGTAGAGTGTTCACTAGAAACCACCAGAGTTCTAGTTCATACGGCCCTCGCCTACTCAGCATATGAGCAGCACAGGGATCTGTGTGGCTAAAATTAAGGAAGTCTGAGCTCCTTGTGTGACGCTCCTTCTAAACGCCAAAAAAATTACCTTGGTCAGCGATAGAAAAAAGTCGTAGACGTCCTCGCTGATTGGCTGACCCGACTTTAGGCCACCCCCGACGACTTTACTTACTTAAGGCAACCATCCTCCTACTTGTCTCCCCCTCTCTCCATCCTCTCTCTCTCTCTCATATATAATAATATAATATATATAATATATATAATATAATCAACTAGAACAACAATATCATCCTATAAGAAGTATCAATCATTAATGATGCTAATTAACTATGAATGCTGATTAGAATCCGTCACTCATCCTAAATAGAAGCTATCAATATCATCATCGGACCTACTGTTAACTATGGAATCGGTCACAGTGATAATTTCAAACCCCCCCTTTTAAACTCCTTTTCTAATAGAAGTATCACGATAATCATTACCTTGTTAAGTAGGAAAATGCTAATTTGTATCGTCACATCGCTTCCTAAATAGATGCAGAATATAATCATTGGATTGTTTAAATAAAAGTTCAAATTAGAATCCGTTATCCGTCGTGAAATAGTGTGCTGGGTATGACGTTACACTAGACAGTGGTGATTCCAGTTCTGAAGCCCTGGGGAGTGTGGAGTAGCACTTTCATCGCCATTACCCAGGTCCAGCTGTGACCGAAAGTTGGTAGACCTCAGGGTTTCACTATGGATAAATAGAAAAAGTGTTAAAATGCATTAAAATTTTGACAAAATACGTTAAAAATGAGTCAAAAAATTTCAATACCATCAAGAATGAAAAAACAGTGTGTTCGGCAATAAAATAATCCAACAAGGATTGAAATACCGCAAAATCTAAATCAACCTTCCTACAATAAAGTGATCATTACACATGCCGCTGTACAATGTGAGAACTATGGATTAGATAAAAAAAAAACTGAGTTTATAGTTGGAACAAAAATTCAATAACCACAAAAATGATGTCTCGGTACAAAAAAACAAAAAAAACAGCAAAGTTGATATAAAATCCACAATCAAATCACCCTTATAAAAATATTTAATACACCCATGCGGGTATAATAATGAGAGATAATCGTGTAATATATAATATTATATATATAATAATATATATTATATAATATATTAGGACTCCTCGTCGCATTTCGACCGCATGAGGGTCACACGACACAATGACACCCACACAGTGATTTGTGAAGGCTCGTTGTGGACCTCCACACTTTGGCAAATGTCGAAGGAAAAGAATTGGTGCATCACAGGGTGCCACAAACCCAATCAAACGACCGACGCTCAGAATTTTGAATTGCAGAGTTATCCCTTTCCTAGCTCTGTTACCTAACCCAAGGCTGAAGAGCCCATCTGCCCTACTATTAACCCATAGGCTGAGAGAATATATGTATCATACCTTTCCCAAGGGATATTAGCGCTATGTTGGAATGCCAAACAGCTTCGTCTAAGAATTGAACTCGAATCACGAGCATTTCCCCACGGATTCTAAACCACTAGCCCACGCGCCTCACAATACACACAACACACACACCACAACAATATATATATAGTAAATATATATAGAGAGAGAGAGAGAGAGAGAAAGAGAGATAGAGAGTTACACGTGAAACAGAAGAGAGAGAGAGAGAGAGAGAGAGAGCAAGTACTCGTTGTAACATAGAGAGAGAGAGTGAGAGAGAGAGGAGAGTTTGAGTGAGTGAGTTGTTCAGATTACTTGCTTCCTTTCTTTTCTAACGGAACGGCAGAGTAAAGGAGAGAGAGAGAGACGAGAGAGAGAGAGACGGAGAAGAGAGAGAAGAGAGAGAAGAGAGAGAGAGAGTACTGGTTATGTTGTATATATATTATATTATATAATATATTAATATATATAGATAGAGAGAGAGAGAAGAGAGAGAGAGAGGAGAGGAGAGAGAGAATTGAAGTTGAGTAGTCTTAGACTTACTTGCTTTCATGTCCTTCTACTGCTTCGTTAATGATCGTCATTCCTGTCGTAAACTATTCTAACTTGTAATAGTCTGGCACTTCATCTTTAACTATGGGCAGTCTCTTAAGCGCTAGTTATTTTTGTCATGCAATCAATCAACACAAGACATTTATTATGATCAAAGATTTATTACTGCCCATCCTATTCAACCGCGCGGTGATTTCAACCTGTTTAAGTATTTTAAATGCCATCCTTGGCCCAAGTTGAAAAGCGCTTAAAGTAAGTAAGTCCTGAGTATTAGGAATCCTCGGTAAGTGAATAAGTCTAATCCTGCGTATGAAGGTCCAGTGATTCAATCCTATGTTCCGTCGTCCACGAAGGTTCAAAGTAAATTATGGCCCCGTATGCACAGTATACTCAGTATTAAGTATTGTCTCAGGCAGCAGAAGTACTTGCCCAGTGATTGGCTAAGAGAATCACATAGTTCCGCCGAGTCTATATAGTATGAGTGGGCTCTTTTAACACACACATTAATTCCAAAAAGTTCAAACAAACCCCCGCACATACCACGTCCAATCTGGCTTCCGATTTTTAATAACAACGTCGTACGTACAGATTCCCGCTTAGATTCCTTGTCAAGATACCAACGGTCTAGTTTTTTCCACTTGGAGCCCCTTGAATTCCGCTGAGCAGGGATTGTCAAAAACCCCGCCACCATACACAATTATTGTACAAATAGTAAGTATAATAATACCATTAATAGGTCGCTGTTCAATGAGAATCCTAAGGTTTTAGTAGTGTCGTCTATGCTTTTATCGATCATTGCTAGTATTTTGTCACAATTCAATCAACTACAAGACATTTTACATTGATCAAAGATTGTTTCTGCCTCCTTATTCATCGGGCGGTTGAGTTCAACCCCAGCAGACCACGTCTAATTGCGTTCTCAATGCAGTATAAATACCATCATGTTTCAATGAGAACCTAAGCGTTTAGGTGTCGTCTATCTTTATCCATTCATAGTGTAGACGTTTCTAAAATACAGGTAGAAGATACATTACTTTGATTTCTTGTTCAAGTTGATGGAGCTTCTTAAGGGCCGTATTCTATACGTCTGGCAATCTGTGATCTAAATTAATCGCCCACGCCAATTCATTCTGTATTTCGCCAAAACCAATGGATCTTCTTTTACTTAAAAAATAAAAAAAGTTGCCAAGTTTCGCTTTGAATAAAACGAATAATAAATATAGAAAGACCAATTATTCAATTAAGTAAAAAAAAGAAGAATCATAGTAAAATAGAAATAATTCCTCTTCTTCGTTTTAAATAGAAAATGAATAAAGTAACAAACATGGAAAGGCTATGATATTTTGACATTGAAGATAGTTTCGGTTCAGCTGGCGGTAAAACTGTAGGAAAGGTGAAGCGCTTGGCCAAATGAAATATTTGAAAAGTTTATAAATATTTGAAGGAATGGCATGTATTTTGAAAGTAAATACTTATCACGAGTTCTAAGATAAGCGAAGTGTAAGAAAGAGCGAAACACGGAAGAAAGTGGGGAGGAGAGGTCTGATGATGATGATGATGATAGATGCAGAGAAAAAATGAGAGACGAGAAAGAAATACGAATTGAAAGGAAGAGAGGAGGAGGAGGAGGAAGGAGAAGAGGAGTGTCGGAAGAAAAGAGAAGAAGAGGAGGAAGAGGAAGAAAAAGAGGAAGAGGAAGAGAAAGAGGAGAGAAAGGGAGAAGAAGAGGGAAGGAAAGGGAAATACAACTGAAAAAGAAAAAAGAAGGGAAGATGGAAAAACGTAGAAAGTGGGGAAAGAAGAAGAGGGGAAGAGAACATAGAAGGAAGCAAGAAGAGACGGAAGAAGAAGTAGAGTAAATAAATACAAATTGAAAGAAAAGAAGAAGAAGAAGAAACAACAACACAACAACAACATCACAAACAAGGAAGGAGGAAAGAGGAAAAAAAGACAGAGCGATGATGAAGAAGAAGAAGAAGAAGAGGGGGTGGGCAGAAGAAGAAGCAGAGAAGAGAATGAAGAAGAAGAAGAAGAAGAAGAAGAGAAGAAGAAGAAAAGAAGAAAAGAAGAAAAAAAAGAGGAATACAACTCGAAAAGAGCAATAAATAATAAAATGAATAAAGTAGAAGAAGAAGAAGAAGAACAAACACACAACAAAACAACATCAAAAACAACAAAATTCGCATCTGCTGTTATACATGTACGTGGCCGAAATTATAGAAAAGCAATGTTCACTTGAGCATTAAAATGAGCATTATACTTCAATATATTCATAAGTGAAAGGCAACATTTTTTGTTTTGATTTTACTGATTAAAAGAATTAAGAAAAAACAAAATGGAAGGCAGATCTATTTTGAAGAAGAAGAAGAAGAAGAAGAAGAAGAAAAGAAGAACAACACAACAACACACAGCAGCAGCAGCAGCAGCGCCGTAAAAGAAAAAGTTAAGAAACAACAAATGAAAGAGAGTTTTGGTTTGTTTCTGTAATAATGTCATTCACCCTTCTAAGTGATTTAAAACCAAAGCCAATCTTTATATAATAGGAATAGTCGTGGTACTTTCATATAATCCATAAGTGGGGGATGAAGACCGTCATATCTTTCCAAGTGTAATTGTAGAAAGTAAACTAATATGCAAAAGCAATGTAGAAACCCATTACACTACTCTAACCCATTTACAGCCCAGCCGGGCCCTATCCCAATGTTCCGTTTGTTGAGTAAGTGGTTATATTCCATATATGGTGAACTATATGATTGATATTAGTTGTAGAGGAAATAATAAAAGGGTCAAAATGTTTTCAATCCAAATGATTGTTATCAAGGACCCAACCTGTACTTAACTTAGGTCGATTATAAATCTTTAGTTTAGACTCAAAGATGCTACTAAACTGAACACACACACACATACACAACACAACACACACACACACACACACACACACACAACACACAATATATATTAATAAATAATATATATATATATATATATATATGAAATTTTCAAACAAAGCAAACGAAAGATGTGGGAATGGGCCTGCTACGTAACGGTTAAGACTTCGCCACTGTCAGCTTGACAGTCCCGAGTTCGAGTCACACAGCAGTAGTTCTCCCATGCAAACCTTGCTGATGAGACCTAATAGGTGAAATATTACATCTCAGGGATTGACATTTCTGCGATTTGTAGCCTTACATATGAACAACTATGCCCCTAAAAATTCATTTATATAACTAATTAATTTACAAAAATAGGTATGATCAATTAAGCACATATCTCCAAAAATTGTCGGTAAAGCCATAAAAAATAAACACATTTGTTGTTTATCTTACCCTCATATATATATATATATAATATATTAATAATACTAATATAGTATTCAGTAAATGACATAGTTAATTTTTCTAACTTCTGGATGACCCATTACATCGTAACATCCAATACTCAAAGAGGTGTAATCTCCTTAGACGAGTATTTATTTCACATTAGCAATATTTAGAAACCGTATATTTATAGCCTAGATTTAGAAACGCGTTGTTTATGGATATCATTTCTTAATTTTGACGGAATTCAGTGCCAATTTATACGAAAATAAAACACTTACAATGATGTAGACATTACAATTTGCCCTTCCCCCAACACTTCTCCCCTCCTTCCCACTTTATCTTTCACCTTCTCCGCTATGGTACCGGTGCCCCACTCCACAAATAATATAACAATAAGTATATTGGTATTTGATTTCTGCAGAAGAATAGAAAATAAAAAAGAAGGAAAATCTCATTAAAATCCATCCCCATATCCTATCACCGTACGTTCTGGATAATATTATTTCGTAAATTTCCCGATCCTCTAAATTGGGGGAAATTCGATCCGTCTTTTTATCATTGCTTGTCAAGCTGTGCTCACTTGCAAACTTTCATGCGCGACCGAACGCAGTCCGTCGGTCTCCGCCAGCGTCGTCGCCGCGTGCAGTCGCGCACGTGGATTAAATTGATGAACGGCTCATAAAAGTTTCACATTCGCCGCGAGCAAAGTTTGAAACTATGTCCAACTGAAGATGTATTCACATCGGCATTTCAAAAATACAAACACACATCCAAGACAAAAACCCACCCACCCAGACACACAGACACATACGAATGTGGTTTAGAATCGTTAGAATTGGACTTGACGACCCGAGTCCAAATTCTGGGATGAAGCTGATGTATTTTCACATAGCGCCTAATATCCTTTGGAAAGGTAAGTATCCAACTACCGTCGCTCCGGCTGATGGAAACCTATAGCATACTGACTCTAAAGGGAAAACTTTGAATCAAAACCATCAAACCCCGTTAAGAAATCTGGAACTTGAATCTTGATCGTGTGTTTGTGTGCGGGTGAGCATTGGATATATATATAATTGATATATATATATATATAATATATATATATATAATACAATACCTCAGACACGTGCTTCTGCGTTTCACGCCTCTTCAGTGTTGTGCTAACACAGCTATCCTTGGCAGGTTGAACTCAGACAGACCGTTTGCACCCCATATCCATCCTTCGGCTACGACAGCTGTAGCGGGACTGGTGTTTAAACTCAATTAAGCTAATTAGTTTGAGTTTATGTATGTTAACGGTCAGATAATATATAAATAATATAGTATTACTACTAGTAATAGATATGAAAAAGTAGTCTCACTTTGTTCGATAGCTAAATGATCTCCTGCAAGACTACATTATACTCTGACTAACACCAGTATGTCCCAACATTGCAAAAGTTTAACTATAACACCAAACATATCCTCAAGATGTAACAGCCTAAACATAATCCCGGAGCAATCAGCATAATGATCAAACACGAAAACTGAAGGGACGATCTTTAAGAAACAGATACCCAAAAACATTTTTTAATTTATAAAAAAAAAGCAACCTTTTCAACAGGATATAACAAAACATAAACTGAATATTTCCATAAGAACCACATTTAAAGACTGAAATCCAAAAAACCTTTTGGCATAAATGATCCCACCAGAGGTTGATAATGCGCCGTAAAACAAAAACTCAAACTCAAAACTATAACTGCACTAATTGATTCGGATCAACCGTACTGGCGGCTATGCGTATTGATTTTAAACGGACATATCAACACACTCGGGTATGTTCATGCCTATACCGGATACAAAGAAGTTTATCTCAGTTAATTAAGTACATTGGACAACTTAGGTTTTACGTATAACAGCGGTCTGGCGCATACGTGAGCATCATGTTAGATCGAAACCATGGTCAGATTCATTTACTCTTTTTCCACTATTACTATGAATACTGCGATCCCCTTTATCATACATTTACTAAATGTCCTTCCAACGAAATGTAAGCGGCAAATTGGACACATATTATGCCATTGCAATATCAACGAATGGACAGTCGGTTCGAATCCCACATAAAACAGTCTTCCGTCTATAGCTCTGCTATAGGCCTAGTAGGCCGAATAACATACAAGATATGTTTTTCTCGATTGTTTAGCCTTACATTTGAATAGGTAGCACCGCCTAAAACATGAATTATATTAATTAATTATCAAAAAATAGGTACGACTTCAATAAGCACATATCTCCCCAAAATTGTCGGCTAAATAAGCCATAGAAAACTACCAAAATTGTTTTTACTCTCATATAATATCACTAAATAAATAATATATATAAAGAAGGGGAGATTCGAGGAGAAATAGAGGGTCTACCATGTTTCAATCAACTTGAAATGATTTCTTTAGGACCCTACCTAAACAGTTAACTAAGTCAATGTAATTCCTTATGTTTAATTAAGAGGCTTGTTTTTATACGGACTCATAGAGAGAGAAGCGAAAATAAATAAATTTAAAACGGAAGCATTGTTGTTCCAAGAGGTTAGGAAAAGCAGATGAAAAGTATTATAGAACTCACGTTGGGCGATTTCACTGTGAGGTAGTATTTAACCCGGTGGAATATATATATATATATATATATATATTATATATATATAATAATATATATATATAATATGATAGTCCACTACAGACACGGTGTTCAACGTATCAGGTCTTTTATTTGTGACTAGACATACGTAGTTACCCAAAGCCGGGATGGAAACCCGTTCGATTTCATCATCAGTCCAGGCTTGCTTAACCGCTCAGCCATCGTCATAGGAGAGAGGGGGGAGAAAAACGAGAGAGAGGAGGGGAGAAAGAGTAAATAGTGTATGTGTGAAGATAGATAGATAGATAGATAGAGAGAGAGAGAGAGAGAGAGAGAGGAGAGAGAGAAGAGGAGAGACAAGGTACTAAAAATGAATGTACTTTTTTAAGTATGAGAGAAGGATTCAAATGAGCTAACGTTCAAGAAATACAGCTGACTTACCTGTATCGTTCCAATTAATGGTATGAATGATATTATTCTAAAGAGATTTATATAGAAAATGTTATTCATTGACTTCTAGTTTTGAAAGTATAGTAGCTAATAACTACAACAACAACAATGCCGAGCTTTTGAAAGAGTTAACATTTATAAACAAGTGTGTACATTTCTTTGATGGCGCAAATCAAAATAAATCACATTCATTAAATACAGTTAAAAACAAGAAGTCGACATGCTAGAAGGCTAGAAGAGACGTAAAAAGAAAAAAAGAAGATAAATAAGAAACGTGACACTTTAACCACGTGACTCTAAAGAGGGGGGGTTTAAAGGAATC
>CM042163.1:41455531-41458031 GCA_023376005.1 Doryteuthis pealeii
AACAAAGTGAGATTTAGCTGAAATTTTTATAATTTTATATTTTTATCAAATTATATATTGTTACATTTTTCTTGTTTTATTATTTGTTTGTTTTTCTTATTCTAAATTATTTGAATTTGGATTTATATATTGAATTCTACTTAGACTAAGTTGAAGTTAAAAACACCCCTTATTATTCATTTTAAAACTTTTTTTATAACTATAGTCTAGACACATTTTTATTCTATTTTTACATATTAAAATCATACATATACATTTTTTTTAATATGTCTGTTTAAACAGGAAATTTAAGGACACTTTGTAACACTTTCTTTGGCTTGAAATCGTAAATTTATATTTGCTGTCATACATTGAGGGATTTTCAGGTGAATTTTCTCTTAGCGTTATTCATTTTATCTGTGACTCTCTGATGAGACTGAACTCCTAAGAAGTTTTGGAAATTTCTTTAAATATCTAAAAGCCTTTTAAGTTTTAGTCGAAATAAATGTATTACTGAATGACGGTTTGTTGAGTTTTTCTTTTCTTTCAAAGGTATATATATATAATATATATAATATATATATATATATATATATATATATATATATATATATACCGAAATAATAATCTCAGTTTTCGAAAAGAGAAGTGGGCGTGTGATGTTTGAGAATTCTTGTCATTGAAAGCAATGGGGTCGGTTCAGCTCAGGTGCTAGTGCATTCGCCTTGCAATCGCAACGTTACGTTTTGGATACCGGTCCTAGCCAACTGAATGTATGAATAGCACAGTTTCGGTTATCTGATCTCTGCGTTAAAGCAGCTCCATCTGAGCAAAAACAATCTCACTGGTCTTGAGCTAACGGAAAGGGGGATAGGTTCTGTTGATATTCTAGTAGCCATTTGTAATTGTTGTTAAACTCAAGTCTGTAGTAAGTCTTCAGTAAAAAGGAGATCAGTGTTTCTTTGGTTGACTCTATCAAGACAATGAATGACATTAAATACCTCTGTCAAGCTTTCTTCTTGGCTACTTTTAAAGGAAGTCGTTGTTGCTGCTCCTGCTGGGACGGTCTATATTTAGAAGTGGTGATTCTGTTTGTGTCTTATACCCCCCCCCAATAAAAAATCAAACAGTCTCCCTCACTGTTTAGCTAATACCAACAATAGGCTGCTCCACAGCCATTAATACAGCCATATACCTACTCTGTCTCTGTCTCTATCTCTCTATATATATATCCCGGCTGTAGGTAGCTCACAAAGTGTCTAGCCACACTGAAGAGACTTGATACGTCGAAACACGTATTTGTGGATGACTATATATGCTCCCCATCCCCCTAGGGTTGAGCACTTTGGAGGGGATTTCGCTGATTACCGCCAACTAAAGCGTAAACGCAAAGCTCTCCTATAAAAGGGATGGAGCACTCCATGGCGGCCTTTACATACATACAGACGTGTGTATCAAAAACAGTTAAAATTCCCTTCGCATTCTGTGGGTGACTTTTTTTTTGCTAACATCTCATGAATATATGGCCACAAACAGTTTCCAAATGAAAGTTAATTTTCTTCCAAACCAAAAATATCGATTTTGCCTCAAAGGAATATTTTAGTAGGGCAAGGTAAATTAGGCCTAAAACGGTACTTTCCAAAGCCGATATTTAATTGTGCCTAGCGCTAGCGAAGTGAAAAGGGTATAGACTCCCTCACTGTTTGTCTGATACTCTCTCCACAGACTTTGCTTTTTGCTAACACATCATGAATATATGGCAACGAACAGGTAGCCGAATCAATTTCTTACGGCGATAACAATTACACCAAGAGTAGCTAATTTAAATATTTTAGGCTTGTATATATGTATATATATATATATATATATATATATATAGAGAGAGAGAGAGAGAGAGAGTAAACTACAGACACGTGTTTTCGAGGTATCACCTCTCATCAGTACAGTTATACCATTATAGTAACTACCTCTGGCCGGATTCGAGACCCAAACGAACTTACTCTCGCCAATCCTCTTACCCATACAGCCACAGTGAGCCGCTAAGTATAGCAGGCTATTTAATCGCTACATTTCTAAGCGGAAATGAACTCACCTAGGGGTCTCAAACTTTGTAAACAAAGTGAGTCTTGGCTGAACGCCGAATACGGTGAATTTTGCAATTAAATCCCTTCTAAATAAAGTGCTCAACCGAAATTGGGAGCGTATATATATATATGTTAGATAGATAGATAGATAGATAGATAGGATGGGATGATAGAGAAGCAGAATTAAAAGTACTTATCAGAGCTCCACGTTGTCGATCCTCCTGTGAGATAATATTTAACTATGAAAATTAATTTTATTCCAAACCAAAAACACCGATTTTACCCCAAGAGGATTATTTTACTAAGGCAAGGTAACTTAGGTCTAAAACAGTACTTTCCAAAGCCGATACTGAATTGTGCCTAGAACCAGCGAAGTGAAAAGGGTATAGACTCCCTCACTGTTTGTTTGATACCTACAATAGGCAACTCCGCATACA
>CM042163.1:41468031-41470531 GCA_023376005.1 Doryteuthis pealeii
GGGAAAAAGTGCCCAACACAGACGTGCTGGAACGAGCAAACATGAACAGCATGTTCGCCATCATCTACGAGAGACGCCTGCGCTGGCTTGGTCTGGTCAGGAGGATGGAAAGGCCTCATCCCCAAAGACCTAGTGTAGGTCGAGTTAATAGCACTCAACCGGTAGGAGAGCACGCCTGCACTTTAAAGACGTCTGCAAGAAGGACATGAAGACATGTCACATCAATACCGACACATGTGAGGCTGTTGCAGAAAACCGACCGGCCTGGCGCCTCCTTGTCAAACAAGGAACGAAAAGGAGTGAAAAGGAGAGGAAAGAAGCCGCCACATAAAAAGAGAGCCAGATGGATGGAGAGACAACAACAAACCCAGTAAGAATCACTGTTTGTTTGCAGTCACTGTACAAGAGATTGGTATTCAAAAATTGGCCTGTTCAGCCACTCGCTCAGATGCAGTTTTTTAAAAAATTGTGGACACTACGCCATCGTCTTTGGCAGACGGAAGGATGCCAACAACATTTTATACTTTTGGAGGACACGTGACTTCAAAGTAGATGACACAAAAAGTCACGTGGTTCAATCCGGCGCGAAACTGGAAAGCAACAGCTTCCTGTCGTGGGGACATCTCAGAAGTAGTTGCTTTTGCTGTGACTTTTTATACGACTGACAGGAACATTCGAGTGGTTATTACACCACCTTTCATATATAAATAAATAAATTAAAAATTTTTTTTCAAAAGTAAAATTTTTCAATTTTTAACGAATAAAGGGAGGTAACTTCGTTGGCATTGTTACAAAAAAATGCAACTTTTGAAAAAAATTAAATTTTTAATAAATCCGAAATACAATAGCGTCCGCAGAAGTAACCGACGTTATTTACGGTCCAGAATGTGACATTAAGTAAAGATCTTCAACAAACACCATGGGATCCAACTCAACAACCTGATGATTGCCCCTTGGCATGAAACCTGGGTAGCTGTTTATAATGAACATTGATCTATAAAAACACAGCAAATTAAATAAATATTAGCTCTCACAATTTGTGATTGAGCACTGTATTTTCTTTGTTTCATCACAAAAGAAAATTGTTTATATATATATATATATATATATATATATATATATATATATGAAGTTAAGTAAACACACAAATGTGTTTATTTTTTATATGGCCTTAAGCCGACAATTTTTGGAGGATATGTGCTTAATTGAAGTCATACCTAATTTTGGAAATTAATTAGTTAATAATTCATGAATTTAAGCGGGCATTTATGTTCAAATTTAAGGCTAAACGAATCGAGAAAATGTCAATTCCTGAATGTACATTTTGACCTATTCAGGGATTGACATTTTCTCGATTCGTTTAGCCTTAAATTTGAACATATATGCCCGCCTAAATTCATGAATTATTAACTAATTAATTTCCAAAATTAGGTATGACTTCAATTAAGCACATATCCTCCAATATATATATATATATATGTATACATTTGTGAATAAAAAGGCCTTAAATACCATGGGTATCGTGATTATGGACCATTTCCACTCGTGGGTATCTGAGCCCACCGAGCTTGGTCAGACAAGTGGAAATGGTCCATAACCACGATACCTCTGGTATTTAAGGCCTTTTTATTCACAAATAAATTTGCTCTGTTTATAAAAATTAAACATTGAGCTCTCATACGGAACCTGAACTCTACAACAAACTACTGTTAGAGAATAGGACCAGTCTAGAATCACCTTGTACCAAGAAACTTGGCACCTCAATAAAGAATATATATATATATATATATATATATATATATATATAATGTTTCCATTCTTCACCGCCTTGTCGGCTGGTCCAGAAGAATATATATATATATATATATATATATATATATATATAATAATGATAAATAAATATATAAAGGTATTACATATCTATTTATTTGGTGACAAAGGAACATTCACGACCATATTGGTTTCATGCGAGGCAATCGTCAGATAAAGATCTTCACCTGACGATTGCCTAGCATGAAGCCAATATGGTCGTGAATGTTCCTTTGTCACCAATAAATAGAATATGTAATACCTTTATATATTTATTTTATTTTATTATATAACAGCTCTATTTTATATTGAGTACTCTACCAATAATACTGCGTTTGGCACACCGTTCCAGCAAAAGCTGAAACAGTGACCATCCCACACTATATATATATATATATATATATATATATCAAGAACACTATTATAATTTAATGTTGTCTATATATATATATATATATATATATATATATATGCATATTATTATTATTATTCCTTTTGAGTTTTCACATCAGTGTTAGCTGATGGTCTTTCACTGGAGTCTGAGTGACAGCATGTCTCCTCAGGTCTCCAGGACTCTTCTGAGTATTCTGGCAGATTGCAGCAGTGCAGTGTTCTGAATGGTTTCAATCCTTCCTCCAAACTTTCCAAACCCTTTTCTAATCCTTTTGGGACTGTTCCAAGTGCACCAACT
>CM042163.1:41473031-41480531 GCA_023376005.1 Doryteuthis pealeii
ATTTGCCTATCTATCTCTCCATCTCTCTATCTTTCTATCTGATTCTGCTCACTATCTATCTATCTATCTATCTATCTCCTCTGCTCATTATCTATCTATCTATCTATCTATCTATCTATCTATCTATCTCTACTCGTTATTTACCTATCCATCTCTCTATCTCTCTATCTTACTTTGGTCATTGTCTATCTATCTATCTATCTATCTATCTATCTGCTCGTTATTTACCTCTTTATCTCTCTATCTCACTCTGCCCATTATCTATCTATCTATCTATCTATCTATGGTCATTATCTATTTATCTGTATGTATCTATTTATGTATGTTTACACTAGTTGGCTTTGCCGGATTTTCCAATGTGTACAAATTTTCTCAATATATATATATATATATATATATATATATATACATTACTTTCTTTTTTCCTTACTCCTTCATTCATTCCTTCATTTATTATTTCATTCATGTTTTCCTTCCTTCATTCTTTCATTTTCTCTTTCTATATATGTTTTCTTCTTTTCTTTTTCGAAGTCTTTTTCCTCATTCATTCTCTATTAATTTTCTTTCTATGTTTCTTTCTCAACTTTTCTCATTCCTTCATTCATTCATACATGTTTTTTTCATTCTATATTTTTCCTCCTTTTTTTTCTCAATCAATTTCCCTTCAACATTCTCTATTAATTTTCTTTCTTTTGCTTTTTTTCCTTCATTCTATTATTCATTCATTTATTCATGTTTTCTTTCTAGGCATGTTTTCTTCTTTTCTTTCTTCAAATCTTTTTCCTTTATACATTCTCTAATTATCTTTCTTTGTTCCACCCTTCCGTCCTTCCTTCCTTATTTTCTTCTCCCCTTCCTTGCATCTTTCATTCATTCATTCATGTTTTCTTTCAATCTATGTTTGTTTTCTTCTTTCCTCTGTTCAATCAATTTCCAATTTTACATTTTCTATTAATTTATCTTTCTTTTCCTTCCTTCCTTCTTTCATCCCATCATTCTTTCATTCATTCATTCATTCATTCATGTTTTTCTTCCAATCTATGTTTGTTTTCTTCTTTCCTCTCTTCAATCCATTTCCTGTTCTAAATTTTCTATTAATTTTTCTTTCTTTTCCTTCCTTCCTTCTTTTATTCCTTCATTCCTTCCTTCATTCATTCATTCATATTTTCTTTCAATCTATATTTGTTTTCTTCTTTCCTCTCTTCAATCCATTTCCCGTTCTACATTTTCTATTAATTTTTCTTTCTTTTCCTTCCTTCCTTCTTTTATTCCTTCATTCCTTCCTTCATTCCTTACTTCATTCCTATTTTCTTTCAATCTATATGTTTTCTACTTTCCTCTCTTCAATCCATTTCCCGTTCTACATATTCTATTAATTTTTCTTTCTTTTCCTTCATTCATTCATTCATTCATTCATTCATATTTTCTTTCAATCTATATTTGTTTTCTTTCTTTCACCCTTCAATCCATTTCCCATTCTACATTTTCTATTAATTTATCTTTCTTTTCCTACCTTCCTTCCTTCCTTCCTTCCTTCATTCATTCCTTCATTCATATTTTCTTTCAATCTATATTTGTTTTCTTCTTTCCTCTCTTCAATCCATTTCCCATTCTACATTTTCTATTAATTTTTCTTTCTTTTCCTTCCTTCATTCTTTCATTCCTTCATTCATTTATTAATTCATTCATTCATATTTTCTTTCAATCTATATTTGTTTTCTTCTTTCCTCTCTTAAATCCATTTCCCGTTCTACATTTTCCATTAATTTATCTTTCTTTTCCTTCCTTTCTTCTTTCATTCCTTCATTCCTTCCTTCATTCATTCATTCATATTTTCTTTCAATCTATATTTGTTTTCTTCTTTCGTCTCTTCAATCCATTTCCCGTTCTACATTTTCTATTAATTTATCTTTCTTTTCCTTCCTTCCTTCCTTCATTCATTCGTTCATTCATTACTTCATTCCTATTTTCTTTCAATCTATATTTGTTTTCTTCTTTCCTCTCTTCAATCCATTTCCCGTTCTACATATTCTATTAATTTTTCTTTCTTTTCCTTCATTCATTCATTCATTCATTCATATTTTCTTTCAATCTATATTTGTTTTCTTCTTTCGTCTCTTCAATCCATTTCCCGTTCTACATTTTCTATTAATTTATCTTTCTTTTCCTTCCTTCCTTCCTTCATTCATTCATTCATTCATTACTTCATTCATATTTTCTTTCAATCGATATTTGTTTTCTTCTTTCCTCTCTTCAATCCATTTCCCGTTCTACATTTTCTATTAATTTTTCTTTCTTTTCCTTCCTTCATTCTTTCATTCCTTCATTCATTTATTAATTCATTCATTCATATTTTCTTTCAAACTATATTGTTTTCTTCCTTTCTCCCTTCAATCCATTTCCCGTTCTACATTTTCCATTAATTTATCTTTCTTTTCCTTCCTTCCTTCCTTCTTTCTTTTATTCGTTCCTTCATTCATAATTTATTTCATTCTTTATCTTTCGTTCCTTCTTTTCCTTAATGCAATCCTCTCCATTTTCGTCTTTCCTCCACTCACCTCTCCTTTATCCCTTCCCTTATTTTCCCCTCACTTTTTTCCTTTTATATTCTATCTGTTCCCCCATAATAACTTTTTATAGTGCAACCCAGCCCTCCCTAAACAGCAACTTAGAAATCCCTCTGAACATGCCTCGCTGCTTTCGGGGGTGGATGTGTGTCTTGAGGTTGTGCAGTGTTTAGGGGCGGGTTCAGATTATTGAACTTCAAGCAGGCGTGACCAAACGTTTCCTGAATTGCAACCGTGCGGTCTCCTCATGTGTTTAGTGTCATTATATTTACTCAAACCTTTCTGGTCGCCGTTTTGTCCTTTCTTCATTTTTAAAGGGCCTCACGGCCATTAACGTTCAACGAATGGCGACAGTTATGGGATTTTAAAAACTCCTCGTTACGGTTTGACTAATTATCCTGAAATTAGATTACATTTACAAAAATAAAATGAAAAATAAGACGGAACTGAATTTGTAAACGAACAATAAATGCCGGGGAAATGGGTTTTAAAAGAATAAAATTAAAGACTGAACGAAAGAATAGACAGGCAAGGGAACGTGAGAAAACTATCTAACATGAATTTGATTCTGAATTGTATCGGTTATTTCTTAATTGATTATGTTGTAAAATAATAGATAATGGCTATTATTTCATTTGAATATTGCTTTTGAGTACTCCATAACACTATGAAATACAAATTTTATTCCTGGATTCTATGTGTTATTTCTTAATTGTTTATATTGTAAAAGTATTGAAAATGGCCAATTATTTAATTCGTACTTTGCTTTAGTACCCTGAATAATGCTATGTAAAAAGAATTTTTTTCCTGGATAGAATGTGTTACTTCTTAATTGCTTATGATCTAAAAGTATAGAAAATGGCTATTATTCCATTCAAATATTACTTTTGAGCCCTCTATAACACTATAAAATACAAATTTTGTTCCTGGATTCTATGTGTTATTTCTTAATTGTTTATATTGTAAAAGTATAGAAAATGACCATTATTCCAATAAAATATTGCTTTTTAACACTATGAAATACAAATTTTATTCCTAGATTCTATGTGTTATTTCTTAATTGCTTATATTGTAAAAGTATTGAAAATGGCCATTATTTAATTCGAACTTTCCTTTGGTACCCTGAATAATGCTATGTAACAAATAATTTTTTCCTGGATAGAATGTGTTACTTCTTAATCGCTCATAATCTAAAAGTATAGATAATGGTCATTATACCATTCAAATATTGCTTTTGTGTCTTCGATTACACTATATAATACAAAAGTTGTTCCTGTATTCTATGTGTTATTTCTTAATTGTTTGTATAGTAGAAATATAGAAAATGGCTATTGTTGCATAGCGCCTTCTTCACTGGCACTAAATAATTATAATGTTGCATACCTCTTTCTTTAATTCTATTTCTTGGCCGTCTTTAGTATTCTGATCGTCTTTGGTATTTCTATCATCTATCTTGACTTGGTCTGGCATCTTCTAAGATTTTGCGTCTGGAGTTGACTCGGGGACTTCGGTCTGGTTTTCTGTTACTATGTTCCTGCTGATTGGTCGTCATTTCTTAGTCTTATTACCAAGACATTCATTAACCACAAGAGCATATTAATTATCCAAACTTTTATTTCCTTAACTATACATAATCCTCTAACTAACATAGCGCGCGTGTGTTCCAGTTTAGACAGAGCATAAAATGGTCGACTGCTCTGCCTGACGTCTAACTGCAAAACAGGGGACTGAACAGGTCCCACGTGACTTCACGAATTTTGGCGGGCTTCTGTAATTTTCCATGGAAGGACTCAGCCATGATATGAAAAGGGTCATCCCCTCAGAATTACAGGGGATTGACAATAATCTTATGCAACCGCATAGATTATGTAACACTATTTTTCAATTCAAATATTGCTTTTATGTCCTCGATAACACTATAAAATACAAAATTTCTTCCTGGATTCTATTAGGCTACGGGCCCAAAGGCCAAAAAGGCTCTAGTTTTTGATTTAAATTGTAAATTTTGGGGTGGGAAAAAAAAAGCGGCCAAATGAATGCCTATAGACTCCTGAATATCACACTATTTTTTTTTTTCGTAAATGTTGCACATATTAAAGTTTTCCGTGGGTACCACCAATTTTCCCCGTGAAATTAACCCCGCCTTCTACTATATTTAACATAATAAAACTTGCATAAAGGTTAATATTATCTTAAAAAATTTTTATTCACTCGAAAGAAGAAGCATTAAACAAACTCCTAATGATTTGAAAAAAAATTTTTCGGCTTACAAAAATAATGCAAATTATAAACGAAAAACAATGTTTACATTTTTTCACCGTTAAATCAATAGAAATTTAACGTAGCCAAAAACAAGTTAAAACTAAGGTTTTTTTAAAAATTCTATGAAAAATAAATTAATGGTCCAATTTTCACGAGAATTTCCATAATTACTTACCTTTGGATGAATATATGTCTGAAATAGTTTTTTTCTAAAATATATTAGGGGAAATATTTTTTTTATGAGGTCTACTACCACCTATAGGCCACGGGCCCAAAGGCCAAAAAGGCTCTAGTTTTTTTTTGTTGTAATTTTGATGGTGGGGGAAATAAAAAAGCGGCCAAATGAATGCCTATAGACTCCTGAATATCATACTATTTTTCTGATGCGTAAATGTTGCACATATTAAAGTTTTCCGTGGGTACCACCAATTTTCCCCGCGAAATTTACCCCCTACTATATTTAACATAATAAAACTTGCATGAAGGTTAATATTATCTTAAAATTTTTTATTCACTCGAAAGAAGAAGCATTAAACAAACTCCTAATGATTTTTAAATATTTTTTTCGGCTTACAAAAAATAATGCAAATTATAAACGAAAAACAATGTTTACATTTTTTTTCACCGTTAAATCAATTGAAATTTAACGTAGCCAAAATAGGCTACGGGCCCAAAGGCCAAAAAGGCTCTAGTTTTTTTATTTAATTTGTAATTTTGAGGGTGGGGGAAAATAAAAAGCGGCCAAATGAATGCCTATAGACTCCTGAATATCATACTATTTTTTTTTTATGCGTAAATGTTGCACATATTAAAATTTTCCGTGGTTACCACCAATTTTACCCGTGTAATTTACCCTCCCTACTATATTTAACATAATAAAACTTGCATAAAGGTTAATATTATCTTAAAATTTTTTTATTCACTCGAAAGAAGAAGCATTAAACAAACTCCTAATGATTTAAAAAAAAAATTTTTCGGCTTACAAAAATAATGCAAATTATAAAAGAAAAAACAATGTTTACATTTTTTTCACCGTTAAATCAATTGAAATTTAACGTAGCCAAAAACAAGTTAAAATTAAAATACACATAGAACATTTATTTTCTGGTGTGTTTACATTACACACTTGAAGCAGACATGTTGAGTGATAACTCATGCTACGGTGATCGTGATTGGTTAATTTTATCAGCAGTCAATGAAAGATGTATTCTGATTGGCTACTTTCGTTGTACGCAGCTAACTAAAATTTTTAGCATCTAATTTGTGTATTAAAATATATATTATTAACTAACATGAAAAAACGGTAACTCAACCAAGATACAGATATGTTTCTCATGATTTTATACATATTTCTCTAAAAAATAATGCCCACCGCATATTTTTACAAGTTAAAAGTCATCTTTTTCGCCTTGGGAATGTAGCCTATATGTGTTATTTCTTAATTGTTTATATTGTAAAAGTATGGAAAATGGCCATTATTTCACAAAAATATTGCTTGTGTCCTCTATAATACTATGTAATACACATGTTATTCCTGGATTCTATGGGTTATTTCTTACTTATTTATATTGTATAGAAAATAGCCATTATTTAATTCGAACTTTGCTTTAGTACCCTGAATAATGCTATGTAACAAATATTTTTTTTCCTGGATAGAATGTGTTACTTCTTAATTGCTCATAATCTAAAAGTATAGATAATGATCATTATTCAATTCAAATATTGCTTTTGTGTCTTCGATTACACTATATAATACAAAAGTTATTCCTGGATTCTATGTGTTATTTCTTAATTGTTTATACTGTAAAAGTACAGAAAAGGCCATTTATTTAATTCAAACTTTGCTTTTCTTCCCTGAATAACGCTACATAACGCAAATTTTGTTCCTCGATTGAATGTGTTATTTCTTAATTAATTTTAATGTAAATGTATAGAAAATGGCCATTATTCTTTTCAAACTTTACTTTTACGTTGTGTAATAGAAAATTTGTTACTTGACCGTATGTGTTATTTCTTAATTGTTTATATTATAAAGTACAGAGATTTGGCCATTAATCCCACCAACATTTGTTTTTGTACCCTGGTTAACACTATATAACACAAATTCTATTTCTGGATTCTATCTATCACTTTTTAATTACTTACGTTGTAAAATGACCATTATTTCTTTTAATTTTATTCTTTTGGGTTCTGAATAAACATGTAACACAAATGTTGTTCCTATATAATTCGTGTTATTTCTTAATTGCTTTTTTATTGTTGGAAAAGTATAGTATTATTGTATAGAAAAAATATTGTATGATACCTAGAAACGTTTGCCTTCAAACATTTGTGGCCTGTATAAACATTAGATAACACAAATTTCTGTTCTTTGACGTTCTGTGTTATTTATGGATTCTGCATGTAGTAAAGTATAAAAAACAAGCCTTCGGAGTGGCCTAGAGTCAATATCAACCAAACAGCGAGGGAGTCTACACCCCTTTCACTAGCGCTAGACCAAGGATATTTTTTACACCTAAGGTGGAGCGCCTCACCTGCCATCAGATCCTTACTTTACGACTCATATTGATGTGCTAGTCATACGCTGAGTTGGCGAGGGTCGATATCGAACCAGGAACCTTTTGGTTCCAAAGAATGGGTGAAGAAATCTTCCTTGCGACGTAATTGGTTT
>CM042163.1:41485531-41499174 GCA_023376005.1 Doryteuthis pealeii
AGGAGAAAATATAAGTATTAAAACCAGAAGTAGCTTAAAAACTAACCTTGTGTCACATCCTTCTCGGGGCAAATGCATGGTCTTTAAATACGTACGAGTTTAGCCATCTTTGCAACGATCTCCAAGATTTAAAAAGTTAAAAGCATATACCGCTGCGAGAATCATATTTTCACGCAATATGGGCACAAAAGAATCAGCTATGAGTTTCCGCTGGCGTCGGTCGCCTGTTAGCACCCTCAACAACATCTACAATCATAAAGTCCTACAACACGATCAACTAAACAAATAAATACAATTTTTCTATTTGTTCAAACACTAATGACCACTAGTTTCAATAATGTAAAGAACGAAAAATCTTTAGATCATAGATATTTAAACAAACACTCTTTAGTTTTTGAAACTTTCTCAAACCAATAAGTGTCTCGAGCAGGCGGAGGAGTATACAATTTAACATACTAATCACGTATGGTTAGCGTAACGGTTATCGTCTTAGAAAATGGTATTGGTCACCGGAGTTAAAATCATCGACAAGGTTCTTGGGCTAAACTTGCCAATCGGTCCGAAAATTAAAACAATTTAGAGGCAACCCAGAAAAAACAGAACCCAATTTATTTATTTTCTAATTAAACGAATCTTAAATCCCAACCGTAACCCTAACACTAACCCTAAAACTAAACTTCCCTAGTAAAAATTAACAGTTTTATTACAAAATTTGTGGGTTCTGTTTTTTTTTTGGTCGCTTTGTATACAGGGTTACCCAGAAAAAACAGAACCAAATTATTTACTTATTTTCCCATTAAACTGACCCTATACCCCAACCCTAACTCTAACCCTAACCCCCAACACAAACACTAACCCTAAACCCTAACCCTAAGTCTAAACCCCCAAGTTAATCGGTCGGAAAATTTAAACATGTTAGAGGGTGACAGAGAAAAAACAGAACCCAATTTATTTATTTTCTAATTAAACGAATCTTAAATCCCAACCCTAACCCTATCACTAACCCTAACAATAAACTTCCCTAGTAAAAATGTACAGTTTTATTACAAAATTTGTGGGTTCTGTCTTTTTTTGTTGGTTTTTTTTTTGGGGGGTCGTTTGTATACAGGGTTACAATTAACATACTAATCGCGTATGCTTAGCGTAACGGTTATCGTCGCAGAAAATGGAATTGGTGACTGGAGTTAAAGCTAAAAAGTAAAGAGTGCTCAATACCTAAGTATAGCAAATAATAAAGTTAAACCTAATATATACCTACTAACAGTTTCGCATCGTAGCTCTTTGAGTCAGGTTTTTGCCCTGAAGAGTTACTATGAAGAGCTACGTGGATCTATAGATGGAAGTTTTTCTACTTCATTAAAAGAAATTTACTTCCGTTTTGCGCAATGACAAACGGAAGTCCAAATAAACGGTTAAATGCCACGCCGGTTTAAGCGAGCAACGGCGTCCGTTCGTCGGCCCCAGTTAGTGAGACCGGGCGCTGACTTTAAGGGAACCTGTGGCGTCGCAGGGAAGGAGGGTAAGGGTAGGAGGTAGGGATCCAGAGAAATCTACTGAAAATGAATTTAGATAATTGAAATTGAATGAAGTAGTCATCAAAAGTCATTAGCTTGATAATAATAGATTATTAAATTGCGCCGATCATTGCTGTGCGCCGAATTTCTAACTTTCACTAATTTATTCATGAAATGGCCGCCCCTCGTCCATCACGTATGTCTCACCACTCATCTCTCTCTCTCTCTCTCTCTCTCTCTCTCTCTCTCTCTCACTCACTCACTCACACACACACACACATCTGACTTACACCTACGATCCATCGTGCTTGAGGAGCAGTGAAAGCTAAATTGATGTCTAATTGATTTTGCTGTCAGATGTACACCTCTGTTTCTTTTAGCGACAATGAATCCGTCGTTTCAATAACATACTGTAACGGGACCATATGACCTTTAGGCACCCCTTTTTGATCTCGAATCAGAAGGACATGTTTTTTATTTACACCGTCAATATCCGGTTGTTTGTTAGGGGTTATGGTTAGTGTTAGGGGTTAGGGGTTAGTTTTATAATTTAAAACAAATCTCTTAAAATCGTCTGTTATCAAACAACTCGATATTGACGGTGTAAATGAAAAACATGTCCTTCTGAATCGAGACCAAAAAGGGGTGCCTAAAGGTAATATGGTCTCTGTAACGTTATCTCTTAGAAAGTCCTTTTGGATCTTCTACTCTTTATTTTTGTCAGAAATAACTTCTGTAAAAAATTTAAAAAATGTCGAACACCAACCGTTTTTCAGTTTGTCAGTATAAAGTTTATTTTCGCCGTAGATCTCTAACTGGTAGTAGTTGTCGGCAAAATAGGGGAAGATAGAAAGAAAAATCAAAGAAATAAAATAATGCTTAACTAGGGCCACTGTTTTCTCTCTCTCCCCCCTCTCTCTCTCTCTCTCTCTCTCTCTCTCTCTCTCACTCACTCACACACACACACACACACACGTCTGCAACGTAATTTCTCATCTGACTTACATCTACGATCCATTGTGTTTTAGGAGCAGTAAAAGCTAAATTGATATCTTACTGTAGACAGGTGTAAAACTCTGTCTTTTGTAACGACAAAGAATCTTTTGTTACAATAACTTATACGGTAACATTATTTCTTAATAAGTCCTTTTGGTTCTACTACTGTTTTTTTGGGGGGGGCGTGTCCTTGGCAAAAAAGTCGAGTGCTGTATACCCTCTTCATTAGTTACTTCTTCTATTCTTCTATTCTTCTTCTGTTCTTCTGACATCTTAGGTTCTTCTAGGTCTCTTCTAACATCTCTTCTTCGTCTTGGTCTGGAATCTTCTAAGGTTTGGACTTTCTTGGGGACTTCGGGTCTGGTCTTCTATTGGGGATTTCTCTTTATCAGAAGCCCTTTGTCATTGTTAGTTTTTAGAGGTAATAACACAAGACTCCGATTTGCTTTGATCTTACTTTATTTTTAAATCCCCAACCAGACATCTGCGCAGATTAAGACGTGAGCGCGTGTAACGCGACTTACACTTCCGTCGAGCTCGGCTGCTAGTCTCTAACTGACTGAAACTTACTTACTATCTAAACCGGAATAGAGGGTCCTCTCTACCGGTTCTCACGGTATCCACCGGAAGGAAGGATCAGAACAGGTCAAGCCTTGTCATTCAAATCCTTCAAGGCCATGGGCTGCAGCTTATAACGGCCATTTTGATTTCTACACTATTGCACATAAATATTAGGTATCTAATAATTATGTAACACGAGGACCAACCGTTTTTACGTTTATTTTCGCAGTAGATTTTCGGACAAACAGGAAGATAGAAAGAAAGCAACAAAACAATGCTTAACTAGTTCTCTCTCTCTTTTCTTTCTTTCATCCATCTCTCTCTCTCTCTCTCTCTCTCTCTCTCTCTCTCTCTCTCTCTCTCTCTCTCTCTCTCTATTGATGGGGCTTGATAATTTGTATTATTCGAACTATTGTCCTCATCTTTATTATTACCTATACAACATATCGGCCTTCAGGTATTTCTTGTTGGGACTCGGGAGCCTTCTCGAACTCGGAAAATTTCTTTTCGAACTCTGAAATTCTTGTTGTAATCAGGAGCCATGACGGAACTTGTGATAATTTTTATCTTTTTTAGTTCCGGCCTCGTGCATTAATTTACATCAGGTTTCAGTGTGCCGGTGTCAGACGAGTTTCCGGCCCCACCTAGATATTTTCTGAGTCGTGATTTTGTCGCTAATGGTCGGCAAATTAATGTAAATGTTTTACACGCCGTTCCCGATTTTTATCGGCAAATCAGTATATATATATTTACCAACCCCTCCACACGAGCATGATGCGACACAAGGCCAATTTCTTAAGCGGAGTTTAACAGGTTTGAATTCAGAGTTTCCTTCTCCTAGACTGATTACCTAGCCATGGTTAAAGAGTCCAGTCTGCCCTGCTATTTGTCCATAGCTGGAGGGAGAATTCGATTCATACCTTTCCCAAGGGTATTAGCGCCATGTGAAATTCCAACAGCTTCGTCCAGGAATTCAACTCGCGTTGACGAGTCCATTTCCTACGACTCTAACCATTAGACCACGCGCAAATCAGTATAGATATTTTTAAACAACGCCTTTAAAATGTTGTTTTTTTTTCGATTGAATTTGTACAAATTTTAATTGAATTGTGACAAAACTCAAACCCAAATTTCAAAACAACTTTCATATCGTACGCCTGAGACTTCAAATTTGTACAAATTCAATCGAAAAAATAATCAAAAGGTTGTAAAATATCTACGTTGATTTGCTGATAAAAATCTTGGGTAGGGTCGTGTAAAATATCTACATTAATTTGTCGACAAAAAAGAGACAAAAACACGAATCTAAAAATATCTAAGTTGGGTCGGAAATTCTCGAAAGATAGGACAGGAGGCCGGGACGACAAAAGATCAAAATTACCAGCGCTGATCTCCACCCCATTTATAGGCCCGTCCTTGTGTCAAACAAGGCGATAAAGATAACTATTAATTGGTTGTAGCACACTTGCATGTCTAATTTAAATTTGAAAAAAATAAATAAGGGGAAAATTAAATATACTTTGCTGAGGTCGTTTGTCGCTTTGGTTGTTCAATACGATATAATGAGATTTATAGGGACATGATTAGCTTATAAAAAAAGAAGGAAGAAGAAAAGAAAAATGAAGAGAAGAAAATTAAAATATCGCCCTGTCGGCTGGGGCGTTAGAATGCACCGACTGCACATCTGCAGAGGGGTAAGACTCCCCCAATGGGGCCACCTGTTGGCCGTGGGTGGCGACCCGTGATGCTTAAGGATATAGAGCCCAGGTGGATGAGCAGTTCATGACATGCAATACTCCACTTTGACCCTATCTTGGGCTAGACGGGCGGTCGGAGAGGCCCCCTCCAATCATTCGGCTGGTCACGTCAAGCCCTAGCACCTATATGATTTTCCCAACCCTATTGCCCTTATGGCAATCCCCAACCCAAAAATCGTTTTATCATATGGGTGCTATAAGGCGGTGGCTGCGGGTCTACATGTCCTGGGAAGGACGTTAAACTATCTGATGGTGAGGTTCCAGTTTTGGAGGTTTGGGGAATGTGGAGCACACCTTCATCACCATTGCTCCCTGGTCCACTCTGACCCAGAGTGGTAGTACCTGTTAGGGTCCCATCAATGGGTTAAATAGAAAAATGTATTTATAAAAAAATTGTATTATCCATTAAGAATTGATTTATTTCAAAACGTTATCGTCATTAAATGACCCACTGAGGTTGATATGCCGTAAAACAAAACAAACCAAACCAAACCAAAATTAAAATAAAATCCCTATTAAGTGAGAGCAAATAGGGATTGTGCAAGATTCTTTTAGAAAAAAAAATATGAGGGGTCATTCTCATCTCGTTCCGTGTTTATCTCTTCGTTTTGTACGCAGTTTCATATCTCCCACATCGATTACTATTATTTTGATAAAGGCAGGAAACGGTGCCCAAAGTCTGGCGTACTAGCTTATCTATAGTGTATTTATTGAAAAGAGCATAACATTCGTGCAGACGAAATGATAGTAAACACGTCAAAGCACGTACTTTTAATAAGTTAAATATATATATATATATATATATATATATATATATATATATATATATATATAATATACCAAGCGTGTTGGTAAATCCTTGCGTTGAGAAAAAAAAACAGCAAATAGTTTGATTGTAAAAATATACTACCAAACATCAACCGGGGAGAAAAAAAATTTTGAAAAAAAGAAAAGACCAAGATAGTCGTACCAACAAAAAATAATCTATTGGTACAGTATTTGGCCAAAAGAAAAAACAATTTATATGTATATATATGTATATAAGATATATATATTCATATAACCGCTAGGAGAATAGCTAATAAGTAAAAAGTGCTCAATACCTAAGTAGAGCAAATAATAAAGATAAATCTAATGAGTCAGACGAACCTACTATTAGTTTCGCTTAAGATCTGACTCTGAAGAGCATTAAGCGAAACTAATAGTAGGTTCGTCTGACTCATTAGATTTATATATATATATATATATATATATATATATATATATATATTTGGGGTGCATTTTCTGGTATGCTGAAAAAGAATGTACAGTGATGCCTTAACTTATGAGTGCCCCAATTTACGAGCTGCCACCCGGTCGATTTTTGCTTTGTGTTGAGAGCTGAATTTTGAGATCCGATCGAGCTTCAGATACACTTACGTTAATAAGTTCACTAAAAACATTTAAGTGTCCAAATTTATTAATTCCCCAAAAATATTATTAATAAAAAATAAACACTAAAACATATAATAGCACATAATTCATTACATTCTACTTAATTATTTTTTTAATACAATACAGGGCTATTTTTCTTATATGAAAAAAACAAAAAACAAAAAACAAAACAAATACCAAATTAGGGTGTTTTTACGGGATCTGAAACGGATTAATAGTATTTCAGTTTATTTCAATGGGAAAACTACATTTGTTATATGAAATTGAGTTACGACCGGATTATTATTATTATTATTATTATTATTATTATTATTATTATTATTATTATTAATCATTGGCAAATATATGCACCCTCCGGTTGCCAGTATTTAAGTTTTGATGTAATAAGATATCATATAAAATTAGAAACATTTATGAAACTAAATAAGAATGCAGATAAAAAGATTTGAAACAGAAGGTGGTATAATAAAAAAATAGAACTGAAACCTACTCTTCCATCACTCCCGTCTTTCATTGCTAATTTAACTATATAGTTAAAATAGGAAGTAAAGAATAAAATTACAGTTATTTCTTCTTGTTAATGGATTTCTTCTAAGATTTATCCCCGAGATTCATTAAAATAAAATCAAACAATTAGAAATCAATAATACTAAGCACGTATTTATTAAAATCAAATTTTTAATATCAATATGCAAATTAGCCTTTCCGTAAACCTCTATTTTATCGATTATATAAATAATTGCATATTTTCAGTATGTACACAAGTGCAACAGTATTAATAATGAAAACAATTTTATTAATAATTGAGGTTTAAATAAAAATAAAACATGGAAAATGCGACATAAATAACTCATAGAACTGGGACTTGAGTTGTGATATAGTTTCGGTTACAAATGGACAAACACACAATCTCCATTATAATAAGATTATCATTAGAGCATATTTTTATAAAATGAGGCCTGCTCTCGTACTTGAAATTTCGTGAATTAAAATCTCCGTAAGAAGACAAATTGTCGCAGTGGTCTTTCGTCCTTGGCACAGCACACCATGCTGTCTTGTTTTTTATGAATTATAAAGTTAACGGTGCAAAACGGAAATTACCGACAACACACTGTGAACATAACGTGTTTAGGGCATTGCTTCGGCTGTCTGAGGCGGACGACCCGTCGTGGGTATCGAGAATGTTCAGGTTTCATTGATACACCAGCCCAAGTATCATGTACCCAGTATTTATGGGCTGAACATGATGTATATCATCGTCATCGTCATTATCATCATCATGTCGTACTAGCAGCACGGATATCCATGACAATCTTTCGCCAACCGTCCCTATTAAGATAGCGGAGGTCCCTTGTGTTAAGCAGAGCGCGATCCTTAGTGAAGAAACCTTTGGTTGCTCCTTGGTGTTCCTCAGTGTTGGGTATTGATCCTTTGGTTGTTCCTTGGTGTCCCTTAATGTTGGGTATCTTTTTGAATTGGTTCCTTGGTGTCCATTAATGTTGGTATGATCCTTTGGTTGTTCCTTGGTGTCCATTAATGTGGGTATGATCCTTTGGTTGTTCCTTGGTGTCCTTAATGTTGGGTTGATCCTTAATGTTATGATCCTTTGGTTGTTCTTGGTGTCCCTTAATGTGGGTATGATCTTTGGTTGTTCCTTGGTGTCCCTTAATGTTGGGTATGATCCTTTGATTGTCCTTGGTCCCTTAATGTTGGGTATGATCCTTTGGTTGTTCCTTGGTGTTCCTTAATGTTGGGTATGATCCTTTGGTTGTTCTTTGGTGTCCCTTAATGTTGGGTATGATCCTTTGGTTGTTCCTTGGTGTTCCTTAATGTTGGGTATGATTGTATAGTTGTCCCTTGGTGTCCCTTAATGTTAGGTATGATCCTTTGCTTGTTCTTTGGAGTCTCTTAATATCAGGTATGATCCTTTGGTTGTAGGTCCGTTCGTCAATGTCAAATAACGTGCAAATGAATGGCTGTCAATATCAGCGATTAAATAGTTAACTAACCACGTATTCGGGCTGTTAATTGACTGAGGTTTAAACCGCGTGGCCTCGCTGTGTCTATAAGTTTAAGTGGTAGATTACAGCATGCCTTATATACAGAAAGTATTTCAACAATCCCTATCATTCATTTCTCCTGGCAGACCCTCTGCACTGCATCCAGTTTCCGATCAGAGCTGGTTAATGTAAATCTTTTCTGGACGGTCCGCACTGGCGTTCCCATGTGCTGGTTTCCACAGTAGAACGTCGCTTATGAGTTCGTCCTTGTTTCTCTAGTAGTTACCAGCATGTCTTGTTCGTCTCACTCGGATTGTTTGTGTGATTGGAGGCAAGTGACCATAGGGCTGCTCTCTCGTGGAGTGTTGTTACCAAGATTTGTTCAAAATCGCAGGCAAAATTCTTGTGCAGCTCTCATCTTGCTTCAATTCTCCCGTTGACGTTGTTGAGCTTTTCTAAGAATTCCTGTTTTCATTCGTCTTAAATTGAATACAGAAATATAAAGAGGTTACCGAGCAGTTAGATCTCTTGCAGTAATGGAAAACATCTCCTGAAGACCTCACAGAATCCAAGACTTGGTTTGGAATCACCTTTTTTCCACAGGAATATAATTTAGAATACTAACTGCAATTCTTATATTAGCTAATGGAAATCTTTTTAAATTAGAGTCAACCTGAAGGAATTTCTTATTATTAAATAAGATGGGGCTTACCTGTCGTCTTCTGTCTTCGGTAGTTTTCTTTTACTTTCTTCCATTCTTTGAGGCTTTTTTCCATTCTTCATTTTTCCCCTCTCTTTTGTATACTATCATTATATGTACGTATAGGGCCGGTTTAGATAAGTTGGTACAGTATCCGACTGGGAACCACAAGGTTTATGGTTCGATACCGACTCTTGTCAACTTAGCATACAGGACTTCATGTATATATATATATATATATATAAATATATATACATTTGACAATGTCATAATATATATATATATATATATATATATATATATATATTATAATATCTTATCAGACAAGAGGAAGTACATTAAAAAATCCAAGTTAAGTCAGATAATGGAAGTCTTTTTAAATTAGAGTCAACCTGAAGGAGCTTCTTATTAGCCAAAAAGGATTGGGCTTAACTTTCTTTCTTTCTTTCTTGTTCTTTGTTTCTTCTTCTTCTTCTTCTTCTTCTTCTTATTATTATTATTATTATTATTATTAGTAGTAGTAGTAGTAGTAGTATTAGTATTATTCCCTCCTTTTGAGTTTTCCCATCAGCGTTAGCTGATGGTCTTTCACTGGAGTCTGAGTGACAGCAAGTCTCCTCAGGTCTCCAGGACTCTTCTGAGTATTCTGGCAGATTGCAGCAGTGCAGTGTTCTGAATGGTTTCAATCCTTCCTCTTATTTCCAAACTTTCAAAACCCTTTTCCAATCCAGCTACAATTGGTATCACTTTCACTTTCATATTCCATAACTTTTTCAGTTCTCTGCCAAGGTCCAGATATTTGTCCATTTTTTCATTTTCCTTTAGCTTCAGCCTGTGATCTGCTGGTAGTGCAAAATCCACCAGTTGACAAGTTCTTTTTTGTTAATCAACACTAGGTCTGGTCTTCTTGCTGGGATATGGTGATCCGTTTTTATTTCAAAGTCCCAGAGAATTTTTTCTTCTTCTTTCTTTCGCTCCATTTCTTCTTTTGTCCCTTCTTTCTTTGGTTCCTTTTCTTCTTCTTTCTTCCGTTCTTTTTTTTTTTTCTTTGTTTTTTTTTCTTTCTTATTTCTTTTTATTCTTACATTATTTCATCTTTCTCTTTCTACTTTGATCTGTCTTCTCCCTTTCTTTTTTTTTCTTCTTCTCTTTCTTCTTCTTCTTCTTCTTCTTCTTCTTCTTCTTCTTCTTCTTCTTCTCTTCTTCTTCTTTTCATTTTTTTCTTCTTCTTTTTCCTCATAAGTCTTTGTCTTCTTCTTTCAATTCTTCTTTTAATTTTCTTCTTCTTTTCTTCTTCATACATCTTTGCATTCTTCTTCTTCTTCTTCTTCTTCTTCTTCTTTCTTCTTCTTCTTCTTCTTCTTCTCTTCTTCTTCTTTCTTTCATTTTTCTTCTTCTTTTTCCTCATAAGTCTTTGTTTTATTTCTTTCATTCTTTTTCTTGTTCTTCTTCTTGTTCTTCTTCTTGTTGTTCTTCTTCTTTCCTTTTTATATTAAAGAAAACAAGTTTTTTTTCATCAGAAGAAAGGATTAAATACAAGCCAACAAAGCGGGATAAAACCTTAAAATAAATTAGGTTCACTTCTCCATCGTAATACTAGTTTTTTTCTTCTGTTTTTTTTTTTCCTTTTCTTTATTTTTTCTTCCATTATTTTCTTTTTCTCCTTTCTACTCTCTGATGTCTTTCTTCTTCCAGGTGTACAATTTGAAATATTATCCGCAGTTATTGCATCAGTTTTTCAAATTTCAACCGACCTACATCGCTTGTATACAGATTATTGTGTATGGTAAATGTGCATCAGTCTAGCTGCAGGGGTCTTCTCATACCCCAGCCAACATCTGTCTCTTTGTCTAAAGTAGTAAGGGATGTGTTTATTACCCGATACCTGAGCCCCCCACCCCCCAAATGGGAATACCAACAGAGCTGTGCTATTTTGGCATCGCCCCACGAGAAGTGTGCTTCTTTCAGGGGTTCTCACTTTAAACTGGTCTTGTGTCACATTTTAACTTTGCGAGATGGGGTAGCGAACATTTGTTCAAATCGTTTGTAATTTCTTCGTTAACATTCTCAAAAACTGGTATCTTTAAATTACGATTTTTCATGGAGACAATCTGAACTGGGATAGATTGTCGAAAATTGGTGTAAAAAACTTAAAGACTTCGTAAAATTTGGTGATAAATAAAGATTAATAAATAGTATGTAAATTGAAATTCGATTTTAGTCACACATGGCACGGCTCTAGAAATTCTACTATAGTTGCATACGACAGTGTAAAAGTCAATTCGTCTTAATGTTATACAAGGTGTGTCAAACAAGTATCGAGAAGCTGTATTTACAAAGAGAGGAATGAACAATAAATGTTTTTTTTTTCAGAATACAAGGTGTGTCAAAAAGTAAAGATTTTAAAGATGTATTTACCGAGATAAAAATGAAGAATGAATGTAACATTCATTTTTCAAAATACAAGGTGAGTCAAAAAGTAACGAAAATCTCGATTCTTTTTGACACACCTTGTATAACCCTTTTCTACCGGGTATGGCAAGAGAGAGAGAGAGAAAGAGAGAGAGAGAGAGAGAGAGAGGTGGGGGAGAGGGGGTAACTGTGTTCTATTTCGTCGACTGGGCATCTAATTTTGAGTTGATTTCTTCATCTAGTCGATACGGCTTCTGTTATTCTGAGCTACGGTTTTTCTTGATCCTTTCTTTGTTTTTTGTTTGTTTTTTTTTTGTTTAGTCTTCAGAGACGTCTTTATTAAAACCGAACCCCAAAAGGGTTTTAACCGCGCCGTGAGAAGATGGCATACTTTGGAACAGATGATCCTCACGTCTGCTTCCTTTAGCTAACGGCCAAAATGTAACTATTCTAGCTCAGTCCACCTCTCACGACGTGCTTTCAACCAATCAGAAGTCAGTGGCTAGAGCAGTGAAAGGTGAACTTGTTTGTCAAACACTTCAAATAACGGTTATAATAGTAATTTTCCATTTATCATACCCTTATTTAAATGTTATTTACACTAGTCATAATTCGTAGGCAGCCTACAAATTATGTAACATTATCGACATATCATCAAACTAAAGTGTTTCGGATAGCACATCAGACGAATGGACAATACGCCACTCCAGCGACTTTATTTTCTCTCTCTCTCTCTTTCTCTCTCTTCCCTCTCTAAGAATCTCTTTCATACCAAGCACACACACACACACACACGACACACACAAACATATACAATATATATATGAATATATAATTTATAATCAATATAAATAAATATATAAAGGTTTACTATATCTATTTATTGATGTAAAGGAACAGTCATGACCATTGATTTCATGCAATCCTAACCGTTTCACTTTCACCACCGTTCCAGTAAAACTGAAACGTGACAATCCCAGACTATAGTTAATATAATATATATATATATATATATATATATATGTGTGTGTGTGTGTTTTACTTTTTAATAAGGATCTTTCGCTGACGACGATTACCAGCGTACAACATTCAGTTGATTGTATGAAACCAATGGTAGCAAACTTGTTTCATAGCAAATAAATATACACTGAAAAATATATCTTTTTATCTATTACGCTCTATCAAAGATATGAGCACTCTCTCTAATAACACTGTACGTTGGTCACATACTACTTAGTTAAATATGCAACCATAACCATTGATATATTAATATATCTCTATAAATGGGATTGTGTGTTTTTTCTGTCTGTAAACGAAACTATATTACTACTCAAGTCACAATTCCTTTAGTTATTACGTCAAATTCTCCATGATTTCAATTCTTTAAACCTTCAGTTATTAATAAAAATTGTTTTTACTTATAATACTGTTTGATCATATCTACGTACTAATAACATGCAATGTGTATTTATATATACAACAAATAGCGGTTTACAGTTTGAACGAGATAGCTAATTTGCATATTGATATTTAAAAATTTATTTACTAAATATGTAATGGCATTTCTAATTGTTTGGTTTTATCTTAAAATATAAAAACAAAAATCCGTGGATAATCTTAAAAGAAATTTTATTACAAAAGAAATAACTGTAATATTATACTTTACTTCCCATTTTAATAAATAGTTAAATTAGGAAATTTTCAATGACAGAGGGGAGTATGGAAGATGATGGAAAAGTTGTTTCAAAAGTTGGTTCTATTTTTCGATATACCCTCTGTTGCAGATCTTTTATTGCATTCTAGCTCAGATTTCATTAGCCTTTCTATTTAATTGAGTATTTTATTATTCAAAACTTAAAACTTAAATACTTGCACCCGACGGGTGCATAATATGCTAGTATATTATATATAATTATATATATATAATTATATTAATTATATATATATAATGTTGTGTGTGTGCGCTGTGGTGTGTGTGTGTGTGTGAGTGTGTGGTGTGGTATCTTCAAGAAATATACATCATTCGGGAAATACTTGATGATTTTTCAATCACCGTTTAAAGCGTTACATATTGAATCTATTGAATAATTAAAAAACGATAAGACTTTTATTGATATCTAAGTTATACGTAGGTTTACTTTATGAGTTTCTTATCCGGCACAAATATTGAACACACTGTTTCTTGATGCGATTTGTAAATATATATATATATATATATATATATATATATAATATAATAAATATAATAGATATATTTCATTATTATGAC
>CM042163.1:41499274-41504274 GCA_023376005.1 Doryteuthis pealeii
AATTGTTCTTCAAAAAAAAATACGAGCTGTGTTGGAGAAATTGTTTTATGTTCAAGAGCTGAAGCTCTATTTATCAATACTGTTACAAAGAGATTAATAAATTCTATAGCCAAGCAATACTTGAATACCGCCTATATGAACTATATAATTGCCCACCTTGCGAAAACGTTAATTTCTTCAAAATAGGTAATAGCAGTGTTGAAAATGTAATCAAGACCTGAAGCATGTATTTATCAAGATAAAAGATGAACAATGAAAAATGAAACGTTTTATTCTTCAAAATAAGAGCTGTGTAAAGTATATCAAATATGAAGCCTGTATTTTTCAAAACACAGACATTTGAACAATTGAAGTAACCTTTAATTTCTTTTCAAAGATACGAGCTGTGGTGAAATGTCAATCAATACTGAAGCTGTATTTATCAGAGACGAGAAACATGAACAATGAAATGAACGTTTTAATTTTCTTCAAAGAAAGTAAGAGCTGTTTGAAAAAGTAATCAAGACTGATACTGTATTATCTAGACAGAATATGAAGAATGAATTGAAACGTTAATTTTCTTCAAAAGTAAGAGCTGTGGTTGGAAAATGTATCAAGACTGAAGCTATGTAATTCATCCAAAAAGATGTGACAATGAAAATGATTGAACTTTAATTTTCTTCCAAAATCGAGCTGTGTTCAAAACAGTAATCAAAAACTAAATCTGAAATTAAGTAAATCTTCAGTCAGAGATTTCATTAGTTGTTGGAAAAAAAGATAAAATGATGTATTCACAAGAAATAAGAAATTTCGCGAACCACTTTTGCTTTGTCGTGATTTTATTTAAAAATTGTCGAATTGAAAAGCAACCGTTCTGGAGTTTAAAACGTAAAGATAAAATTTAGATAGATAGCAGATAGCTAGAGGAAAGAGAGAGAGAGAGAGTAGAGAGAGACTGGGGAAGGAGAGCAAGAAAAGAAGAGAGAAGAGGGAGGTATAAGTGGAGAGGAGAAGTAACAAAAGACTAACAGAAGAAAGGGAAAAAAAGAAAAAGAAGTCAATTTAACTGAAAAATACGGAAAATAAAGAAAAACTTTGGAAAAAAGAAAGAAAAAGATAAAAAAAAGGAAAGTTGTAAAGAAAATTAGAAAAATAATAACAAAACTAAACAAAAAAGGTACTATTTAAACTATTCGGGCTATGGTACTCATCTTATTTTGTTATCGTTAAAAAACGTTTCGACGATGTCCCTCAAGCTATTTTCAGGTATTTTCTTATTTTTCCAATTTCTCATTCTATTCCCCTCTCCTCCGCTTCCCTATCAACACACACACACACCACACACACAACACAACACAACACACACCATCACACATACTTCAAGGCGGAAGGTTCCCGAGAGTTTGAGAAGATTCCCAGTCCCAAAACAAATAAACACCTGAAGAAAAGGGAAAGCCGAGGCTTACAATGGCTGTGAATTCGTTTACAATAAGGAATGAAATGAAAACAAATTATAGTCCGAAATATCCAAATTAATACGACAATTATCAATTCATCAAGCCCTCATCTAAAAATTTCTTTCAGAGAGAAAACTCATAAAAATAACAGAAAGAAAGAGAAAAGAAGAGAAGAAATAAAGAAGGAGGGAAAGAAAAGATAAGAAGAAAAAAGAAAAGGAGAAAAAAAGAGAAGAAAAAAAGAAAAAAAGAGGAAAGAAAAGAAGAAAAAGAAAAAAAGAAAGGAAAAGAAAAAGAGAAAAAGAAAAAAAAAAGGAAAAAGAGAAAAAAGGGGAGAGGAAAAAGAAATAAAAAAAGGAAAGAAGAAAGGAAGAGAAAGGAAAAAAAAAAGAAAAAGAGAAAAGAAGACTGAAAATAGAGAAGGAGAAATAGGGATTAAAAGGAAAAAAGAAAAAAAGAAAAGAAGAAGAGAAGGAAAGAAAAATAAACATAAAAAGAAAGAAAAAAAGAAAGAGTAAAATCAAGCATCAAAAGAAAAGAGGATAAAAAAAAAGAAAAACACAAAGAAGAAAAGAACGAGGCTAAAGGAAGAGGATATTGAAAGAACAGAGAAAAAAAGGTAAGAAGGGGGAAGGAGAAGAAAAAAAGGAAAGAAGAAAAAAGTAAAAGAAGAAGAAAAAGAGAAAGAAAGAAAAAGAAGAGTAAGTAAAAGAAAAGAAAAAAAATAAGGGAAAGAGAAAATAAAAAAGGAAAGAGATAAAGAGAAAAGAAAGGAAAAAGAAAAGAAAGAAAAGAAAGAGGGAAAACAAAGGAAAAGACAATAACAAAAGAAAGAAAAAAGTACAAATAAAGAGAAAAATAAAGGCAGATAGAATAAATGAAAGGAAAGAAAAAAAGAAAATAAGATTGGTTTTGTTTTGTTTTACGGCATATCAACCTCAGTGGGTCATTTAATGCTGATAAAGTTTTACATTATAAATTCATTTTTAATGGATACTCAATTTTTTTAATGAATACATTTTTCTATTTAACCCGTAGATGGGATCCTAACAGGTACTACCACTCCGGGTCAGAGTGGACCAGGGAGCAATGGTGATGAAGGGGTGCTCCACATTCCCCAAACCTCCAAAACTGGAACCACACCATCCGATAGTGTTTAACGTTATTCCCAGGACATGTAGACCCTCAGTAACCGCCTTCTAGCACCCATATGATAAAACGGGTTGGGGCTTGCTATAAGGACAATAGGGTTGGGAAAATCATATAGGTGCTAGGGCTTGACGTGACCAGCTGATTGATCGGTGGCCTCTCCGACCGCCCGTCTAGCCCAAGATAGGGCCAAAGTGGAGTATTACAAGTCATGAACTGCTCATCCACCTTGGTTCTATCCTTAAGAATCACGAGTCGCCACGCACAGCTAAGAGGTGGCCCCATTTGGGGAGTCTTACCCCTCTGCAGAGGTGCAGTCGGTGCATTCTAACGCCCCAGCCGACAGGGCGGAAGAAAAATAAGAGAAAAGTAATCAATTTACAAGAAAAAAGAAAGAAAGAAAAGATAAAGAAAAGTACATGTAGAGAGAATAAAAAGAAAGAAAGAAAGAAAGTGAAATGTAAAGAGAGAATGACCAGCAAGAAAGAGAGATAAAAGTATTAATTGTAAATGATCTTAGTTGCGTGTTCGTATCACGCCGGATTCAACAGTTAAAATCCGCTGAAGAAATTGACTTTGTGTTACATCCTGCTCGTGCAGAGGGGGGTCCTATATATATATATATAATATATATATATATATATATATATATATATATATATATATTAAAATATTCTTTTTATCATGTAGAATGGTAAGCAAATTGTGGATAAGATATAGATAAGTTATATCGATATATATAAGTATATATAAGTTATTTAAAAAGCCAGCAGCCGGAAAAAAATCTCTTCCAGTGCTCGAGTTGTAACAAGATATGCTAATACTCGAAACGAGATCACCAGGTTTAAATGGTGAGGAGGACAGGAGGATGTCACCCACCTGAGATGGAACTGAGGTAGGTCGATTTTGAATTTTTTATGCTACTTCTAATATATCTTATTCGTTTTATTTGAGCAGAATAAATTAATAAACTTTTCTGGATTAAAATTTTAAGATTTTAAAGCAATTTTATATCTAAATGTATTATAAACAAGGATTTTGGGTTTCGTATTAGATGATCTTTAAAACTAAATGCGCAAAAATTGTTAGATGAGAAGTTCTTATAATAAGTCGGAAGGCTCAAAGCTGCCCCCTCCAACGTGGGTACATATGTGTACATGAAATATTTCGACAACGAAGTTATATATAATAACAAACATAGATTTTATTCTGTGACCACGTAGAGAAATACATACAGCTATACATAAACTTATGACAAAGGTACAGAAATATATAGAGAACAGATACATAAACATATATAAAGAATGTAGGACTACGTCCTAAGGGAGTGATACAGAGTTTCTGAAGGATTGTCACTTACTGATAGTTGGTTGGGTGGGGAGCCTCCCACTAAATTAGCAAAGTCTCAAAGCGCCTAAACCATGAGCAGTGGTCGCCGGACCCAGAGAAAGCGAAAAACTGCAGCAAGGAAAGATAACCATTTTGAACACTACATCGATACAAACAGGGACAGACAATCGCTACAAAAGTAAAGTGAAGAAAGGAAGAAAGGAAGAAACAGATGAATCGAAAAGGAAAAATGGGAGAAATAATAAGAAATAAATTAATTTTAAATAAATTAAATTAGTGAAATAGATCACTAATTAGGACAGAGCCTATTCTAGTAGTGTCCACCCCAAACAGATTTAACAGGTTTGAATTCAGAGTTTTGCTTTTCCTAGACTGGTTGCCTAAACAAGGTTAAAAAAGCCCAGTCTGCCCTACTATTTACCCATAGTTGGAAGGAGAGTTAGTTTTCATACTTCTGCCAAGTGTATTAGCGCTATGCAAACTGTAGATTTTTCCAGGATTTGAACTAGGGTCGAGGAATCCATTTCTTACGACTCTAAACATTACACCACGCGCTTCCAACAAAAAGAAAGAAACAAACAAACAAAAACAAACAAACAAAAAAAAAAAAAAAGTAAATTGGGGATGACAAAAAAAGAAAGAAAGAAAAAGAAAAGTAAAGAGATGCTGGGTAACAAAAAAAAAGAAAAAAAGAAAGAAAAAGAAGTAAAGAAGAGAAAAAAAATAATAGAAAAGAAGAAAGAAAGAAATAAAGAAAGAAAGAAAGAAAAAAAGAAATTGGGGATGTCGAAAAAAGAAAAAGAAAAGTAAAGAAGATAACAAAAAAGAAAGAAAGAGAGAAAGAGAAAAGTAAAGAAAGAAATAGAAAAAGAAAGAAAGAAGGAAGAAATAAGAAAGAAGAAGGAAATTGGGGATGTCAAAAAAGAAAGAAAAAAAAGAAAAGTAAAGAAGCAAATAACAAAAAAGAGAAAGAAAGAGAGAAAGAGAAAAGTAAAGAAGAGAAAATAATAGAGAAAAGAAAGAAAGAAGAAAGAAAGTAAAGAAAGAAAGAAGGAAATTGGGGAT
>CM042163.1:41509274-41511774 GCA_023376005.1 Doryteuthis pealeii
GACTTACATATATATATATATATATATATATATATATCTGTGTGTGTGCGTGTGTGTGTGTGTGTGTGTGGTGTGTGTGTGTGTGTGTGTGCAATACTTTGTTTGGAAGTACAGTGATACCTTGACTTACGAGTGCCCTAATTTACTAGTTTTCCAAGTTGTTACTCGGTCGATTTTTTGCTTTGAGTTGAGAACTAAAAGCGAGCTTCAGATACACTTATGTTAATAAGTTCACTAAAAACATGTAAGTTTCCAAATTTACCACGCCAATAATATGATTAATAAAGAAATATACGTTAGAACATATTTCAGCACATAATTCATTATATTCTATTTAAATATGTTTTTATGCAAAATAAATTTATTTTTCTTATTCAAAAAAAAAAAAAAATTGGAACGGATTAATATCATTTTAGTTAATCTAAATGACAAAAATTGATTTTATATACGAGGAAATTGAGTTATATCAGCGGAACGAATTAAACTCGTAAGTCAAGGTATCACTGTATATGTTAAACATATAATCGTATCAGGAAAACGAAATAAAGTTAATTGAGAGGGAAGAAATGAGACTTAATAAAAGAAAATAAGTTACATCAAAGTTGGAATAATTTTTCTCCGTTGTAATTCGAATCTTATTAATCCAATAAATTTCCTTCACTTCACGTCTCTCTTTTTATTTATTCATCTATTTATTTATTTATTCGTTGGTTTCAAAAGCAAAGGGAAAATTAGAGACTAAGTTTATGTTATTTATACGTAATCATTCTTATCTCGCTTGAAACACACATTCTCAGCCCCGTGACGAGAACAGACATGCGCAGTTTCCACCTGGTTGTCCTCATTCGTCGCCATATTGTTTCTATTAAAGAGATCACTAATGAAATATTGCCATGATCAAAGATTTTCTTTTGGGAGAATTGGCCGCGTAAAAGCTGGTAAAAGTGCAAACATTATTCGTTATTTAAACAGCTTTCATGTGCACAAATATAACCCATTACAAATATACCAGTAGATGTGTCGATTATATTTACTAGTAAATATATGCACCCTCCGGGTAAATGTATTTAAGTTTTAATGTAATAAAATATTATATTAAATTAGAAAGGCTAAATAAACTAAATAAGGGTGCAGATAAAATGATTTGAAACAGGAAGGTATGATCGAAAAATAGAATAACTGAAACTTACTCTTCTATCACTCCCATCTTTCATTTCTAAACTAGAAAGGCTAATGAAACTAAATAAGAATGCAGATAAAAAGATTTGAAACAGAGGAAGGTATAATCGAAAAATAGAACAACTGAAACTTACTCTTCCATCACTCCCATCTTTCATTTCTAAACTAGAAAGGCTAATGAAACTAAATAAGAATGCAGATAAAAAGATTTGAAACAGAGTGGGTGGAATATTACATAATTATTAGATTCCTAATACTTATGTACACTAGTGTAGAAACCAAAATGGCTGTTATAAGTTCAGCTGGCGGCCTTGAAGGATTGAACGACAAGGCGTGACCTCAGTCCTGATCCTCTTTCCGTGAGAATCGGTGGAGAAAACCTCTTCCGGTTTAGATTAGAAAGAGATTTTAGAGATCGGCCAAAACCACGACGGTGGTAAGTCATGTTATGCACGCTGCCGACTCAACATTCGCAGGTAGTCTGGTGGGGATTTCAGAATAAAATATGATCTAAGTTAAATCGAAGTCTTGTGTTATTATCTAAAAATTACCAATGACACAGGACTTCTGATAAAGAGAAATCCCCAATGGAAGACCAGACACGAAGTCCCCAAGACGAAGTTCCCAATACAGAAGAAGGACAGAAGAAAGAAGAAGAAAAAAGAAAAGAGAGTATACAACATATAATCGAAAAAACAGAACAACTAAAACTTACTCTACCATCACTCCCATATTTAATTTCTTAATTTTCCTGATTTAACTATCAATCTTTTTCATATCTATTAAGATAAAACAAGACAATCAGAAATCAATAATACTAAGCACATATTTATTAAAATCAAATTTTTAATATCAATATGCAATTTAGCCTTCCCGTTCACACTGTAAACCGCTATCTTATTGTATATATCTTATTATAATGGAGATTGTGTGTTTTTCTGTCTGTAACCGAAACTATATTCCTACTCAAGTCACAATTCTCTTAGTTATTGACATCACATTCTCCATGATTTTATTTTTATCTAAACCTCAATTATTAATAAAATTGTCTTACATTATTAATACTGTTGACTATGTCTACATGCTATCAACATGCAATTATATTTATATATACAACAAAATAGCGGTTTACAGTGTGAACGGGAAGGCTAATTTGCATATTAATATTAAAAAATCGAATTTAATAAATATGTGCTTAGTATTATTAATTTCTAACTGTTTGGTTTTATTTTAATGAATATAAGCAAAAATCTCTTCAATGAATCTTAAATGAAATCCATTAACAAGATAAAATAACTGTAATTTTATTCTTTACTTCCTC
>CM042163.1:41516774-41519274 GCA_023376005.1 Doryteuthis pealeii
CAGTCCTCTTAGATCACTGAAGTTAAGCAGCGATGAGGTTTTTCAATACTCCAATGAGTAACCACCTAATCAAAAGTAAGGCCTTTGTTTATAAAAATGACTCGAATCGGTATTAAATGACCAGGAATGGCTTGATATGCCGTAAAACAAAACAACCAATACTCTCTCTCTCTCTCTCTCTCTCTCTCTCTATATATATATATATATATATATATATATATATTATATATATATCCTTGTCCGACCCTATCAGCTATCGCATCTAGTTTCCCACATAGCTGATGAATGTAAGCTTTTGGTTTGGTTTGGGTTTTTTTTAATTATTGGCATATCAGCTGTAGATTGATGAATATCGCACACATTCCAAGAGAGGCTGAGACTAGCGTCCAGTCACCAGACAAAAAAAAGACAGAGCGTAACTGATACACTCTGTAGCAACTGAGAAGACATGGTCAAGTGTTTAGTATATATGTATACAAATATACACACTAGAACCACCAGCCAATCAAAATCCTGGAAATAGACTTGCTTATTCCACAAAGTAGAATAGCCCAAACTGCTATTTAAACCACTTACCAAGTCTAGATTCTCAGAAGCTGATCCAGCTTGCAACAGTTGAATACTGATCAGTTGACACAAATCTCTACATCAGCCTATGTAGAAGAGTAGTGGTTCTATTTAACCCCTAGTTGAGGTATGAAAGGGTCAATGCCTTTTCATAGGGAAAACTCTAAAGTCAAACCTTTTAAACCCATCTTGACCTTGTAACACACCCTAATCTTGCAGTGTTGGGTAAATATATATTTTTATATTTCATATATGATATTGCTTTTGGCTAGCATGTATATACACCCGCCCCCACTAGTACGAGTTGACAAACTATCTCATTTTAAAGTAGCGTTGGTTTAGATTAAGCGTTTTCCTTCTCCTAGACTGCTTGCTTAACCAAGGTTAAAAAGCCCAGTCTACTTGTGGCTCTCACGTCAGAATAGAGTAATGACGTGTCCTATAGAAATAATCGTCATATACTTATCTCATTTTCTGTACTAAGTGGAGAGGTTCGAATCCGGTTGCTGGAACGATGCTGAATTGGCTGACAATTCCTTGATGTTTAAAGTTTGGAAACCAAATTGGAGTGCTGGAGGACACTTGCCTTGAGCCAGTTTTTAGAAATAATACAAGGTGACATTTGTTCTCATGAGATTTTTATTTTTCCCCAAGTCAAAACTGCTCTGAGCAAGAGCACACGTCTTACTCAGTCAACGAATAGTTGCAAACTCCCCTAACATTCTAACCTCTGACACTTCTTCTCCCCGCTCGACACATGACACTTCTTGGGCAGTATAAAAGATGCAATGTGACATTATGCTGATTCATCCTTTAGAATTTTCCATGCTAACCTACTGCCTCTTTCCATTTTCTCTCTGTCCCCCCTCTCTCTCTTCTCTCTTTCTCTTCTCTCTTTCTCTCTCTTTCTCTCTCCTTTTCTCTCTCTTTCTCTTTCCCACTATCTCTCTCTTTCCCTCTATCTCTCTCTTTCTTTCTTTATTTCCCTCTATCTCTCTTTCCCTCTATCTCTCTTTCCCTCTATCTCTCTCTTTCTTTTTTTCTTTATTTCCCTCTATCTCTCTTTCTTTCTCTCTTTCCCTCTATCTCTTTCTTTCTTTCTCTTTTTTCTTTCCCTCTATTTCTCTCTATCTTTCTCTTTTTTTCTTTCTCTCTTTCATAATTTTCTGGGGTCTACTTTTGTACTGAACATCCCTTTTTCTCTTTCTATTAATTCCTCATTATTCTCATTCATCCTTTAGAATTTCCCATGCTAACCTACTGCCTCTTTCCATTCTCTCTCTCTCTCTCCCCCTCTCCCTCTCTCTCTCTCTATAGTTATCGCACTCTCTGTCTATTATACTACATAATTCTTCACGTGTCATATCTTTATCTCATTCATTTATTTTCGCCTTTCTTTTCTCCAATGAATCCTGGACTCCCACTTTTTTCATTAAAAAGCTTTTTTGGTAAATTTCATAAATGTTAGTATTACTATTGTAAGTAGAAATTGTAGTATTCCTTTCCTTGAAAAAAGCATATATATATATATATAATATAAAGATAATCTACTTAGGTATCGAGCACTTTTTTACATATTAGCTTTCTCCTAGCGGTTATATGAATATATATATATCTTATATACATATATATACATATAAATTGTTTTTTCTTTGGCCAAATACTGTACCAATAGATTATTTTTTGTTGGTACGAATATCTTGGTCCTTTTCTTTTTTTTCAAAAATTTTTTTCTTCCTGGTTGATGTTTGGTAGTATATTTTACAATCAAACTTTCTGCTGGGTTCTTTCTCTCCGCAAGGATCTACCAACACGCTTGGTATATTAAATTATATATATATATATATATATATATATATATATATATATATATATATATATAATATCCCTAAATTGTTGGTAAATCTTCGCGGTGAGAAAAAAAGCCAGCAAA
>CM042163.1:41521774-41546774 GCA_023376005.1 Doryteuthis pealeii
ATGACAGTGTCAACTGCAGAGCTCTAATTGAAATCCACAGTTGTAACTAGTCTAATAAGAAATGAAAACCGAAGCAAACATGCCTCGGAGACCATAATTACGCTTTCAGCACCACAAGGAAATAGCGAACAGCAAGAAATTAGAAGAAAGAAAAAAACTCAGAAAAACAAGAAAGAAAAAAGAAAAAAGAAAAGAAACATCTTATGAACAAAGATAAAAGTGTCTTCATGACGTGGTATATCAGCGAAGTGAGCGTAGTATCTACTCGGGTTTTAATACGTCTATTTATTAGAGATTTATTTCGGGGTTACTTACAGCCCAAGGTATCTTGATGGGGGTGAACAGTAAGAAATAATGAAATACGATATACAAAATAAGGAAAAACAGGTAAGGATAAAGCCCAAAGGTAAAAAAAAAAGGAGCGGCTTTTATGTGTTTAACCATACAACAGCTACGGATTTCGATTATAATAAAACTATACCATACCAACAAATGTTTGTCTAATAATAGGTTTGTTGGTTGGTTGGACTTTACGGCATCTTAACCCTTGTTGGGTTATTTATTCCGAAAACGTCTTGTTACATGATGTTGCAGATTGACTGTTTGTTTTGCGCGGGAAGTCGAAAAGACAAAGGAAAATTGAACTGAGAAGACAATGTCTAGGGTAGACAGAGGGTCTGGTGTGACAAAGGACTCATCTGGACAAACGCGAATTTGAACAAAGAGAAAGGACTTCCGGTCAAGGAACAAAAGAATGTGTGGGCGGTCGTCAATACTTAAGCGGTTATCAAGGAGACCCCAGAGAGACGGCGAACAGAGCAGTCAAGGTGAGAGACAGGACGAGAACGTGCGTGACCGCGCTGGTCACGCACCATCGCAGCCAGCGTCAGTGAGGTTCGGCCACCCCTCTTTGCCTCAGATCCTAATAGTAACAGCAGTAGTAGTTTCCATTGTCACCGCCGTCACCCGCACACTCGCCACGAGGGAATTAAATAAACGTTAAAAGTCTTACTACTACATATGTCTACGTGTGAATCCTTATATTCCATTACTAACACATACGACCCAGCAACAGTATATAACATGTACGATTTTGTGGCCTGAGTCGAGCAGTATGCAACAATAATCTATGCAGTTGCATAAGATTATTGTCAATCCCCTGTATTTCTGAGGAGATGACCCTTTTCATATCATGGCCGGGTCCTTCCATGGAAAATTACAGAAGCCCGCCAAATATGTGAAGTCACGTGGGACCTTTTTCAGAGTCCCCAGTTTTGCAGTTGGGCGTCAGGCAGAGCGGTCCGCCATTTTATGCTCTGTCTAAACTGGAGCTCACGCGCGTTATGTTAGTTAGCAGTTGGGGATTGAAAATAAAGTAACATCAAAATAAATCGAAGTCTTGTGTTTATTATCTAAAAACTAACAATGACACAGGGCTTCTGATAGAGAGAAATCCCTAACAGAAAACCAGACCGAAATCCCCAAGTCAACCCCAGACGCTAGGCCTTAGAAGATATCGAAGATCTTAGAAGATGCCAGACCAAGTCAAGATGATAGAAGAAATACCAAAGACGATCAGAATACTAAAGACGGCCAAGAAATAGAATTATAGAAAGAGATATGCAACATTATAATTATTTAGTGCCAGTGAAGAAGTCGCTATGCAACAGTCTTATCTTATTCATTATTGGTGGGTATTCAACTTTAAAAAAATTTAAACTCAATTTTCTAAAACAATTTTTTAAATCACGTTTTTTATTTATTTAACCCATAGATCAGACCCTACCAAGTACTACCCGGTCAGAGTGGATCTGGGAGCATAGGAGGGTCAGAGTTACTCCATGCTTCCCAAATTGCATAATTGTGGCCTTCTCATCAAATATAGTATAGTATCACACCCAGGATACCTCTTTTGGGGGGCGTGGAGGTCTTACCCCTCGTCTGAGGATACAGTCAGCGTATTACAGAGTTCCAAAATTGGGACGTCATCATTATATAAAGTTTAACATCATACCCAGGACACTATGGGCGTCAACCATCTCATTCTAGTGCATATATGAGGGTTGGGAGTGGCATAAAGGGAATAGGGTTGAGGACAATCATATAGGTGTAAGGACTTGACTTGACCAGCTTGATCGTAGTGTGGCTCTCTGCACATCCGTCTAGCCTAGTGGAGTGCTGCATGCCATGGACTGCTCAGCCACTAGGATTCCGACCTTAAGCATCACGGGTTGCTACCTACGGTCAACAGGTTGCCCATTTGGGGAGGGGGGTCTTACCTCTTATCAGAGGGGTAATCAGCATATTTTAGAGTAAGGTAGGTTGATTTTTCACTTTTTTAAATACAACATTCTCTCAAACAACGAAGGTTGTGTGTAGGTATAATAAATACTGATACCAGAACTAAATCTCTTATTTGCACCACTTTTTGAGGAAATAGCATCAAACCTCCTGTTTTTCGCAATATTTGGAATCGGTTAGAAAATTTAGCAATTTCAATATTTAAAACAGAAAATCTTGTCATTTTATTTTAAAAAGATGAAACGAATAAAATATTATAACCAGAATTAAAATTTAAAATATCTCCTTTATCATCATCGATACATTCGATTTGCTGCTTTTTACCTTATTAATTAAGCTGAAACATGAATAACATTTTAAAAGATTGAAATCTATTTCCTCAAAGGAAGGCAAAGTTCTGAAGAAAGATATTTTGGGTGGTAGTTCTTTATATTAACTAGCAAATATATGCACCCTCCGGGTGCAAGTATTTAAGTTTTAATATAATAAAATATCATGTTAAATTAGAAAGGCTAATGAAACTGAATAAGAATTCAGATAAAAATATTTGGAACAGAGGGGGTATAATCGGAAAATAGAACAACTTTGAAACTAACTGTTCCACCATTTTCCTTACTCCCGTCTTTCAGTGGTAAATTTCCCTAATTTAACTATTTAGTTAAATAGGAAGAAAAGAATAAAATTACAGTTATTTCTTTATGTTAATAGATTTCTGTTAAGATTTATCCCCGAGATTTTTGCTCATATTATTAAGATAAAACCAAACAATTAGAAATCAATAATACTAAGCATATATTTATTAAAATCAAATTTTTAAAGATCAATATGCAAATTAGCCTTCCCATTCACACTGTAAACCGCTATTTGGTTGAATATATAAATATAATTGCATGTTATTAGTGTGTAGATATTGTTAACAGTCTTAATGATATAAAACAATTTTACTAATAATTGAGGTTTAAATAAAATAAAAAAATAAAATCATGGAGAATGTGATGTAAATAACTAAAGGGAATTGTGACTTGTAGTAATATAGTTTCGGTTACAGACAGACAAACCCACAATCTCCATTATAATAAGATTTGCAGTTTTTGTCACATGGGAGATGTTACAGTTTTAAAATCGATCTACTCTATTCTACAGCACCAGCAGAAAAAAAAGAATTAGATAGTCCTGTTAATAAAACAAAAAGTTTATGCTTAGAGGATGAGCCAGATCTGGTATTATAATCAAAAACTGTTGAACATGCAGTCACACATATGCACACATTAGCACACACACACACACACACACACACATAACCCCCCCACACACAACACACACACAGACAGAGAGTTTGAAGGGCATGAGACAGAACCAAATGGACAGCCACTAGCAACAACTTCAGTCCCGGAGATCTTCTGTAGAAGAGATTTTTATCTCGAAATATTAAGAATAAATCACAGGTTACCAAACAACACCATAGTTACCTTTTGTTTACACTTGCATTATGATAGCCTTCAAAACCAACCACCAAACCAATATAAACACAATGCTTCGAGCAAATTATAAAACCCCTTTCTTTTCGTGTTTTGTTGAATTTTAATTCATAGAGCGTTGAAAACACGTGTTCGCCGAGAATGGTGATCTGTGTTGTTTAAGGACGAAATCCTGGTCGCTGAACAATCCATGACATGCAACACTTTGGTCTTTACTTACACTAGACGGGCTGGTCACATCCAGCCCTAGTACCTATATGATTGTCCCGACCCCATTGCCCTTATGTCAACCCAACCCTTTTTATCCTACATGTGCAAGAAGCAGTGGCTGAGGGTATTGGTTTCCGAGGTATGACGTTAAACTGCATCTAATGGTGTTCCAATTCTAGAGCTCTGGAGACAGTGGAGTACCCCTTCATTGTTATTACTCAAAGATCCTCCCTGACCTGGTTTGGTAGTACATGTAGGTGTCCCATCTATAGGTTAAATAGAAAAAATGTGTTTGAAAAAAGAAATTGATACCCATCAAGAATGAATAAAGACATATCTTGGCAGGAAATAACCTAACAAGGGTTGACATGCCTTAAAATCAAACCAACCAACCAACAATCTGGGTATGTGACTGGTTTTCTAATTTCAAGAGAACGACAAAAATCATGCTTTGGGGGGGGGGGGGCTTTAAAAAAATGAACTCAAATCCAAAACTGAACTTGGTTTGAAATTTCACAGCAAACACCGAGGAAGATAATAAAGAAATTTTTTTTTAAAATTTAAAAAAACAAAAAAAACAGGGGAGATAATTCATTACATTTGTGTACTTGTAAAATCAGTGATACCCGCAGAATTATATGCATTGATATATTTTTTTTTTCCTTTTTGTTGTCAGTAGTTAGCAGTTTAGTGTTCAGTTCAGTTCTGTATGGTGGGCTAAAGGCGGAAAAAAGTTTTTCACCTTTTGAAGGCCTCAAATAAAAAAATGATTTTCTTTTTTTTTTTTTTAAATAAATCCAAAAATCAATTCTATTAACTGTCCCATAATAGTTGTTACTTCTGCATATAAATTTCATTCTCTAAATGCGAAAATCATTATGGGACAGATATTGCGATACAGTTTAGACCATTTGGGTGTTTTTTATTAAATGTAGAGATATTTACATTTTGTTTAAAACATGTTTATTACAAAGAATCCATATTATTAGCCATATTTAGCGAAATTTAAAGTAAGAATTTCACGTCTTTGAACTCCGGAGATTTCAAATCTGTTTGCTCCTTGTCATTTCCAACGTCATATTGATGGATTCATTATCAATTCAGTTCCATTTAGGTTGCATCTCTCTTCCTGCAATACCAGCGATGATGAATTGTGAATACGCAAAGAAATCCATCGCTGTCGATGGTTTTGGCAATCAGCCAAACGGCCTCTGTCAGCAAGAGGATTCGGTCCGCTGACCACACCTAGCAGCCAGGGACAAAGGCAGATATTCTCGAACATATCTCGAAATACATTGATTAGCCGCTCCCCTGTTAGCCACATCCTATCCATCATCGATGGTAGGAAGCGCGTGGTGTAATGGTTAAAGTCATGGGAAATGGACTCGTCACACCGAGTTCAAATCCTGGACGTGGTAATTGCATTTCACTTAGCGCTAATACCCTTGGGAAAGGTATGAATCCTAGTCTCCTTCCAGCTATGGATAAATAGCAGGACAGACTGGGTTATTTAACCATGGCTAGGTAACCAGTCTAGGAGAAGAAAAACTCTGAATTCAAATCTGCTGAACTCCGCTTAATAAATTGACCTTGTGTCGCATCCTGCTCGTGCGGAGGGGTTGGTAAATATATATCCATCATCGATATTGATATAAACCTCTTTCGAGATATCTGGCCAATATTCACCAATTGAACAACTGCGCAATTCTATTAGGATATTCATTTGGTAATACCCTTTAAACATGACCTTTTGCCAGACTTAGTATACTTTAGGAAATAACGATAATGTTATTACTACAACTGGAATGAAGGCAACTCTCACTAGGTGCCACGCTTTGGATATTCTTGATATTAGAATGGAAAATGCTCTATCCATAATATTGAGCGCTGTTTACTTATAAACATAGCACCCATATATATTATATATATATATATATATATATATATATGAGAAGTAAATACACAAACGATGTGTTTATGATATGGCTTTTTTAGCCGACAATTTTTGGGAGAATATGTGCTTAATTGAAGTCGTACCTAATTTTTAAAGTTAATTAATTAATAATTAATTATATGTATATATAGCTCAGTCAGTAGAGCGTTCGGCTAGAAACCACAAGGTTCCTAGTTCGATCCCGGTCCTCGCCAACTCAGCGTATGAGTAGCACAGGGATCTGTGCGGTAAAGTAAGGAGCTGGTGGTAGGTGTGGCGCTCCACCCCAGACGCCAAAACAATCTCTCTTGCGCTATTGAAAAGGGGATAGACTCCCTCGCTGACTGGCTGATACCGACTTTAGTCCGCCCCGACGACTTTACTTTATATATATATATATGCATATGTGTGGGGATATGTGGATATGTGTGTGTGTGGATATGTGTGTGTTGGCATCGGTCCGTCTACTAAAGACGATGGCGTGGTGTCCCCTTTTTTATCTGCAACTGCGTGAGTGGCTGAACAGACCAATTTTTGAATGGCAATCTCTGGTGCAGTGACTGCAAGCAAACAGTGATGCTTGCTGGAGTTGCTGTTGTTTCTCCTTCCTTTTGGCTCTCTTTTCTGCGGCGGCTTCTTTCCTCTCTTTTTCACTCCTTCTTGTTCTTTGCTTGAAGAGGAGGCGCCAGGTCTTTTGCGCAAGCCTCCCATGTGTTGGTGTGTGTGCGGATATATATATATATATATATATGTGTGTGTGTGTGTGTGTGTGTGTGTGTATGTGTATATATATGTGCATATATATATATGTATGTGTATGTGTATATATATGTATATATACATGTGTACGGCAGAAGATATCACTCATTGCCAAATAATTAGCCAATTTCGTCCTGATATTATACACAAACTTCAAAGGTTCACTAACAAAACATTTAGACAAGAAGGGTTGATATAATTCATATAAATATTTGTAAGTGAAGGAACAGCTTGTCCGAATAGTCTATGGTCACTTACAAAGGTACAAACACTTGCAGAATGTCTCTATATTCCCTTGGTAACTCATGTATACATATATATATATATATATATATATATATATATATATATATATATACATAATCATTTACTATATATATATACATATAATATATATATATATATATATGTATATACATATATATATATTATATACATATATAATATAATATACATTTTACTATATATATATACATATATATATAATATTCATTTTACTTTGTTTCCAAGAGGAATAAGTTAAAGGTGAACACTATTATGGTACCAAGTTTAAATATTGAAATATACCTATAATAATTATATTTATCTTTACATATAGTTAATTCTTTAAACTGTAATACCCTCTTAAAATTACGGTCAGTCTAGAGCTGCTAGTATAAGGAAAAATAACACTTTGTCTTTTGTAATTTGAATATTTAATTTATAATATTTAATCTATTTGAAATTTAAAAATACTCATAAAATATAGTTTTCTAAAATTATTCATCAATATTTCTAATATATAATTAAAGATAATCTTTTTATGTATTTACTGATATATCTAATCTTATTATAATGGAGATTATATGTTTTTCTGTCTGTAACCGAAACTATATTACTATACAAACCACAATTCCCTTTGTTATGTGCATCCCATTCTCCATGATTTTATTTTTATTTAAACCTCAATTATTAATAATTGTTTTACATCATTAAGACTGTTGACCATATCTACATGATATTTACCGCGTACCCCACTTGTACGGGTCAGGCACAAAGTCCCTATTAACGTGGGACCACCCACAAGCCGAAGCTCACGGAGTGGCAGGTAAAAAATTGCGTCGATCCCGTCGGCATTCCCCCTCAAGGGGGGCGCCTCAGGCACTGGGCAATAAACCCAGCCATGCCCCTTTAAATCGAGGGGGCAGGTGTTGCCTGGGGGGATGGCCCCCTGGGATCGACGCTATTAACTCGTAAAGATCCTGGGCCGAAGCCACTGGACCCCCGGTGTTGACCAGGTCTACATACAAATAACATGCAGTTGTATTTATATATACAACAAAACAGTGGTTAACAGTGTGAATGGGAAGGCTAATTTGCATATTGATCTTAAAAAATTTGATTTTAATAAATATGTGCTTAATATTATTGATTTCTAATTGTTTAGTTTTATCTTATTGAATATGAGCAAAATTCTCTTCAATAAATCTTAAAAGAAATCCCTTAACAAAAAGAAATAACTGTAATATTATTCTTTACTTCCTATTTTAACTAAATAGTTAAATTAGGAATAGGAGTAATTGAAAATGATGGAAGAGTTAGTTTCAAAGTTGTTCTATTTTTCAATCATACCCCCTCTGTTGCAAATCATGTTATCTGCATTTTTATTCAGTTTCATTAGCCTTTCTAATTTAATATAATATTTTATTATATTAAAACCTAAATACTTGCACCCGGAGGGTGCATATATTTGCTAGTTATTTTAATATATTTTATTTTACAACTGAAAAAAAAGCTAAGTACTTAAATTCCTCTATTTGACCGTTTTTATTTTGAATTCAAGATAGTTACAATGTAGCAATATTCACCGGAAGTTAACCAGACAAGATTAGATATATATACATATAAAAATTCAAACCCATTCTCAACAGAAATTACAAAGGTAAGAGACAGATTTTATCTTCTCTAATAACTTATAGAATAATTATATTAACTTGATGCTTCAAAGGAGTCGATTAATAGACGAGGAAAACTTTCTATCAGGGACCCCATTCTCAAAAAGTGTTTTAATACTTTTGAGAGGGTTCCCTTGGAAATGATTTTTTATTTATCCCCCTCATTTCATTCATTTTTATTTCATCCATTCATTCATTTTACCATTAATTTTAACTATATATATATATTATATATATATATATATATAGAGAGAGAGAGAGAGGAGAGAGAGAGAAAGTTATGAGGATATGCCATATTGACACAAGCCTGTGGGAGGTAGATGCAAAAATTAGAGCGGCCTGGCGCCTCAATGTTAAGCAAGGCACGGAGAGGGGTGAGACAGAGAGGAGAGTAGCCTGGACAGAAAAGAGAGCCAGAAAGAAAGAGAAAAGCCAGCAGCCTCAGAAAGCATCACAGTTTGTGTGCATTCAGTGCACTAAAGACTGTCACTCAAGAATTGGCCTGCAGAGTCACTTGCACAGGTGCAGATAGATTTTTATTTTTTTTTTTTTCACTTTTTTTTCTGGACACTACTCCATCATCCTTAGTGGACAGAAAGAATCCAATAATATATATATATATATATATATATGTTTTAATGTATGAGTAGTAGCTTACCGGTGGGTACGAGTACGATCGTTGGAAGCGCACAGTATCCAGGGATTAAGACTGAGAAAAAACAAATATATATATATATATATATATATATATATTATATGGATCTGTGTAGTAAAGTGCGTAGATGATGGTACGTGTGGCGCTCCACTTCAGACACAAAAAACAATGTCTCTGGTCTAGCGCTAGTAAAAAGGGGGTAGACTCCTTCTTTCTTCAGCTGATACTGACAAGTCTCTACTCTATTTTACTTACTATATATAGTATTATAATTACACTGACCGCTAACCTCCATAACGCTACGCTCTGTTTGCTGCTAAGTGACTTGGTCGTGGCATAATGATTAATAGATGTCCGGTTTTCTGGTCAGCTGATTAAATGTCCCTAGGTCTGACCTTTTAGACCGAAACCAACTAAGCGAATCCGTCGTTTTTCCTTAGCAATAAATATAGCGAGCAGGATTTGGGTTTGGTTTGGTTTGGTTTGTTTTACGGCATATCAATCTCAGTTGGTCATTTAATGCCGACAAAATTTTGAAGTAAATTCATTCTTAATCGATACTCAATTTTTATAAACTCATGTTTTTCTATTTAACCCATAGATGAGACACTAACAGGTACTACCACTACGTGTCAGAGTGGACCTGGGAGAAACGGTAATGATTGGGTGATTCACATTCCCCATATCTCTAGAACAGGTACCTCACCATCAGATAGAGTTTAACGTCATTCCCAGGTCATGAAACCCTTAGCCACAGCCTATGTAACCCATAGATATGACCCTAACAGGTACAAACACTTCGGTTCAGAGTGGATCTGGGAGCAATGGTAATAAAGGGCTGCTCCACATTTCCCAGACCTCCAAAACTGGAACCTCACCATCAGATAGAGTTTCACGTCATTCCCAGGACATGAAGACCCTCAGACGGCCTTCTAGCACCCATATGATAAAAAGTGTTGGGGCTTGCCAGAACAGCCATAGGTTCGGGACAATCATATAGGTGCTAGGATTAGACGTGACCAACCTCTCCGACCGCCCGTCTAGACTAAGTATGGGTCTAAGTGGAGTGTTGCATGTCATGGACTGCTCATCCACCAAGATTCCGTTCTTAAATGTCAAGGGTGGCCACTCATGCCCAACAGGTGGCCCCATTGGGGGTTCTTACCCCCTCTGCAGAAGTGCAGTCGGTGTATTCTAACGCCCCATCGACAGGGCAGAGCGAGCAGGACCTTCCTCCACACCATTTATTCACTATTCGCAGAGTTCCGTCCCGGCCTTAAAAAAACCGCTAGGCGGTGATAGCTGAAAAAACGTAAATGCGATATTTTACTTCCCCCAGTCTTTTTTCGACTAGTAAATGTAAATATTTCAACCCTTCCCCTCTTTAAAATATTTGGGGTGTGGGGCTAAATATTTAAATTTACATGTCGATAAAAATATGACTTACTTTTAAACTTCAAACCACGAAAAAAAATAATTTGTCGATAAAAACGCATTCAATCCGCTAAAGAAATATATCTGTTTTTTCGGTATTTTCATTCTTTTTCGACAATCTATTACAAATAAAAAATCAAAACATTTTTTGCGGTATTTTATTTTATTTTAATATATTTATTTCCAACAACCAATTACAAATAAAACATTAAATATTTAGATATTCTTTTTTTATTTTAACTAAAAACAACAGCTGCGAATGAACTCTTTAGCTGTTGTTGTTAGTTAAAATAAAAATTATTAAAAATATTTTAAATGTAAATATCTACCCCACCCCAAAAATATTTCAAAGAGGGGGAGGGCTGAAATATTTACATTTACTTGTCAAAAAAAGACGGGAGGGAGTATAATATCGCACTTACGTTTTTTTTCAGCTATCACCGCCTAGCGGTTTTTAAGGCAGGAGGCCGGGACGGAACTCTGCGAATAGTACCCCACCATCTTTACATCCTAGAGGCAGTCGCAATTCTTTTGCACTGTCCGGCCTTGTGTATACAGGGACAACTGAAACATTCCCTAGCACTATTCACTGGAGACGTTGTTGAGGAGATTGGAGTAACGTGAAGGGATGTATAAATATTTTTCTCCCCTTCTTGTTGTTTTAGTCTTGACATTATCTAGTCAACATGAATGCCTGAGAACAAGATTGTGGTGGCTGAGCGATCGGTGACTCGGGTAATAAGGGGTCAACACTTCGTTACTTACTTGAGTTAGATTGGCGGTCACTGAGGTCCAAACCAATCAATCAGTCCGTGCATATATATATATATATATATATATATATAATGACTGTTTACATAATAGAATATATAATGCCTGTTTACATAATAGAATATATAATGACTGTTTACATAATAGAATGCACAAACTGCAAGAAAATATACATTGGATGCACATCATCACTGAACAAAAGAATCTCACTACACAAAAGCAACACTAGATTAGCTAACAATAGAAACCTATACGTATCGAAACATATCCACGAATGTAATCAAGGAAAATTTGAAGTGATGCCGATATATCAAACTGATGACTATACTCTACTCCTAATTAAAGAAAAACATTTCATAGGTAAATACAAACCCGAATTAAATCGGATTTAACCACACACACACAATAACACTACTCCATAAGCAAATATGATCTACTAAATAGAATCCACAACCTATGTGTATGTGTAAAACACATATGTAGGAACACAAATAAGCACCCAAAACACACAAACTGAACCTAACCAAGCAAATACATATACACAACAATAAAAACAACTTTACTACACAAACATGTAAACCACAAAACAAAATATAAAAACTATATAATATGAAATATAGAACAGTCCAAGATACATACATACATACATACATATACTACATACATAGGAACAGACTGGGGTAGATAGATAAATAAATAAAAATGAAAAGAATAAGATAGATAGATATGAACAGAATAAGATAGATAGATAGATAGATAGATATATAGATAGACAAATATGAAAAAACAGAGATAAATAGATAGATATAAACACATTGAAATAGATAGATAGATTCATTGATCCATATATATATATGAACAAACACAGAGGGATATATAGATAAAGAGATTGATAAATATGAACAGACTGAGATAGATAGATAGATAGATAGATAGATAGACATAAACACACTGAAATAGATAGACAGATAGTTAGATTGCTATATCATAAAATACAAAAAAACAAAAAAAAAACAAATAGATAGATAGATATCAATTGAATGAAATAGATAGATATGAACAGACTGAAATAGATAGAAAGATAGATAGATAGATATAAACAGACTGAGATAGATGAATAGATAGTTAGATATAAACAGACTGAGATAGATGGATAGATAGATAGTTATAAACAAAGTAAGATAGATAGATAGATAAATAGATAGAAAGATAGTTATGAATAGACTTAAATTTAATTCTTAATTCAAAATTTAACTCTTAAGTATGTATATATATGTACACATATACACACCGAATACAACCATATACATACGCACACACAAAAAGTAAACATAGGCACATATACGTAGTCACACACATACACACACCCAAAAAGTATAAATTTAAGTAGAAAAACATAGAATGTCTTCAGAACAAAAAACAAATTACAAACACACACACCTGATATATCAAATGAACATCTGATGAATTTTATCAAGACAACCCAAATAAAAAGGTAATAAAAAAGTTATAAAAAAAGTTATAAAAATTCAGCTAATGACTTTATTAATAAACCACCCAAAAAACAAAAACACCTGTTTAAAAGACTAATGTTAAAAATGAAATTCCATTCCACTCCCACAAAAACAGGAAAAGGAGGTGAAATACTCATGTGTATGTATATATATACACATGCATGTAAACATTCATTTTCATATTATCAATCAAAGCCTGAAGAAGATACCAGAAGATCTGAAATACGTGTTGCATATCTAAAACAAAAAGAATTTTAAAAAATTTTTTCTGAGAACAAAATACATTTTGCGGACCTTCCTTTTTTTATAAAAATATTGAATTTTCTCCCGTTGGAACCAGAACAACATTTATATATATATATATATATATATATATATATATATATTATATATATATATATATAAAAGTAATTGGTAATTTGCTTGAAGCATTGTTAAGTATGTTATAAAATAATAAAATTCGAAGGCAATGAGGGAGAAAGAATAAGAAATGAAAGGTGAAAGCGAAACAAAAGCTAAGTATGTAAAAAAAAAATTTTCTATTAACGGTTTTTATTTATTTGTTCATTTTTGTTTTTGAAATTATGACATGCTCACACGGTCGCAACACATTGCAACATCTTACCGGATGTCAGCCTTGTTCTCAACAAACTTTTAAGAAAGAAAAAAAGAAAGAGAGAAATAAGAAATTACAGTTATATGCCCATTCATAAAGGAGGAGAAGAAGAAAGAGAGGAAAAAAAGGAGAGGAAAAGGAAATAAGAAGAGAAATTATAACCACACAAATAAAAAAAAACATAAGCACGTTATTTCTGAAAAAATCTCTGATGATAAAGCTTTGCTTTGAAATCGATTAGACATATAAAACATATTTTTGTCTTTATATATATATATATATATATATATATATATATATATATATATATATATATGTGTGTGTGTGTGTGTGTGTGTGTGTGTGTGTGTGTGTGTGTGTGTAATTGATTGTATTTCTTTATCTGTATGTTCATAATTATCTATCTATCCCACTCTGTTTATATCTATCAGTCTGTTCATATCTATCTATCTGTCTCTCTGTCTATCTATAAATCTATCTTATGATTTCATGCTATTCGTTCACATCTATCTTAGCCTCGTTGTATCTATATATCTATTCTGTTCATATGCATCTATCTATATCTATCTGTTCCTATCTATCTAACCCAGTCTCTTCCTATCAAATAATCGATCTATCAATCTACGCTCTTTTAAATTCTTATCTCTGTGAGTTTTGAAAGGCAAAGAAAGTTTTTTTTTTCTAAGCTGGCAAATCTTGTGGAAGAAACATCACCTTAAGAAAATTAGTGGCCCCACCTGGCTCAGAAAAGTTAAGACTTGTGTCTGGCCGTCTTTCACCAACACCGGGGACTGACGAGTGAGAACATGTTCGATTGAAGGTTGAGAACAAGGAAATCTACTTCAATTCCTAGTACGGCCATGTTTGTATGCCGATCGACCAAGCCGGCGTTCCCGGAAGTTAAAAGAGACAGAAGGCCCGGACGGTGTGGGATTCTGGGAAGCCAATGGCATGAAAAGGAAGAACTTTACAACAACAAAAGAAAAGAAAAAGAAAAAGAAAAAGAAAAAGAAAGGAAAGAAGGGAAAATGTAAAAGTGAGAATGAGGCGAAATTGGAATTATTCTCCAACTCATCGGAGAAGTCAGAATGAAAATAAAGTGCCAAGGATGTGAGTCAGCGTCGATTCTTTTAGTCTGCTTTGTGTAATGTGGCTTAAATATTTAATACATCTTCTGGGCCGGACTGTCAAAATTTGCAGTGTGATTTATCAATGTGAATTGATGCGGCCTCTGTTGTTTGCTTCCTAGAATCCCTGGGAAATTCGAAGAATGAATACGAATGGACGAACAAGGAAAGGTGTACGCTAAAAGTATATATATATATATATATATATATATATATATATATATATATATATAAATCTAATGAGTCAGACGAACCTACTAAAAGTTTCGCTTAATGCTCTTCAAGGCTAAGATCTGACTCTTAGTCAGATCTTATATATATTATATATTATATATATATATATCTTATATATCTTATATATTATATATATATATATTATATATATATATATATATATATATATATATATATATATATATAATATACCAAACTTGTTGGTAAATCCTCGTGGTGAGAAAAAACTCAGCAAATAGTGTGATTGTAAAAATATACTACCAAACATCAACCGGGAAAAAAAAAATTTGTATAAAAGAAAAGACCAAGATAATCGCACCAACAAAAATAATCTATTAGTACAATATTTTGGCCAAAATTTATATGCATATATATATATAAGATATATATATTCATACAAACCCGCCAGGAGACTATAGCTAATAAGTAAAAAGTGCTGAATACCTAAGTAGAGCATATAATAAAGGAGGAATTTAATTGCAAAAATTCACCGTATTCGGCGTTAGCTAAATCTCACTTTGTTTACAAAGTTTGAGAACTCTTGGTGAATTTATTTCCGCTTAGAAATATAGCGATTAAATAGCCTGCTATACTTGGCAGCTGATTGTGGCCGTATGGGTAAGAAGGTTCGGCGAGCGTAAGTTCGTTCGGGTCTCGAATCCGGCCAGAGGCAGCTGCTAAAATGGTATAACTGCACTGATGAGAGGTGATACCTCGAAACACGTGTCTGCAGTTTGCTTTATTATTTATTCTTCAGGATAATTCTGTCAGAATCTTCCTGACAGAATTATCCTGAAGAACCATAGTTGCTGACTCATGTAGGTCCTTATAATTTTGCTCTACTTAGCCTATTGAGCACTTTTTTACATATATAGCTTGGCAAACTCTTTCGGTGTTTTCCTTTTGGCCATTACATATGAGACTGGTGATTATTTTCTGAAAGTACGAGGATGTTTGTCTTTTCTTTCTTGCTTTTTTTTTCGCCAGATACCAATTTGAAAATTGTTTTTATTTTAAAAACTGAGTTATCTGTTCTTTTTCGCACCGGTTGAGTTTAGAAATAAAAAGTAAATAAATAAATATATATATATATATATATAAATGTGTGTGTGTGTGTGGTGTGTGTGGTGTGTGTGTGTGTGTGTGTATTTAGGCAGCATTTTTTCTTGTAGGCATATATTTGTAAATAATGCAGCCATTTTATGTCTGCAAGTTTTGTCCTTTTTTTTTCGTATTGCCGGATTATTTTTGTAATAGCTGGCGAAAATTGGCTGATGTATATGCCATATGTCATAGACCGTACAACTTTGATAATAGCACCAACATTCTAAAATGCCTATAATTACTATAAAATTATAATAGCAAAAGTAGTAATAATAATGACAATAATTATAATAACACTAATAATAATAATAACAACAACAATAAACACAACCTATATAAATGGAAAATGGAATAGCCCATTGTTGTACAGTTTAAAAATACCTTGAAGATGGACGATAGGGCGGAAAGTACTTGGTCTATGACATATGGCAAATACATCAAATTTTCGCCCATATACAATATATATATATATATTATATATATATATATATATATATATATATATATATTATATATTATACAAGAAAAAATAAAGTTTTTCTCAGTCTTTATGTAGTAGGTTATCAGATGAAACTAAGCTCATATTATACTCTGGTCGACATGAATTTATAATAGCCAAATAACGGTTTGATAATTTTTATTTCTTGGAAAGTATGAACATTGCTCTGTATATAATCAATTTATTAGTTATTATACATCGGGTTCACTTAGGAAATTGTAAAAATCCTTGTATAATCTATACGTTTGAATCAACATATATATATGTGGATGTAAAGGAGATCCCAAATAGAATCATTCCTTACATACCAGTTAGTTGGATATATATATATATATATATATATATATATATATATATATATATATATATTATGTTGAATTAAACAAAAGACACACCTCCTGTTTAACAATTTTATTTGCGATCTTTTCAAGCTTTCTGGCCAACTTTTTAATATTTGGGTGGAATTCGTGGATTAGTCCACCAAAGTTCATGTCCCGAGTACTTTCGGCACTTCGAAGTGCCATCATCAGGGGTGATGTGTTCCGGTTTTTCAAATTATATTAATGGATGTAGAGGCTGAAAGGAAGAGAATTAATAGGAAAAGTGTTATAGGCATTTTAAAATGTGAGTACTGGATTGGAAATTAATTTTGTTTAAGGATGGTTTGTATTGTTTATCAATTCTCTTCCTTCCAGCCTCCACATCCATTAATATAATTTGAAAAACTGGAACACATCACCCCTGATGATGGCACTTCGAAGTGCCGAAAGAAATAGTCGGCCTTATATTTCTATAAATGTTCTCTCGTTAAGTGAAAGACTAGCTATTTTCAATTTAAATATCTAAATATATCCAACCTTGTAATAATCAAATTATCATACTGTGGTATAACAACAGGTCCTGCTAGTAATCATAATAATAATGTTACTGAATCTTAAGGAAAGAAAATAGTCAGCCTTATATTTCTATAAATGTTCTCTCGTTAAGTGACGATATAAAAAGAGAAGCTATCTTCAATTTAAATATTTAAATGTATCCAACCTTGTAATAATCAAATTATCATACTGTGGTATAACACAGGTCCTGCTAGTAATCATAATAATAATGTACTAAATTTTAGGGAAAGAAAATAGTCGGCCTTATATTTCTATAAATGTTCTCTCGTTAAGTGACGATATAAAGAGAAGCTATCTTCAATTTAAATATTTAAATATATCCAACCTTGTAATAATTAAATTATCATACTGTGGTATAACAACAGGTCCTACTAGTAATCATAATAATAATGTTACTAAATTTTAGGGAAAGAAAATAGTCGGCCTTATATTTCTATAAATGTTCTCTCGTTAAGTGACGATATAAAAAGAGAAGCTATCTTAGTATTAGCAGAGGCGAAACAATCATGAAATGGAATTATTGGTTCTCGAATATACGACGGATAAAAAGTTGAGAGCCGATGAAATTATTTTCTATTAATTCTCAATATCCGCCGAGAGAAGAAGCCCAGTTCGATGACAGAAACTAACAAAACAAGCAAACAAAAAAAAAGAAGAAAAAAAAGACCAAAGAAATAAACGAAAATGCTTTGTATTATTCTTAGCGCTTTTCACTTCTTAATTTTAACTTTAAGCCGGCAAAATCTGTCGTTCTTCATCGGATGACTAGATTAAAAGCAACGTTAAATCCTTTCAAATCCGTTTATTACGGATTATCTTCATCTACACCAAGCCGTCTTATGGCCCGGGTGTAGTGTAATGGTTAGCCCGTCATTGCTAATACGATTGAAGTCAGCGCTCCGTACTTCTAGCCTTGTGCCAAGTTAACCTTGCCAGTTTAGTTCAGTTGGTAGCGCGTTCGGCTAGGAATCATAAGGTACTTGGTTCGATAACGGCCCTCGCCAAGCACCTATATGATTGCCCTGAGGCGTGTAGTCTAATGGAGGCGCGTGGTCTAATGGTTAGAGTCATAGGAAATGGACTCGTCGATCCGAGTTCAATTCCTGGACGAATCTGTTTGCATTTCACTTAGCGCTAATACCCTTGGGAAAGCTATGATTCCAATTCTCCCTCCAGCTATGTGTAAATAGGAGGGCAGACTGGGCTCTATAACCTTGACTAGGCAACCAGTCTAGGAGAAGGAAAACTCTGAATTCAAACCCGTTGAACTCCGCTCAAGAAATTGACCTTGTGTCGCATCCTGCTCGTGCGGTGGGGTTGGTAAATATTGCCCTATTGCCCTTGTGGAAAGCCCCAAACCTTCATATTGGGGGCTAGAAGACGGTGGCTAAGGGTCTTCATGTCTTGGGACAGACGTTAAACTCTATCTGATGATATGATTCCTGTTCAGAACGTATGGGGAATGTGAAGCACCCATTCTTCACCATTGCTCCCAGGCTCACTCTGAACCGGAGTTGTAGTACCTGTTAGACCCCATCTATGGGTTAAATAGAAAAACAGGAGTTTATAAAAAAAATGAGTATCCATTAAGAATGAATTTATTTCAAATCTTAGTCGGCATTAAATGACCCATCGAGGTTGATATGCCGTAAAACAAACCAAACAAAACCATCTCTCTCTTTATATATATATATATATATAATATATATATATATATATATATAATATATATGAGGAAGAATGACTAAAGAAAAGAAAGAATGGATAATAAAAGATGAATTTAATCAATATCACTTACACAGGTGTTTCAGTCAGTTATCTATGTGTACACGATTCAAATATTATTATTATTATTAAATAAACAAATGAATGAAATAATAATAATAGAAAAATGTAAAAATATTTCGTACACAGAGAAAATTCGACCTTCATCAGAATGAAATTTTATTTTGAATGAAAAAATTGGAGAAAACGAGGAATTGTGTGTGTGTGTGTGTGTGTGTGTGTGTGTGTGTGTGTGTGTGTCTGTCTGTCTGTCTGTCATTATCTGTCAATCTATTGTCTGTCCATATCATATCTATCTATCTATCTATGTATCTATCTAACTTAATCTTTTCTTTTATACAGGCTATATTAAACAGGATTGACGTCTCCGGTCTGAGTATTTTCTTTTCAATACGTTCTAGTTGACGGACCTATCTATTAACATTGGGTAAAATTTGTTAATGAATATATATATATATATATATATATATTATAATTATATTATATTATATTATATTATTTATTATATATTATACCATATATAAATATATATATATATATATATATATATATATATATATATATATATTCTTATATATATATTCTAGATTAATCAGTCTATCGATCTATATACTTATTTAATCAGTTCTCATCTATCTACCTATTTTTTTCAATCTTCGTGGACGTGCTCCACAAGTAATATCTCCTATTAATTATTGCGGGGTCTAGGACATACACAGAGAGCGCAAAACATCGTTTTCAATGAACATAAAACTATTTCCCCATAGTCGCTATCATTCTTACTGAACTGTTGGCGAATTCGATTTTGTTAAGCAGAACTTGTAGACCAAATACTCCCCTGATTGTGACGCCATCCTACCGACGCCTATTTTCATTAACGTTACCTTTGATCTTCCCGCTGACAACACCAAGGGAGCAATACCGTCCACTTTAATGAATAAACAGTCTAGACCTTACAATAATTGCTTACAGTTCTTTATAGTTTCATTCGCTGTAGAGTTTACATGTTAATTTTGTGTTCCGTGAGTTAGATTATATTAATATAGATTTTCAGAAGACGAATTCCTCCTGGATTTGGAAAACATGTCTCTTCCTTTACTTATTCTAATTACCTACTCTCTCTCTCTCTCTCTCTCTCTCTCTCTCTCTCTCTCTCTTCATATATATATATATATATATATATATATATATGAAAGTACGTAAAATAAACTTTGTGTTTATTTGATATGGCTTTCAGCGACAATTTTGGAGGATATGTGCTTAATTGAAGTCATTCCTAATTTTGAAAATTAATTAGTTAATAATTAATAAATTTAGGCGGGCATATATTTTCAAATGTTTGGCCTTACATTTGAACATATATGCCCGCCTAAATTCATTAATTATTAACTAATTAATTTTCAAAATTATTGTTATGATTTCAATTAAGCACATATCCTCCAAAAATTGTCGGCTAAAAGCCATATATATATATATATATATATATATATTATATATATATATATATATATACTAGCAAATATATGCACCCTCCGGGTGCAAGTATTTAAGTTTTAATATAATGAAATATCATATTAAATTAGAAAGGCTAATGAAACTGAATAAGAATGTAGATAAAAAGATTTGGAACAGAGGGGGTATGATTGAAAAATAGAACAACTTTGAAACTCTTCCATCATTTTCCGTTACTCCCGTCATTGGTAATTTTGCCTAATTTAACTGTTTAGTTAAAATAGGAAGTAAAGAATAATATTAGTTATTTCTTCTTGTTAAGGGATTTCTTTTAAGATTTATTGAAGAGAATTTTGCTCATATTCATTAAGATAAAACCAAACAATTAGAAATCAATAATACTAAGCATTTATTTATTAAAATCAAATTTTTAAGATCGTTATGTAAATTAGACTTCCCATTCATACTGTAAACTGCTATTTTGTTGTATATATAAATACAATTGCATGTTATTAGCATGTAGATGTGGTCAACAGTATAAGTAATGTAAAACAATTTTATTAATAATTGAGGTATAAATAAAAATAAAATCATGGTAAATGTGATGTAAATAACTAAGGGAATTGTGACTTGTATAGTAATATAGTTTCGGTTACAGACAGAAAAACCCACAGTCTCCATTATAATAAGATATGTATCTTATTATAATGGACATTGTATGTTTTTCTGTCTGTAACCGAAACTATATTACTATTCAAGTCACAATTTCCTTGGTTATTTACGTCACATTCGCGCGATGATTTTACTTTTATTTATACCTCAATTATTAATAAAATTGTTTTACATTATCAATACAGTTGACCATATCTACATACTAATAACATGCAATTGTATTTATATATACAACAAAATAGCGGTTTGCAGTGTGTATGGGAGGTCTAATTTGCATACTAATATTTAAAAAATTGATTTTAATAAATATGTGCTTAGTATTATTTATTTCTAATTGTTTGGTTTTATCTTAATGGATATGAGCAAAAATCTTGCAGATAAATCTTAAAAGAAATCAATTAACAAGAAAAAATAACTGTCATTTTATTCTTTACATCCTATTTTAATTAAATAATTAAATTAGGAAATTTAGCAATGAAAGATGGAAGTCATGGAAGAGTAAGTTTCAGTTGTTCTATTTTTGGGTTATACCTTCCTCTGTTTCAAATCTTTTTATCTGCAATCTTATTTAATTTCATTAGCCTTTCTAGTTTAATAACATATTTTATTACATTAAAACTTAAATACTTGCACCCAGAGGGTGTATATATTTTCTAGTATATATATATATATATATATATATATATATATATATTATATATATTTTTATATATATGTGTGTATATATGTGTTTATATATATATATATATTATATATATTATATATATATATATATATTATATATGTATATATATATATATATATAAAATTTTTGTGAAAGAAATTGTTTTTAGAAAGTTTGAATAAGTTTTTTGTTTGATAAGGCACAAAATTGACCCGAAAAATATTCTAGAAGTGGTGAGTCCATCTTTTGGACATTTTTTATACATACATGAGGAATTTTTAAAAGTCGTATATATATAGATAGATGAGAGCTGATTAAATAAGTATATATATCCATAGACATATTAATCTAGAATATATTATATATATATATAAGAATATATATAATATATAATATATATATATATATATATATATATATATAATGCCTTTATATATGATATATATAATATAATATAATATATATATATATATATATATATATATATATATATATATATATATATATATATATTCATTAACAAATTTTACCCCAATGTTAATAGATTGGTCCGTCAACTAAAACGTATTGAAAAGAAAATACTCAGACCGGAGACGTCAATACTGTTTAATATAGCCTGTATAAAAGAAAAGATTAAGTTAGATAGATAGATAGATAGATAGACAGATATAATATGAACAGACAATAGCTAGATAGATCATAATAGACAGACAGAAACACACAAACACACACAGATCTATATATAAATATATATATATATATATATATATATATATTTGAGTGTGTATGTATGTATGTATGTATGTATTTATATTATATACCCATATACCCAAGTTGCAGGTTTATAAACAATGAGTTCTTTTACTAGAGAGAGCAGAGAGAGTAGACAAAGAGGTATTTAACCGATCCATAGATGCATAACTTACTTGTTACTTCTTTCTTCCTTTGGTCATATGTGATCTCTAGTCGTCTTGTCTATTCCATACCTCCGAGTCGCCATGTTGGATTCTTTTTCTTCTGGTCTGGTTTTTCTTGTTGGTTCTTTCATGTTCTAACTTGGCCGGTCTTTCAACTAAACCATGCGCATTAATTTAACAATGCCTGTTGTCTTTTTAAAACTTTTATTTACTTAACTAACTTTTCTGACTAACATCACGCCAAAGTTCAGCCAAAAGTAAAGAGACGTATCACTTGCTTCACATCCTGGCTTCAACTGACGATCTAACTAGATCTCACGTGACTTCACTGGGGTCAAAGTTCCCCAACAGTCTGTAACTTTCCATTTGGGCTCTTTGTATTCTCACCCCGGAGAATTACAGGGTGTTACCAATAATTTATGCTACCATAGATTATACAACATATATATATATATATATATTATATATATATATACATGTGTATGAGTGTGTGTGAGTGTGTGTGTGTGTGTGTGTGTGTGTGTGTTTGCGATGAGGACACCTCAGTAATGAGTTATCAATTAATTTGGGAGCTGTTCCTTTCAAATATGGGGATCAGTTATTCATAGGGCGCCTTTTCGGTCACCTGTTTAACGTAAGTAAGTGCCAGAGTGTTGCATGTCATGGACTGCTCATCAACCGTGTTTCCATCCATAAGCCTCGCGGGTACGACCCACGGCCAATAGCTGGCCGTATTGGGGGATTTTATCACTCTGTAGAGGTGCAGTCGGTAATTCTTCTGACCCTTCTTCAACACTCTCCTTTGACCGTCACTTAGGCTAGACGGATGGTTGGACAGGCCCATCCAATCAATCGACTGGTCACATCAAGCCGTAGCACCAATATGATTGTCTCGATCCTATTGTCCTTACAGCAAAATACAAACCCTTTTTTGTCATATATATGCTAAAAGGCGGTGGCTGTGGGTCCTATTGTCCTGGATGTGGAGTTAAACTACATCTCATGCGAAAGTTCCAATTTTGGATCTCTGGAGGAGTGTGGAGTACTCCTTCATTGCTATTACTCCCTGGTTATCTTTGACCTGGAGTGATAGTACCTGTTAGTGTCCTATCTATAGGTTAAATAGATGAAATGGAGTTTTAAAAATGTGTTTAAAAGTTTTAAAGAGTTTTAAAATTGATTATCCAACAAGAATAGATAAAACCAAAATATCTGCGACATAAAATAACCCAAGGGTTGACATGCCGTAAAATCCACCAAAAAAAAAAAACAACAGAGATTGTAAATATTCTACGACGAGGTGTTTCATAGTATTCAAAATCAACCTCCTTTTCGATAGATATTAACTGAAAACCCGTTCATGATACCTTCTGTTTGTTTTTTGCTTTTTTTTTGTTTTTTTGTTTGTTTTTTAGTTATGAGGGGTTCTTCTAAGAAGACATTTTGAGCTGCCAAGGGAAAATATTCGAAAGTTTCCACGATGACAAAAGAAAATAACCAGAGAAATGATCTTTGACCTAAATGGTATCATTTATTCAGAGAGAGGAAGATTGCATTCAGTAATTTGATTCTTTTTGGGTGGAAGGTCTAAAGACAAGAGCCCCAAACGTCCGAGAGTAAAATTGGAAAAGAGAACACTGGAATAAAACTGATACAAGGCCGGTTATTTCTTGGAATATTTCATTTCAATGAACAGAATCGAGTAGGACAAAGAACAACCATTTTTAATCGGCTAGAGGCCTACAAGGATCGAACTCTTGGTATCATCATTATCAACTCCTTCAAGTCCGCTTTTCAAAAATGAGTGATTGATTTATTGATTGATTTGAATGGCATGTCAACTCATATGGGGTTATTTTATACCTAGATGTTAGAGAACCAGAGTGAAGTGTTAATAGTCGAAAGAAGTGGACTCGGTTACTCGAATTAAAATAATTGGCGAAGTTGTTTGCAATTCACAAAGTCTGTTCCAGAGTACTTCAGACTCTGGAGCGGCTAAGTAAAATTAACAGCGTTGATCCCAGGGGGCAATTCCCCCAGGCAAC
>CM042163.1:41551774-41620049 GCA_023376005.1 Doryteuthis pealeii
AAGAAAAACGAAACAAATACTGAGTGAATGAAAGAAATGAAATGTAAAGCAGAATGAATGCATGAGTGACTGAAATAATGAAAGAAAAAAAAATGAAAGAAAGAATGACAGTATCAATGAATGAGAGAAAGAACGGAAGGAAAATAGAATGAATGAATGAATGGAAGAAAAAATAAATCAAGAAAGCGTGAGTGAATGAGTGACTTAATAAATGGAAGAAAGAAAGAAGAAAGAAAGAAATAAAGAAAGAAAGAATGAGTGAATGAATAATAGAAGGAATAAAGAAAGAATAAGTGAGTGAGTGAGGGAATGAAAGAATACAAGAAAAAGTGAATGAATAAGTGAATGAATGAATGGAAGAAATAAATAAATAGTGAATGAGCCGAAGACAGAGAGAGAGAGATAGATAGATAGATAGATAGAGAGAGAGAGAGAGAGAGAGAGAGAGAGAGACTGAATGAATGAAGAATAAATAAATAGTGAATGAGCGGAAGAGAGAGAGGAAGAGAGAGAGAGAGGGAGAGAGAGAGAGAGAGAGAGAGAGAGAGAGAGAATGATAGAAGAAGAAAGAAAGAAAGAATGAGTGAATGAATGAAATAAATGAAATGTAAAGCAGAATGAATAAATGAAAAGGTTGGGGTAATCAGTGACAAGAAACTTCTATTCACTCGTCAGTGAACAAGACAAGGTTGAAAGCCGCGAGGCGTTTTGGTGAACTTTTCAAAGCGAGGCTGGCACTGTGGGAATTAATGGCGGGAAGAAAGGAGTAACTGACTGACAACAGGTCAGCAATGAAGGTCGTACGAGAATGGCGGCAGCAGCCGTTGCGAATTCATCACACCGACGCTTTGTTCCATCTCGTTTCCACAAGCCACTAATCCGACAGAGATTCTGCTGCAATTTTAATGATCCGAGGCCATGAATTTTTCCAACGAACATTCCGATCGGGAAAGCCGGAAGTTTTTGGCCTGACGCTCGATTGTAAGTAGCAACTGGTTAATCTTTCAATAGTATATTCTAGCGCCTTAAGCGTTTTTTTTTGTTTTTTGGGGGGGTTTGTTTGGGTATTTTTTTAACTGTCCCTACCAGTTCAATGATACCAATAAGTGGAGCAACAAAGATCTCGGCTGTATATAGAATGTTTTCTGTTAGTTCGGCTTCTTTTTTATCCATTCAAAGTTTTTTTCTGCTTCTTTCTTTCTTTTCTTTTTCTTTCTTTTCTTCTTCTTTCTTTCTTTTCTTTTTTCTGTCTCTTTGCCTATTGCGTTTTTTTTCTTTTAGTTCTGACTCGTTTCTTTGTTTTCGATGGAATATTTTTACTATTATCTGCGTTATTCGGCCTATTGTCCTCATCTTCATTGTTATCTGTACAACGTTTCGGCCGATATGCCCTCCGGCCTTCTTCAGGTATTTCTTGTCGGACTCGGGAACCTTCTTTTCGAACTCGGGAACCTTCTTGTCGTAATCGGGAGCCATCACGAACTTTGAACCTAACCCTTTATTCAGCCCACGGGGGTATCATGTAGTCATTCCGCTAACCTAGCTGGGGTAGAGCATTAAACTGTGTTAATTAAGGTTGGCAAAATGACAACAGGATACCTCTTTGGGTTAGGTTCAAAGTTCCATGATGGCTTCCGATTACGACAAGAAGGTTCCTGAGTCCGAAAAGAAGGTTCCCGAGTCCGAGAAGGTTCCCGAGTCCGACAAGAAATACCTAAAGAAGACCGGAGGGCATATCGGCCGAAACGTTGAACAAATAACAATGAAGATGAGGACAATAGACCCGAATAACGCAGAGAGTACTAATCATCAAGCCTCATCAATAACATTCAGAGAAATAGTAAAATATTTTTGTTTGGTTTTCTTTTTAAGTTCCTTCTTTCTTTCCTTCAATTTTTCCTTATCCACGAATAAGTTCTACAATCATATTTCATAATTCATTTCTATCTACCTTTACGAATTCTCTCTTTCTTTATTTCTTTTTCGTTATTTTTCCTTTCTTTCTTCCCTCATTTCTTCTATTCTTTCTCGGCTGTACAGGAAATGTTTTCCGTTAGTTCAATTTATTTTCCCTTCCATTCACAAGTTTTTGTCTGCTATTTTCTTTCTTTCTTTCTTTTTTTCTTTCTTTCTTTCTTTCTTTCATTCATTTATTCTTTCATTCTTTCCTTTTTCTTTTCTTTTTTCTGTCACTTCCTCAATTTTTTTTTTATCTCTATTCTCATTTTTTCCCTTAGTTCCGACTTGTTTCTATTTTTTCCATGGATTATTTTGGTTTGGTTTTCTATCTTGACTTCATTCATTCATTCTTTCTTTCTTTCTTTCTTTCTTTCTTTCTTTCTTTCTCCACGTATAAGTTCTTAAGTCATAATTCATAATTCATTTCTATCTACATCTATAAATTCTGTTTTTCTTCCATGTATAAGTTCTTCATTCATTTATTTCTACATCTACAAGTTCTTTGTTTGTTTCTTCCCTCATTTCTTCTATTCTTTCTCTAAATATAAGTTATTTCTTTCTTTCTTTCTTTCTTTCTTTCTTTCTTTGTTACTTCCTTCCTTTTACTCCGCCATTTTACTTTCTCCATCCATTTATAAGAGATTATTTCTATCCGTCCTCTATTCCTTCCCCACTTCCTTTATTCCTTGCTTCCAATCTGTCATTTTTATCTTTTCCTATCCACATATAGGCCCCTTCTTTCTTTCTTTCTTTCTTTCTTTCTTTCTTTCTTTCTTTCTTTCGTTGCATCATTTTTCTTCGTTCTTAATCCACTGATAGGTTCTTTTTCTTTCTTTCTTCCTTTTCATCTCTTTTTACATTCTCTACTTTTCTTTCTTTTTGTCTTTCTTTCTACCTCTCATTTTTTTCTTTCTATATCCACATATAAATTAATCTTCTTTCACAATCCACCCTATGTTCTTTCTTTCTTTCCCTCCTTGCTTCTTTCTTTCTTTTAATTTCACATTTTTTCTTTCTCTATCCAACTATAAGTTATTCTTCTTTTTTAATCCACTTATACGTTTTTCTTTCTTTCTTCATTCTTTATTTATTTATTTATTTCCGTCATTTTCCTTCTTTCAAAATCCACCCCTATGTTATTTCCATCCGTCTTTCTTTCTTTCTTTCTTTCTTTCTTTCTTTCTTTCTTTCTTTCGTTGCATCATTTTTCTTCGTTCTTAATCCATTGATAGGTTCTTTTTCTTTCTTCCTTTTCTTTCTTTTTCATTCTCTACTTTCTTTCTTTCTGTTTCTTTCTTTCTACCTCTCATTTCTTTCTTTCTATATCCACATATAAATTAATCTTCTTTCACAATCCACCCCTTGTTTTTCTTTCCTTCCTTCCTTCCTTCTTTCTTTCTTTTCATTTCACATTTTCCCTTTCTCTATCCAACTATAAGTTATTCTTCTTTTTCAATCCACTTATACGTTTTTTCTTTCTTTCTTTCTTTCTTTCTTTCTTTCTTTCCATCATTTTCCTTCTTTCAAAATTCACCCCTATGTTATTTCCTACCGTCTTTCTTTCTTTCTTTCTTTCTCTCATTGCAGAGTTTTTTTTCAATCCAACTATGTTATTCTTCTTTCTCCACCCACCATACGTTCTCTTTTCCTTCCTTCATCCTTCCTTCCTTGCTTCCTTCCTTCCTCTTGCTTCTTTCTTTCCGTCATTTTCCTTCTTTCTAAATCCACCCATCTGTTCTTTCTTTCTTTCTTTTCAGTTATTCTCTTCTTTCTCTATGCACCTATACTTTTCCTTCTTTTATTCTTTCCTTTTTTGCCTTTTATTCTTTCTCACATGTTTCTTCTTTCCCTACCACCCATAAGTTTTCTCCGTCTTTCTTTCTCTTTTCTTTTTTTTCTTTTTTTCTCACTTTTTCTTTCCCTATTCACACTAAGTTATTTCTGTCTGTCTGTCTTCTGTATGTCTTTCTTTTCTTTCTTTTCTTTCTTTCTTTCTTTTTTCCTCTTTTCTTCTTTCCTTCTTTTGCCTTTTATATTCTTTCTCACATTTCTTCTTTCCCTACCACCCATAAGTTCTCTTCGTGTTTCTTTCTCTCTCTTTTTTTACTTTTTTTCTTTTTTTCTTTTTTCTTTTTTTTCTCACTTTTCTTTCCCTATTCACACCTAAGTTATTTCTGTCTTCTTTCTTTCTTTCTTTCTTTCTTTCTTTCTTTTTACACCCCCTCGTTTATATAGTTTATGCTTCCTCCCATGTTTCATATGTTTCTGCTCATCTGAAATAAATCAGAGTTATAAAATTATTGCAAACACCGGGCATGTGCGCTAATATTTTCTGTTCTTTGACAGTGAAAATAGATTTTATTGCTCTATGGAGGCGTTGAAGATCCTGAAAATATTTATTTATAATATTTGATTTATTGCTTCTTTTTATTTATTCTTCCATATATCTTTGAGTAGTGGCATGCATATGGTGCTCAATTCCACACTGGGTCGTCTTGTGCTATTTTCCCTACAATATATCTATGGTGAATTCCCTTTCAAATTTCAAGAAAGGTTTCTCATTCCCTATTCATAACTCATTTTAATGCCCCACTTTTAAAGTGTTCATTCAAACCATGTCCTTTACTTTTGGTGCGTGGGCGTGTATATTTGTATACGTATCGCTGCCAAATTCTACAGAAAGATAGATACTATTGTTAAATCATATATCAAGAACTTATATGTGGAAAAAGAAAGAAAGAAAGAAAAATGAAGGAAGAACGTAGAAAGAAAAAAAAAAAGAAAGGAGGTGCGTAATGTAATGGTTCTTTCTTTCTTTCTTTCTTTCTTTTGGAAGTCCTTCGCAGATGACGATGATGTCACTCCATATCTTCATTTGTGACCCTTTGGCGGTTCATTCGTCCATTTCTGGACTTGCAGATGCGGTCACACACATTGCAGGAAATTCCCATCTACATTTGGTTGTTCATGACGACGAAGACGTCGCCGCTCTGCAATCCTGTTTATCTCGTTATTGAGCTGCTTAACTCCTGTGCGGCAGTCGTCTTGCCAACCCTGTCTGTTGGAGGATAGATCTCCACGCTTGAAGGTGTGATCTTACATATCTTCAGCGTTGTCTTAATATGGTCTTTGAACCGCTTTGGGAGGAAGCTTCTGTCCTCCATATGCAATCTATGAGTTCACTGTAAAGTAGTTTACGGGGGAATCTGGCCCAACCATCGCAGTTGGCGTTGTGATGTAGTAGATGTAATGGTTACCGTCGGAGTAAATAGATAAGACGAGATGAATTCAATTTCTTTTTTCATCTACTAGAAGCGACTACCCAGCGTCGCCTGGGTAGAGGAGAAGAGGCAAAAAACCTAGTGTGTTACATAATTATTAAATTCCTAATACCTATTTACAGTAGTGTAGAAACCAAAATGGCTGTTGTAAGTTGCAGCCCACGGCCTTGAAGGATTAAGTTTCAAGGCTTGACCTCATCCTAATCCTTCCAGTGGATACCGTGAGAATCGGTGGAGAAGACCCTCTTCCGGTTTAGATCAGAGAGAGTTTTAGTCAGATCGGCCAAAACCACGACGGTGGTAAGTCGTGTTATGCACGGTGCCGACTGCGCAGGTAGTCTAGTGGGGATTTCAGAATAAAATATGATCTAAGTTAAATCGAAGTCTTGTGTTATTATCTAAAAACTACCAATGACGCAGGGCCTCTGATAAAGAGAAATCCCCAATGGAAGACCAGACACGAAGTCCCCAAGACGAAGTCCAGACGCTAGAAGAGACGCTGGAAGAATAGAAGTAAGAAAGTAAGGAAAGAGAGTATACAACAAGTGTAATGATTCGTCTTCTTTTAAGATTTACTTATGCCGGTCATTTTTAAGTAGAATTTCAATGCTATTTCTATGTATATTTTAATTTTCAAATATCTTCGAATATGAACCAAAACATCATTATTCTTGGCAGAAACACAAGAACTAGTGATATTTAATGTGTATATATAGTCGTCGGAGTGGCCTAAAGTCGGTATCAGCGAATCAGCGAGGGAGTCTATCCCCTTTTCGCTAGCGCTAGACCAAAGAGATTGTTTCTGCGTCTGAGGTGGAGCGCCACACCTACCATCAGCTCTTACTTTACCACACAGATCCCTGTGCTACTCATACGCTGAGTTGGCGAGGACCAGTATCGAACTAGGAACCTTATGGTTTCTAGCCGAACGCTCTACCGACTGAGCTAACCTGGCCCTGTATATTTACTTTCTTGTTAATTGTTTTATTTCTTAGTTTCATCAAGACATACATACACACGCCAACAGCCCTTTATATATAATATATTATATATATATATATATATAGAGAGAGAGAGAGAGAGAGAGAGAGAAGAGAGAGAGAGAGAGAGAGATGAGAGAGAGAGAGAGAGAGAGAGAGAGAGAGATAAGATCTTTCTTTCTTTTTACACCTATGACTTCTTCATTACTTTCTTTCTTTCTTAATCAACCTATAAGCTCAGCCCCCTACCTTCGCTCGTTCTTTGCTCTCTTCCTATCTGTCTGTCTGTCTGTCTTTCTTTCTTTCTTGGACTTTTGAATGTAATTACTTTAATTGCTTTACAAATTGCAATTACTGTAGCTATATATTTATCTCTTTTTCATTCATGTTTTCTTTCTATTTTTTTTCCTTCATCTCTTTAGCGAGGATGGCACCAAACATCACCGGCTGTTCATCGACCAAAAATGCAATACCAAAACTCGATCCGCCCTGTCGGCTGGGGCGTTAAAATGCACCGACTGCACCTCTGCAGAGAGGTAAGACTCCCCCAATGGGGCCACCTGTTGGCCGTGGGTGGCGACCCGTGATGCTTAAGGATAGAGCCTAGGTGATAAGCAGTTCATGACATGCAATACTCCACTTTGGCCCTATCTTGGGCTAGACGGGCGGTCGAAGAGGCCCCCTCCGATCAATCGGCTGGTCACGTCAAGCCCTAGCACCTATATGATTTTCCTATTGCCCTTATGGCAAGCCCCAACCCCTTTTTATCATATGGGTGCTAGAAGCGGTGGCTGCGGGTCTACATTCCTGGAATGACGTTAAACTCTATCTGATGGTGAGGTTCCAGTTTTTGAGGTTTGGGGAATGTGGAGCACCCTTTCATCACCATTGCTCCCTGGTCCACTCTGACCCGGAGTGGTAGTACCTGTTAGGGTCCCATCTATGGGTTAAATAGAAAAATGTATTTATAAAAAATTGTATTATCCATTAAGAATTGATTTATTTCAAAACTTTATCGGCATTAAATGACCCACTGAGGTTGATATGCCGTAAAAAAAAAACAACACAAACCAAACCAAACCAAAACTCGATCCTCTCTACAAACTATTCTTCAACAAAAATACGATTGTTATATACCCACATGTTGGGTATATACACCATGAAAGTTCTTTTGATAGAGAGAGAGGAGAGAGGTAGACAATAGAGATGCATAACTTACTTTCTCTTCTTCTTCGCTTGTTTGGCCATTCGATCGTCTAGCTTCTATTCTTCCTCGTCGTAGTCGCCATGTTGACTTCTATCATTGTTGGTATCGGTAAATAGTAGGGCAGACTGGGCTTTTTAACCTATGTTAGGCCACCGATATAGGCGAAGGAAAACTGTGAATTCAAACCTTTTGAACTCCGCTTATAAGTTTCATTTCTTGATTCATTTTCTTTCCTGGTCAGTCTTCTTTCTAAGACATGCATCAACCAACAACGCCATGTTTCTTTTTAAAACTTTTATTCTTAACTAAGTTTCTTTTCTTACTAACTAAAACACAGCGCGCGTGCAGGTGAGTCCAGCTAAGCAAGAAACGTCTTTCTTTCTTGCTTAAGATCCTCGTTGGAACTGATGAGCTAACTAACTCTTACGTGACTTCACTTTCGCGGTTTTCTGCCTCTGGGGTCAAAGGTCCCCAACCGTCTGTAAATTTCCATTTACGCTACACAGTGTTGTCAATAATCTATGCTACCATAGATTATACAACACGATTACAGATCTGAATCCTTTCAACAAACTTTTCTTGTACAAAAATACGATAACAAAACTAGTTCTTTCTACAAACTGTGAACCAAAACTATAAGTTGTTTGTTTGTTTCCTTCTTTCTTAATCAACCTATAAGTTTTTTTCCTGGAAGCGCGAGTGCAATGGTTAAAGTCATGGGAAATGGACTCGTCGCCCCGAGTTCAATTCCTGGATGTGGTAATTGCATTTTAACTTAGCGTTAATACACTTGGGAAATGTATGAATCCTAGTCCCCCTCCAGCTATGGATAAATAGTAGGTAGTCTGGGCTCTTTAACCTCGATTAGGCAACCGGTCTAGGAGAAGGAAAACTGTGAATTCAAACCTGTTAAACTCCACTTAAGAAATTGACTTTGTGTCAGATCCTGCTCGTGTGCAAGGTTGGTAAATATATATAAATATATATATACATAAAAAATTTTCCTTCCTTTTTTCTTTCTTTCTTTATCAACCTATAAGTTCATTCTTTCTTCTTTGACACATTCATTCCTGTCTATCTTTCTTTCTTTCTTCTTTTCTTTCTTTTTTACTTTTTTGCTTTTTTTTTTTCTTTATTTCTTCCTCTGTTTTTCTTTCGTTATCAACCTATAAATTCATTCTTCCTTCCTTCCCTCGTTCTTTGCTCACCTCCTACCGTTCTTTCCTTCTTTGTTTCTTTGTTTTTTTTTGTTCATGTGAGTTTTGAATTGAATAAATTGAAATACTTACCAAATTACAGTTTACTGACCAGTAGATATTTATTTCTCTCTTATTTATTTACGTTTCTTCTATTTTATTTCCTTTCTCTTTTTAGCTCGGATTTTACCAAAAAATATAAATATATTACCGGCTTTCTACCCGGCCTATCGGATGGGTCTGTAAAATACACCGAAGGAGCTGGGTTAGCTCAGTCGGTAGAGCGTTCGGTTAGAAACCACAAGGTTCCTAGTTCGATACTGGTCCTCGCCAACTCAGCGTATGAGTAGCACAGGATCTGTGCGGTAAAGTAAGGAGCTGATGGTAGGTGTGGCGCTCCACCTCAGACGCCAAAACAATCTCCTTGGTCTAGTGCAATTGAAAAGGGGATAGACTCCCTCGCTGACTGGCTGATACCGACTTTAGGCCGCCCCGACGACTTTACTTTTTACACCCATGCAGAAGGATAAAATACCCCCAATGGGGCCAATTGTCGACCGTATGTGCCGACCCGCTCAAGGACAATTTCCTGGTGGCTGAGCAGTCCATGACTTACAATACTCCACTTTGGCCCTTATTTAGGCTAGACAGTCGGTCAAAGAGGCCTCATACGAACAATCGGTTGGTCGCATCAAACCCTATTACCTATTTATTTCCACGTTCCTATTGCCCACAACCCTTTCTATCATATATGTACGAGAAGGCGGTGGCTGAGGGTGTCCTGAGCAAGACACTAAAATGCATCTAGTGGTAAAGTTCCAATTCTAGAGCTGTGGGGAGTGTGGAGTACTCCTTCATCGCATTGCCCCCATGTCTATTCTGACCCGTAGGGGCAGTAGTTGGTAGGGTCCCATCTATGGCTTAAATAGAAAAAATAGTTTTTAAAAAAGATTTTAAAATTTCAATACCAAGAATGAATAAAACAAACTATCTTCAGGATGAAATAACCCAAAAAGTATTGACATGCAATAAAATCCAACCAACCAACCAACCAACCAACCATTCTTCAGTTCCAACTGCGGATTCTAAATATTGTACCAATACTTATGGAATTGATTTACGATTAATTATTAATAAAACCTTAATTAATAAATACTTTTTACTATTACAGATAAAGCTATGAACGAAAAACTTTACAGAATAGGAACAGTGGCTGCAAAAATGTATTTTTCTTTGTAATTCATTTTAGTCTGAGGTCATATGTGGTACTCAAACCGCATATAGAATAAATGATAGAATATTGTGAAAACGTGTAAGTAGGCAACTCTAATTTTCCTCGAATAGTAAATGGGTTAAGAGTTTTCCGTGACACGTTTCAGGACCATATGCGGCACTCAAACCACATACAAAATAAATGATAGAATATTGTGAAAACGTGTGAGTGGGCTTTTTACAAACTGTTCTTCTACAAAAATACGATAACAAACCTGAATCCTTTCTAGCAACTGTCCTTATATAAAATCCGATACCAAATCTATGAACCCTTTCTTTCTTTGTGTTTATTTTGCTTTTATCATCCTATATATATTACGAGCAGGATGCGACACATGGTCAATTTCTCAAACGGAGTTTAACAGGTTTGAATTCAGAGTTTTCCTTTCCCTAGACCGGTTGCCTAACCAAGTTTAAAGTGCCAGTTGTCCTACTATTTATCCATAGCTGGAGGGAGAGTAGGATTCATACCTTTCCCAAGGGTATTAGCGCTAAGTGAAATGCAATTACCATGACCAGGATTTGAACTCGGGGCGACGTGTCCATTTCCCATGACTTAAACCATTACACCACGCACTTCCTTTTATCATCCTATAAGTTCATTCTTTCTTTTTTCCCTTATTCCTTCCTTCCTTTCTACATTAATTCTTGACTTCCTTCATTCCTTCCGTTTTTTCATTGATTGTTTTCTTTCTTTCATTCATTCTTTCATTCTTTCTTTCTTAATCAATTTTCTTTCTTTCTTTGTTCCTTTATTTCATCGTTTCATACATTTTCATTTCACCTTTCTCTCTTTATCAACCTATAAGTTATTCCTTCCTTTTTCTTTATTTCTTTATCATCCTATAACTTCATTCTTTCTTCTTTCCCTCAATCCTTCCTTCCTACATTAATACTTGACTTCCTTGAATCCTTAATTTCTATTTTATTGATTCAATTCTTTCTTTCTTTGTTTCTTCTTCTCTCCCTTGTTTAATTCCCCTTTTCATACTTTCTTTCTTCCTTTTATACTTTCTTTCTTTTTTTCTTCTTTCTTTCTTTCTTTCTTCTTTCTTTATTGCCCTTAAGTTCACTGTTTCGTCTTTGTCTCATTCCTTTCTTTCATTTTTTCTTCCTTGATTCTTTCCTTTCTTGTGTATTTATCTATTTCATTCATTCATTCATTCTTTATTTCTCTCTTTCTTTCTTTCTTCTTCCTTTGTTCTTTCTTTTCTTCCTTTTCCCATTTCTTTCTTTCTTTCTTCTTTTTACACCTATAAGTTCTTTCTTTCTTTCTTCTTTTTTACACCTATAAGTTCTTTCTTTCTTTCTTCCCTTATACCCTATAAGTTTCTTTCTTTCTTTTTACATCTATAATTCTTTCGTTCTCTTTTACACCTAAAGTTCTTTCTTCTTTCTTTTCTTTCTTTTACAACCATAAGTTCTTCTTTCTTCTTTTTACACCTATAAGTTCTTATTTCTTCTTTCTTCTTTTTTTTTCTTTGTTTCTCTTTTATACCTATAATTCTTTCTTTTCTTTCTTCTTTCATTACCTATAATTCTTTCTTCTTTCTTTCTTTCTTTCTTTTACACCATATAATTCTTTTCTTTCTTCTTTGACACCTATAAGTTCTTTCTTTCCTTTTTCGTTTTACACCTATAAGTTCTTTCTTCTTTTTACCTATAAGTTCTTTCTTTCTTTTGTTTTACACCTAATTTGTTTTGTTTTCTTTCTTTCTTTCTTTCTTTTTACACCTATAAGTTCTTTCTTTCTTTCTTCGTTTTACACCTACAATTTCTTTCTTCTTTTTATACCTATAAGTTCTTTCTTTCTTTCTTCTTTTTACACCTATAAGTTCTTTCTTTCTTTCTTCTTTTTATACCTATAAGTTCTTTCTTTCTTTCTTTCTTTTTGTTCCTTCTGTCTTTTTATTTTTACTTTCTCTACATTCTATAAGCTTTTGAAATTCCTAAGAAAGTTCCAATAATAAAATTATGCCAATAATTTCAACAAGTTTCAGCTCAGCAAAAACCTCCCATACACATTGAAATGAAAACCATAATAAAAGCTGCAAAAAATAAAAACGAATGAACAACTCTGTCATTTTATATTCAATAATGTATATCAATGTTAAACTTTATCGACATCGTCACGGACACAGAACACGATAAATACAACAATGCTATCAAAGAGACTTCACAATAAAACAAATTCACACATTTTGAGTTTAAGAAATTTTTGCAACAATATGTCTCTTTAAATCTCTTACCGTCAAAACAATTTTCTCGTAACGTCACGACACGTTCACATTTGATAAATGGAAATAATAGTATCGGTGCCTTTCTCAGCACTACAAAACCGTTTCCAATTGTATTTAAAACAACACAAATATTTACAATGGTACCTTGATTTACGAGTTTAACCCAACTTACTCGTATCTCAAACCAATTTTACTATTGAAATTATTTGAAAATGCTACCAATCTGTTCCACACCCCCTCCAAGCCACAAAAACACACACAAATATTTACAATGGTACCCTTGATTTACGAATTTAACTCAACTTACTCTATCTGAAAACCAATTTTTACTATTAAAATTATTTGAAATGCTAAATCCGTTCCAGCACCCCCTTCCAAGCCCAAAAATCACAAATATTTACAATGGTACCTTGATTTACGAGTTTAACTCAACTTACTCGTATCTGAAACCAATTTTTACTATTAAAATTATTTGAAATGCTATTAATCCGTTCTAGCACCCACTTCCAATCTAAAAATCACACACACAAATATTTACAATGGTACCTTGATTTACGAGTTTAACTCAACTTACTCGTATCTCAAACCAATTTTTACGATTAAAATTATTTAAAATGCTATTAATCTGTTCCAGCACCCCCTCCAAGCCAAAAAAACACACACACACAAATATTTACAATGGTACCTTGATTTACGAATTTAACTCAACTTACTCGTATCTCAAACCAATTTTTACTATTGAAATTATTTGAAATCCAATTAATCCGTTCCAGCACCCCCTTCCAAGCAAAAATATCACAAATATTTACAATGGTACCTTGATTTACGAATTTAACTCAACTTACTCGTATCTGAAACCAATTTTTACTATTAAAATTATTTGAAAAGCTATTAATCCGTTCCAGCACCCACTTCCAATCCAAAAAAACACACACACAAATATTTACAATGGTACCTTGATTTACGAGATTAACTCAACTTATTCGTTTCTCAAACCAATTTTACTATTGAAATTATTTGAAAAGCTATTAATCCGTTCCTGACACCCATCCAACCCAAAAAAAAAAAAAAACACACAAAAAAAACACAGTAATGTTTGTTATTATTTTGTTACATTTTTTGTTTAAATAAGATTTAATAATTACGAAAATATCAATTATTGATTTAATTTTTAAAAAACTTTACCTTTAAATCACTTCGTTGAACTAAGTCAAAATAATAGTATTTCATTTTTTAAACACATTATTTTAAACCCATTTTCTGACCCATAGATGGGACTCTAACAGGTACTACCACTCCGGGTCAGAGTGGACCTGGAGGTAATGGCAACGAAGTAATACTTCACACTCCCCAGCGTTCCATAACATGCAGTTTAACACCATACCCTCGGTCACCGCCTTCTAGCATATATATGATCAAAAGAGGGAAATGGTATTGGGACAATCATATAGGTGCTAGGGCTTGACGTGACAAGCTGGTTGACCGGAGGGGAGTTTACTCCTCTGCACAGATGTAAGTCGGTGTATTATGTATTGGGCTAGACGGGCGGTTGGAGAGCCCCCCTCCGATCAATCAGCTGGTCACGTTAAGCCCTAGCACCTATATAATTTTCCTTTACCCTTATGGCAAGCCCTAACCCTCTTTATCATATGGGTGCTAGAATGTCTACATGTCCTGGGAATGACGTTAAACTCTACCTGATGGTGAGGTTCCAGTTTTGGAGGTTTTGAGAATGTGGAGCACCCCTCCATCCCCATTTTCCCTGGTCCACTCTGACCCGAAGTGGTAGTACCTGTTAGGGTCTCATATATGGGTTAAATATAAAAACATATTTTATAAACCAAAATTGATTATCCATTCAGAATGAAATTATTTCAAAACTTTGCGCATTAAATGACCCACCGAGGTACTATACCGAAAACAAAATAAAAAAAAACGAAAACGAACCAATCAAATAGTATTACAGCACGAATAGGCATAGCTTATCATTTGCTTAATGTAGGTAATTTAAAGAGAAGAACGTGATGGGGCAAAGATTCTGGTAGTCTTACATCCAAGAGTAAACAGACTGGAGTGATGGACGACAGCTTTCTGATGGGCCTGTATTGCAGTCACTTACCGATTTTAATTTCTCCACGAGCTGTTCCGTTTTTTTTTATTTCTTTCGATTAGCCCTTGGAGTTGCTTGATGTCCTTTCCACGATAGCGATGTTTATGGAATGTGGCAAGACCAATCGATATTTAGAATTTTTATTTTGGACCCAGCAATGACGGTAGCTTCAAATCTTGGAAATCCTCGTTTCACACGAATTTCGTTGCGACAAAACACGTGTATCACATGACATGAACGCCCTCTGTTGCTTTTCCAAGACGAATATTAATTTCATTAACTAAAAGAGTTATGATGATTTAAAGGACTTCCCAATGCATGCGAAAGTTTGAAGTAATTATAACAGCCAGTTCTACGGCTCGTGTGGTAGATACACCGACTGCATCACTGGGGAGGGGTAAATCCTCCCAATAAGGCTACTGTTGCAGTGGTGGTGGACAGTCCAATGACATTTAACACTCACTTTGGCACTTACTAGACTAGACGTTGTCGGAGAGGACCCTAGAGATTGTGACACATTTTTGCTTATAGCAAACCTTTTCTAATCTAATTTTATCGTTTTGTACAGAAGGCGCGTGGCGAGAGTCTTAGTGTGCTGGTATGACGTTAAACTACAACTTGGCAGAGATGTTCCTTGCTGGAGCTCTGGGAGTGTCGAGTACTGATTCATTACCATTACTCCCAGGTCCACTCGACGCCCGAATATATATATATATATATATATATATAAATATATATATATATTAATTAATCAATTCTATTGATTTGGACTTCATAACTTAAAGTTTCTGATGGTTATGCAATCATCAGATAGAGTCAAATGGTTGAGATCCTAAAAACCATGAAGTCAAATCAAAGGTTGAGATTTTTTTAAATTTAAAAAAAATCTCAACCGTTTGACTACTGGTTTTACTGGTTTCTAAGATCTCAACCATTTGACTCATCTGATGATTGCATAGCCATGAAACTTTAAATTATGAGTCGCAAATCCATTCTCATAATACCATAAGTATTGAATAAAATCTGCTTGCTTTATTAGCATTGAGCACCTTTCATGCCAATACTTTTTTCATTTTCTCATTCATTTCTTATTCATTTATATTATATATTATATATATATATTAATATATATATTTATATATATATATATGTTTTTCCTCTACTTTTTTCATTATAAAAAAAATCGCATGTAGTTAATCATATCATATCATATCGCGCAGGCCGGCACGAGATATCGATGACAACCTCTGGCCAACCGTCACTGTCACTCATTGTCTCTTGGCAAGTCATCCGCGCAGCATCCAGTATCTGCACATCAACTGGTCTATGTATATTCCTTGCTGGACGACCCACACTAGCATGTCCACTGCTGGCCTCCATATGAACACGTCACTCTGACGCGAGTTAATCTTTTCTTCTCTGACAGTGTCCAGCATGTTCTTGTCCGTCCTACTCGGATGGTTTGGTGTGAGGAGTAGGGTGGCCGATAGCTGCTTCTTGTGGGGTCGCTGTTTCCTACGTTGTTAAGATAGCACGCAGCATTCTTTGTGCAGCTCCCATCTAGCCTTTTCTCCAGGCGCCTCACGGTCCAATAGCTAGGAATGATGAGGTATAATTATCTTAGTTATATATAGCAAAATAAAAAGAATACCCTCCGGCGATGTAAAAAATTTTTTGAAATAATATTGCCCTGGAGGGAGGAAGCTGAAAATTCAATGTCATAGAGTGTGTACCATAAGTATGTAAAATCGTCAAATTTTATTAAAGGAGGTAAAAAAAAAAGAAGAGAAAAAAGACAATTTGTAAAATGGAACAGTTCCGATAACTTTAAATATTTATATTAGAATAAACAATCTATATATAAATATAAGTACGGCGGCGGTGGNCTCGTTTCTCAAACCAATTTTTACTATGAAATTATTTGAAATCCTTTTAATCCGTTCAGCACCCCCTCCAAGCCAAAAAAAAACACACACACAAATATTTACAATGGTACCTTGATTTACGAATTTAACTCAACTTACTCGTATCTCAAACCAATTTTTTACTATTGAAATTATTTGAAATCCTATTAATCCGTTCCAGCCCCTTCCAACCCACAAATATCACAAATATTTTTACAATGGTACCTGATTTACGAATTTAACTCAACTTACTCGTATCTGAAACCAATTTTTACTATTAAAATTAATTTGAAATGCTATAATCCGTTCCACAAACCACTTCCAATAAAAAAAAAACACACACAAATATTTACAATGGTACCCTTGATTTACGAGTTTAACTCAACTTACTCGTTTCTCAAACCAATTTTTACTATTGAAATTATTGAAAAGCATTAATCCGTTTCCTGCACACCCATCCAAGCCAAAAAAAAAAAAAAAACACACAAAAAAAAAACACAGTAATGTTTTATTATATTTTGTTACATTTTTTGTTTAATAAGATTTAATAATTACGAAATATCAATTATTGATTTAATTTTAAAAAAACTTTACCTTTAAAATCACTTCGTGAACTAAGTCAAAATAATAGTATTTCATTTTTTAAACACATTATTTTAAACCCATTTTCTGACCCATAGATGGGACTCTAACAGGTACTACCACTCCGGGTCAGAGTGGACCTGGAGGTAATGGCAACGAAGTAATACTTCACACTCCCCAGTGTTCCATAACTGAATATAATCATCACATGCAGTTTAACACCATACCCTCGGTCACCGCCTTCTAGCATATATATGATCAAAAGAGGGAAATGGTATTGGGACAATCATATAGGTGCTAGGGCTTGACGTGACAAGCTGGTTGACCGGAGGGGGGTTTACTCCTCTGCACAGGTGTAAGTCGGTGTATTATGTATTGGAATAGACGGGCGGTCGGAGAGCCCCTCTCCGATCAATCAGCTGGTCACGTTAAGCCCTAGCACCTATATAATTTTCCTTTACCCTTATGGCAAGCCCTAACCCTTTTTATCATATGGGTGCTAGAAGGTCTACATGTCCTGGGAATGACGTTAAACTCTACCTGATGGTGAGGTTCCAGTTTTGGAGGTTTTGAGAATGTGGAGCACCTCTCCATCCCCATTTTCCCGGGTCCACTCTGACCCGAAGTGGTAGTACCTGTTAGGGTCTCATATATGGGTTAAATATAAAAATATATGTTTATAAACAAAATTTGATTATCCATTCAGAATGAAATTATTTCAAAACTTTGTCGACATTAAATGACCCACCGAGGTTGATATGCCATAAAATAAAACAAACCAAACCAATCAAATAGTATTACAGCATGAATAGGCATAGACTATCCTTTGTTTAATGTAGTGTAATTTAAAGAGATGTGATGGGCACCAAGATTCTGGTAAGTCTTACATCCAAGAGTAAGACAACTGCGAGTGATGGACGACAAGCTTTCGTGATGGGCCTGTATTGCAGTCACTTACCGATTTTAATTTCTCCACGAGCTGTTCCGTTTTTTTTTTATTTCTTTCGATTAGCCCTTGGAGTTGCTTGATGTCCTTCCCACGATAGCCGATGTTTATGGAATGTGGCAAGACCAATCGATATTTAGAATTTTTATTTTGGACCCAGCATGACGGTAGCTTCAAATCTTGGAAATCCTCGTTTCACACGAATTTCGTTGCGACCAAAAACACGTGTATCACATGACATGAAAGCCTCAGTTGCTTTTCCAAGACGAATATTAATTTCATTAACTAAAGAGTTATGATGATTTAAAGGACTCCCAATGCATGCGAAACGTTTGAACTAATAATAACAGCCAGGCTCGGGTGGTAGAATACACCGACTGGACCTCTGAGGATGGGTAAAATCCTCCCAATAAGGCTACCTGTTGGCAGTGGGTGGCTGGACAGTCCATGACATTTAACACTCCACTTTGGCACTTACTTAGAGTAGACAGTTGGTCGGAGAGGACCCTAGGATTGTGACAACGCTATTGCCTTTATAGCAAATCTCTAATTCTTTTTATCATTTATGTGCAAGAAGGCCGTGGCTGAGGTTTTAGTGTGCTGGTATGACGTTAAACTACAATTGGCAGAGGGGTTCCATTTCTGGAGCTCTGGGGAGTGTCGAGTACTGATTCATTACCATTACTCCCAGGTCCACTCTGACCGAATATATATATATATATATATATATATAATCAATTGTAATATTATGGATTTGGACTCATAATTTAAAGTTTCATGGTTATGCAATCATCAGATGAGTCAAATGGTTGAGATCTTAAAAAACAGCTGTCAAATGGTTGAGATTTTTTATAAATTAAAAAAAAATCTCAACCGTTTGACTACTGGGTTTTACGATCTCAACCATTTGACTCATTTGATGATTGCATAACCATGAAACTTTAAGTTATGAGTCCAAATCCATAATATTACAATTGATTATAAACCTGCTCTGCTATATTAGCATTGAGCACCTTTTCATGCCAATACTTTTCTCATTTCTCATTCATTCTCTATTCATTATATATATATATATAATATATATATATATATATATATATATATATATATATGTTTTTCCTCTAGTTCTTTTCCTTTTATGAAAAAATCGCATGTATTTAATCATCATCATATCGCGCAGGCGGCACGGATATCGATGACAACCTCTGGCCAACCGTCACTGTCACTCATTGTCTCTGGCAAGTCATCCGCGCAGCATCCAGTATCTGCACACAGCTGGGGTATATAATATTCCCTTGCTGGACGACCCACACTAGCATGTCCACGTGCTGGCCTCCATATGAACACGTCACTCTCGAGTTAATCTTTTCTTCTCCTGCAGTGTCCAGCATGTCTTGTCCGTCCTACTCGGATGGTTTGTGTGAGGGAGTAGGTGGCCGTATAGCTGCTTCTTTGTGGGGTGCTGTTTCCACGATTTGTTCAAGATAGCATGCAGCATTCTTGTGCAGCTCCCATCTAGCCTTTTCTCCAGGCGCCTCAAGGTCCAATAGCTAGGAATGATGAGGTAATAATTATCTTAGTTATACTAGCAAAATAAAAAGATACGCTCCGGGCGATGTAAAATATTTTTTGAAAGATATTGCCCAAGGGGATGGGAACTGAAAATTCAATGTCATAGAGTGTGTACCATAAGTATGTAAAATCGTCAAATTTATTAAAGGAGTAGAAACAAAGAAGAAAGAAAGAAAGACAATTTGAAGTAGAAACAGTTCCGATAACTTTAAATGTTATATTAGAATAAAACAATCTATATATAAATATATAACGCAGGGCATCTATTTATTGAAACAATGAGGATTGTTTAACGTTGCATGTTCACATTTTGAGTATATTTATTCTATGTTATGACGTTGGATTATGTGTTGGGTAATGTGACGTAAGCAGTGACGCAGTTTTTGTTACATACAAAAAGAGAGCGAATCTCCATTATTAATAGATACTGCCCTGCTAACTGGCATCCGAGCACTTTATTTTAAACGCTGTTTTTTTGCATATCGTTTTTTTTCTTCCAATCCCCATATCCACAAACACACACACCAGTCTACCCTTCTATTTTATCCTTAGCTGGAGGGAGAATAGTTGGATTCATACATTTTTCAAGAGTATTAGCGCTATGTAAATGCAACAAGCTCGTCTCAGATTTGAACTCGGGTCGGCGTATACATTTCGTACGACGATAACCGTTATACATCCTGCCCCTAATCCTATACAAAGTCACGCATACACACAGACACAAACACACACACGAAGATATATACATGAAAAAAAAAATATATGTGTGTGTGTGTGTGTGTGTGTGTGTGTGTGTGTGTATTTGGGCAGCATTCTTTCATTTATGCATGTTGAATTAAACAAAAGACACATCTCCTGTTTAACAATTTTATTTGTGATTTTTTTCAAGTTTTCCGGTAAACTTTTTAATATTTGGGTGGAATTCGTGGATTAGTCCAACAAAGTTCATGTCCCGAGTACTTTCGACACTTTGAAGTGCCATCATCAGGGGTGATGTGTTACAGTTTTTTCAAATTATATTAATGGATGTGGAGGCTGGAAGGAGGAGAATCGATGGGGAAAATTCTATAGGCATTTTAAAATGTGTGTACTGTATTGGAAATTAATTTTGTTTAAGGATAGTTTGTATTGTTTTATGTATAAAGCATCTAGTATTTGGAGTTGTTGTTTATTTTTTTCTTTGTGCAAAATGTGTATATATATATATATATATATATATATATATATATATATACTTAAAGAGTTCTCAATATAATTGATAGGGCATGTATATCTAAATATATAGCGTGGGCATGAAGATAACTGTTCCTGGTAACAGACAGTTTCTGGCCTATGCGATTTTCAAACCCGTTGGATAATCACAAAGTTATGAAACTGTCAGTTACCAAACGCCCCTGACGCTACCTTATCACACACACACACACACACACACACACACATATATATATATATATATATGTATGTGTGTGTATGTGTGTGGTTTTGAAGAAGAAAAAGAAGGATGAGGAAGTCTTTGGGGAGAAATTGGAATAGTGATGAGAGGAACTTTTGGTAATATATTATGTTTTTGTGATAGAAACGAGAGAATGTTCAACCTAAAACGAAACCAATAGGAATAATAAATAAGAAATTGTATCCACACACACACACAATATATATATATATATAATATATATATATATATATATATTCATTGTTGTTGTTGTGCTAATGTTGTTGTTATTGTTATCAATTAGTTTTATTCTTATCTTTCAATTTGCCCATTCCTGTTGTTTTTTTTGTTGTTTTGTCTCTGTTCTTTGTTATTTTTTTATTCTTTCAATCTTTCTCTTATTCTGTTTTTCCTCCCTTTTTTTTCCTATCCATATTTCTCCCTGCTCCCCCTTCGTTGTAACCAATGTCGCACAGACTCCCTCTCTTCTATCTGAAGCCTGATACCTCCGGCAGCCAAAGGGGAGTCAAGCTCGGAGTCGAGCCGAATCGGGAACTAGAGGATCTGTTTACACAGCATCAGTCAGGTTGGCTCCAACCATAGGGAAGGTCAGATCTCGTTGGAAGATAACATTTTAGCCCGGCCTCTACAAGGACGCGCCCAATGCTGACTGTAGTCTTATAATATAATTGGGATAGGATGGCTTGCTGTCACTTATTCCCGAAAAGAGATGCAAAACCGCTGATCGTTGTTTTTTGTTTCTAATGAATTTAACAAACACGTAATTAAGTTCCGTGCTAATAAAGGCTAGTGGTGTAATGGTTAGAGTCGTAGGAAATGGACTCCTGGTCCCGAGTTCAATTCCTGGACGAAGCTGTTTGCATTTCACATGGCACTAATACCCTTCGGAAAGGTATGAATTCAATTCTACCTCGAGCTATGGGCAAATAGCAGGGCATACGGGAGTCCTTTAACCATGGATAAGTAACCAGTTTAGGGGAAGGAAAACTCTGAATTCAAACCTGTTAAACACCGCTTAAGAAATTGACATTGTGTCACATCCTGCTCGTGCGGAGAGGTTGGTAAATATATATATATATTATATATATATATATAATATACAGGCGAGAAATTGTCTGATACCAAGAAACGATTGCAAATAGTTTAATAGGTAAATGGTAAATAATCTTGACTTAACTCTCTCTCTCTCTTTCTCTCTCTCTCTCTCTCTCTCTCTCTCTCTTATTTTTCTTTCTTTTCATATTTTCATTATGTCCGATTGATACAGAATAGCGTTATCGCTCCCGTGTGCTTGCCTTCTCTCTCTATCTATCCCCTACTCTCTGTCTTTCTTCTTTCTAAATATATTTTCATGTCTAGAATGCCCTTTTTCTTCCTTTTCTTTCTTTCTAATTAAAACGGAACGTTCAGCTGAGATGATGACACTCATGAGAAATAAGAATTTGGCGGATAAGCAGTACTAGATAATCAGGATTTACATTTTTTCTTTCATCTTAAACGATTTGGAAGGTCTCATTATTTTACCAGAGGGTTTTGCAAGATGATAACGGTTGTAGAATTAAGGAACACTATTATGAATACGTAGATAGTCTGAAAAGACCTTGGAGCAATAAGGTTTGAAATCCAACCAACAATTCAACTAGCCAACCAACAGGGCAACCATATAATTGCTTGAAAAAAAAGGACTGACTTCGGCATTAAATGACCCAATCGATATGTGGTAAAGCCAACAAACCAACTAAACAACAAGCCAACCAACTGACCATATAATTGCTTACAAAACTGAATTTGGAATTAAATAACCCAACAATTGTTGACCTGCCATAAATCCAACCAACCAGCCAACCATCTAAACATCCATCTTATAAAACTGAATTTGACATTAAATAACTGAACATGTTGCATATGAAACAACCAACCAACCAACCATCTATAATCCATCTTATGAAACTGAATTTAACATTAAATAACTCAACATGTATATGCAACCAACCAACCAGCCAACCAACCAACCAAGCAGCCAACCATCTAAACATCCATCTTATAAAACTGAATTTGACATTAAATAACTCAACATGTTGTATATGAAACCAACCAACCAACCAGCCAACCATCTAACCATCAATCTTATAAAACTGAATTTGATATTAAATAACTGAACATGTTGTATATAAAACCAACCAACCAACCAGCCAACCATCTATAATCCATCTTATGAAACTGAATTTAACATTAAATAACTCAACATGTTGTATATGCAACCAACCAACCAACCAACCAACCAACCAAGCAGCCAACCATCTAACCATCCATCTTATAAAACTGAATTTGACATTAAATAACTGAACATGTTGTATATGAAACCAACCAACCAACCAACCAACCAGCCAACCATCTAACATCCATCTTTATAAACTGAATGTGACATTGAATAACTCAACATGTATATGCAACCAACCAACCAACCAACCAACCAGCCAACCATCTAAACATCCATCTTATAAAACTGAATTTGACATTGAATAACTCAACATGTTGTATATGCCACCAACCAACCAACCAACCAGCCAACCATCTAAACATACATCTTATAAAACTGAATTTCGTTGCGACCAAAAACATGTGTATCACATGACATGAACGCCTCGGTTACTTTTCCAAGACGAATAAACCAACCAACCAACCAACCAACCAACAACCAAACAAACAAACAAACATACAGGCAGACAGACAGCCAGACAGACATAAAATTATATAAAAGACTCTGACTTTGGTATTAAATAACCCTACAAGTTTTGACATGCCTCAAAATCAATCAACCAATAACCCATTTTACGACTGTCCAATCTCTAACAATATTCTCTCACCAGAGACATCAAAAACTGTTACTCTCGTTTGTTGAAGCAAACACTGTTTGTCTTGTGAACATGATGCATATACCGCACGTATAATCCACGCCGTTACAACGGAACCTTATCTCAGCTAAAAGCATAAAAGGACCGCCCGAGTAAAGCTGAGAAGGCACAAAATAAATCCTTATCTGGTGATGTCGCTTTCTAACGATATCCGAAACTTTAATGAAATCTACTTTTTGTTTTATTCAACAGGAATGGACGGTGGGAATTGTTTAAGATGTCTCTCCAAGAAACACTTCGCATTAAAATAAGAATGTGCAAGAGTCGTTAAAGTTAATGTTATCGCATAGAAGTTGGCTACTTAGACTCGTAGGCTGCTGCTGTTGTAGTGAGTTTGATTTTCACTGCGGTGCCATTTGTGGTGTGATAAAGATGAAAGATGAAGATGATAGAAAGAAATAAAAGAGAGGGAAGCGGACAAAGAGAGAAAATGATGAAATTAAGAAGAGGAAGATAAACAGGAAAGATATAAAGAAGGAATGAATGGATGGAGGGAAATAATAGTTTGAGGAAAGGACAGAAGAAGGAGCAGAGATAAGGAAAGAATCGACTTGTGAAATGATGGATGAAAGAAAAACAAAAGAGAGTGGAAGGATAGAAAGAAAGATAGAAAGAAGGAAGGAATGTATGAAAATAATAATTTGGAGAAAGAACAGAAAAAATAACAGAGGTAACGAAGGTTTAGAGCTGATAAATAACAAAAGAAAGAAAAGTAAGAAATAAGGGAAGAATAGAAATAATGATTGTAAGAAGAATGGAATGGATGGAAATAATAGTTTGAGGAAAAGAGAGAAGGAGAAGAGATAAGGAAATGATCGAGTTGTGAAATGATGGATGAAAGAAAAGGAAAAAAGAAGGGAATGATAGAAAGAAGGAAGGCAAAAAGATACAAAGATTGAACGAACGGGTGAAAAGAAAAGCTCGAGGAAATAACAGAAAAAATAACAGAAGAAATAACACAAGTACGAAGGTTTCGATGTGATAAAAAGACAAAAGAAACATAGACAGAAAGGATAGACAGTAGGAAGGAATGGGTGAATGGAAAGAATAGTTTGATGTAAGGACAGTAGAAGGAACATAGATAAGGAAAGGATCGAGTTGTGAAATGATTGACGGAAATAAAAATCAAAAAAGAAGGGAAGGATAGAAAGAAGGAAGGAGTGGACGAGAAGAAATGTCTGCGGAAAGAACAGAAGAAATGAATAGAGATGAAGAAAGCTGCAAGGTGATGGAATGAGAACAACAAAAAAAAAAAAAAGAAAGAAAAAGGAAAAGATAGACAGAATGTTTGAAAGAAGGAAAGGTAGGGTGGGAATAAAAAGTTTGAGAAAAAACTAAGAAATGAATATGGATAAGGACGGGTTCGAAATAGGAAACATGAAAGTAAGAGAAACGATAGAAAGAATGATAGAAAGAGGGAAGGAATCAGAAATCAGTGGTTATGTTATATCAATTATGTATTATGTTTTATTAAAAACCTGAAGCTAAAAATGGTGTTAACCGCGCGATGAGAAGATGGCATACTTGGAAACAGATGACCCACGTCTTCTCCAACCGACTGACCTCCAAAATCTAACTAACTCTAAGTCAGTCACTTTCTCACACTTACTATCAGCCAATCAGAAATCAGCGTCTTTGTTAGTGAAAGGTGAACTGCTGTCAATAACTTTTACAACAGTTAATAGTAACTTTCCATTTACCATACCGTTATTTAAATCTTAGTACTCTTATAGTCATAATTCGTAGGGAACCCACGAATTGTGAAGAGGGAAGGAATGGGTGGAAATTAAAGGTTGGGGAAATGACAGAATAAATAATAGAAAAGGAATTATTCGAGACGAGAAATAGACGAAAGAATATGACGAATGAAGGAAACGATAGAGAAAAGGATAGAATGAAGAAAGACGGGGATCGAAATAAATGTTGGAGGAAAGGACAGAGGAAATAATAAAGATAAGAATAAAAAAAGGTGAAAAAAATGATAAGAAAAGTTTGGAAAGAAGGGAACGATAAAAAGAATGAATGAATGCAAAGAAAGGATTGAGAAAGGACAGAAGAAATAATGAAGATAAGCAAGAATCGAGGTAAAAAAAAAGATAAAAGAAAGGAGAGGAGGAAAGAAAGGAATGATAGAAAGAAGGAATGGATGGAGACAAAAGTTTGAGAAAGGAGATAAGAAGAGACGAAGATAAGGAAAGGATCGAGGTGAGAAATGATGGATGAAATAAAAGTAAAAAAAAAGGGTGAAGGATAGCAAGAAGGATAGGAAGTAGGGGCGAATGGATGAGAAGAAAAGTTCCAGGAAAGAACAGTAGAAAGTTAAAGAATGTTTCAAGGTGATAAAACGACAAATGGAAGAAAAGGAAGAAGAAAGGGAATGACAGAAAGAAGGATTGAAAGAAGGAGGGAATGTATGGAAAGAAAGTTTGATAAAAGGACAGAAGAAGGAACAGAGATAAAGAAAGGGTCGAGATTCGAAATGATTATAAGAAAAGGAGGAATGACAGGAAGGATAAAAAGGTCGATAGAAAGAGGGGAGGAAAGAGTTAATAAAAGAATAGAAGGAAGCATAAATATAAGAAATTGTTCGGGATGAGAAAAGAAGAAAAGAGAATGGGGATAGACGAGAATGATATAAAGAAAGAATATATGTATGGAAATAAAATATTGAAGAAAGGAAAGAAAGAGCTGTAATAAAGAATGACCGAAGTTGAAAAACGATGAAAGAAAGAAAAGAAGGAAAGATTGGAATGATATAAAGAAGGAAATGATGGGTAGAATGAAAGGTTTTCTCCTCCCTCTTCCCCTTTTATACTCCCTGCCTTCCTTCTATCTTTAACACCTTTCTTTTCTTTCCTTCATCATTTCTCAACTTTCTTTATCTCAATTCTTCGTTCCTTCATTTACCCCCATTGCTTCCTTCTTATTATCTTTCCTTCTTTTTTTGTTTCCATCTTATTTTCTTACCTTCATTTTTCTTTAACTTCACCCTTTTCTTCTTTCTATCTTTTCATTCCTTCTTTAGTCCTTTAATTTTCAAATTTGTGACATCTTTATAGTTTCCCCTAGCATCTAACAATCATTTATTTCTTTCTTTCTATCCTTTCTTTCTTTCTACCTTTCCTGACTCAGAATATCTAAGAATTTCCTTCATTCTTTATTAACGTAATGTTCCAAATTGTCTGGAATTTCAATCCAGTCTAACCGTGACAGCGTTACCACCGATTTGACCACTGTAACTAATTAATCTCATCTATCATTGTACGCTCAATTATCATTAAATCCATAGATGATTTGTGTCTGCTCTTTTCATTGTAATTTCTCTGAATTTCAAATGGCTGCAATACCAAGTAGAGACATTCGACATATAAATGCATATTAGATTCCTTAGAAACATCAATCTAGCGCAGTGGTTGCATTTCGACAAAAAGAGCAGATTGTCAGGGGTTTGCCATATCAAACGACAATACAGATGTGGGGGTTATTTTCCTTACTTGCCACGGTTGCGACCGGTAGCATATAAGGCACATGAAAAAACTTGGACTTGGTCAAGAAAGGAAACCTTAAGAAACAAAGAAATGAGTACACACAACTAAGTTTTTGACTTTATTTCTTCTTCTCGGCTGTACATGGTGGGTGGCGAGCCTTGACAATAGGAATGCCAAAGGGTTGACGATGACTACTACTATTGCTGGGATGACAGATGATGGGGAGGTGGAAGGGGTGGACGAACTTCACTGCCCGCTGGCAGAGATGGACCATGTCGACGGTCGCTCCTTGTGCTCTGTTCGCCGTCCGCTGTCTGACTGCCCTCTCGGCTCGAACCCTCAGGCCTTTTATATTGATTGGTACTCCTATGCATCTTTATCTTTTGATCTGATAACGGCCATTTGTTATATATTTCTTTATCTTCTCCCTGCTTCTTTAACCGGAAAGCCTCGCTTCTGTTTTCCACTTTTTTAAATATATATTTTTATATTTCTCTTTGTCTTTTGGCCGGAAGCTTCGTTTTCCGGCCGAGGACAATGCAACAGTCGATACAGCTTCTGTTCTGCTGGGCTTGGTTGTGGTTGCTCATTTCTCTTTTTTTAATAATGAAGCAATTCTTGATTTATTTTAAAAAGACATCTTTATTAAAAAACCGGAGCTAAAAATGGTGTTAACCGCGCGATGAGAAGATGGCATACTTGGAAACAGATGACCCACGTCTTCTCCAACCGACTGACCTCCAAAATCTAACTAGATCTAAGTCAGTCACTTTCTCACACTAACTATCAGCCAATCAGAAATCAGCGGCTTTGTTAGTGAAAGGTGAACTGCTATCAATAATATTTACAACGGTTAATGATAACTTTCCATTTACCATACCGTTATTTATATCTTAGTACTCTTACAGTTATAATTCGTAGGGAACGCAACGAATTATGGAACACTAGCTGCCATAGATGTGACGACCAGAGATAATAAAAACCAACGATTAGACTAAGGAAAATGAACAGTGATAATCACCATTATTATATCGTGTTAGCGACACAGATCTCCATGACAATCTCTCACCAACCCCCTCTATCATTCATTGGCCTCAGGAGATCATTTGAGCGGCATCCAGAATTTACGCACAGCTAGTCAATATATATATTTACCAACCCCACCGTTCGAGCAGGATGTAACACAAGGTCAATTTCTTAAGTGGAGTTCAACACGTTTGAATTCAGAGTTTTCCTTCTCCTAAACCGGTTACCTAACCAAGTTTAAAGAGCCCAGTTTGCCCTACTATTTATCCATAGCTGGAGGGAGAGTAGGATTCATACCTTTCCTAAGGATATTAGCGCTAAGTGAAATGCAATTACCACATCCAGGATTTGAACTCGGGGCGACGAGTCCATTTCTCATGACTTTAACCATTACACCACGTCGCTTCCCAGCTAGTCAATATATCTGTTTGCTGGGCGGCCCACACTTGCATGCCCATGTGCTAGCTTTCACAAAAGAACGTAACTTATTGAATTCCATCCTTACGTCACAATAATAATAATAATAATAATAATAATAATAATAATAATAAATGCACACACCACACACACACACCACACACAATTATAACAACTCTCACTATCACCCCGTCCTCTCTAACACCTACAACCAAAATTTATACAAATATTCCAACAAACAGAATGTTAATTGTAAATCTATCTTCCGTAAATAAAATTAAAAAAAAAAAAAAAAACATACACACATACATTCATAACCAATCCTTATGCCATCCACCATACATACATATAACCCAAACACCTAATACCTGTGCCACTATCAGAATAAAGGGTGATCCAGAAAAAAACAGAACCCAAATTATTTATTTATTTTCCCATTAGACTAACCCTAAACCCCAACCCTAAACCCTGACCCCTAATCCTAACCCTAACCCTAACCCTAACCCCCCTAGTTGAGTAACATGATATTACAAGGTGACCGAGAAAAAAGAGAACCCACAAATTTTGTAATAAAACTGTTAATTTTAACTTGGGGGTTAGGGTTACGGTTAGGGTTTAGGGTTAGCGTTAGTGTTGGGGTTTATGGTTAGTTTAATGGGAAAATAAATAAATAATTTGGGTTCTGTTTTTTTCTGGGTCACTCTGCAATATCATGTTACTCAACTAGGAAATAACCAGAGATGCTTTGTATAGAGTACAAGGATTATATGTCACTGGCAATAAAATTCTTCTGCAGTTAAGGCCTCGCAGTCCTCATCTACTCGTAAAGCTTTTTCATGCAAATATTTGACAAGTTATCTCCGAATATATCCAGTTTGGGTTCTTGCATACCTTATCCCGGCCCTTACCGTTGATAAAAAGATCCCCTAGCGCTGGCAATAAAACAAATTGATAATTTAGTTACCAGTTACGGTAACGGATTCAGTTGCAACAGGCAAGCCAGAAGAGACCTCCTTCATTACTTTTAAAACCTTACCGGTTCAAACATAGCCCGGACCCGCTCGTATAACAACGTACACCCATTACGCATCTTCGCTTTCAATGCAACACGTCTACAATAACCTCAAATGGAATTATGCAAAAACGATCCAGTTCCTTTCTCTGTAATCATCGTATAATTTATGGTTTGCCATGAGCTCATATAAGTCACACTGTATCGATCTTGTATGTGATAAGCAGGTTTGGACAATGGTGTTTTATGCAACAGGAACCCACTCCTCGCACACGCGCCGGTGTAAACGGTACGGACTGGGAGCGCCTCCTGTCGGGTGATACTGGAAATAAAAATGACAATGTAAATGCGCTGGTTCGTCTGGCGGGGCAAATAGAGCGGGAACCGAAATGTGATATGGCGGGAAGAGCCGAAGGACAACATTCATTAGATATATTAATACGTTTAGTATTCAGCCGGATGTCCCCACCCCCCGGAGATCTGTTCAACGTGTTCGCATAAGTAGTTTGATATACAAGGTAAATAGATGCATTCTTCGCGAAGGGATGTTGACTTGAAGATGAGGAGGCGCAGTAATGGACCAGGAGCGAAGGCACACATGCAGTTATATGTCAGCCAATTAAATCCCGCCCTCATCTCTTAACACACTTACACAATCACTCTCTTGCGCATACATATACATATACATATGTGCGTGGTGTGTGTGTGTGTGTGTGTGTGTGTGTGTGTGTGTGTGTGTGTGTGTAAGTGAGAAAAATGGAAGTGAATCCGACAATTATGTTGAAAGATAAATAGAAAGAAAATCTTGTATGGATATGGATAAAATTATTTATTGAAGTTCCGGTACGTGTTTTGACCAAGAGTTTGTCCTTGTATACATTGTATCCTATTTAGTATTATTTGACATAATAATAATAATAATAATAATAATAATAATAATAATAATAATAATAATAATAATAATAATAAGAAGAAGAAGAAGAAGAAGAAGAAGAAGAAGACCAGACCTAGTGCTGATTAACAAAAAAGAAAGAACTTGTCAACTGATGGATTTTGCAGTTCCAGCAGATCACAGGGTGAAGCTGAAGGAAAATGAAAAAATGGACAAATACCTGGACCTTGCCAGAGAACTGAAAAAGTTATGGAATATGAAAGTCAAAGTGATACCAATTGTAGTTGGTGCACTTGGAACGGTCCTAAAGGGATTGGAAAAGGGATTGGAAAATCTGGACATCAGAGGAAAGATTGAGACCATCCAGAATACTGCACTGCTGCAATCTGCTAGAATACTTAGAAGAGTCCTGGAGACCTGAGGAGACTTGCTGTTACTCAGACTCCAGTGAGAGACCATCATCTAACGCTGATCTGAAAACTCAAAAGGAGGGAATAATATAGAAACATAAAATTTAAGTATAGAAAAGGCGGTCTTCTTCAGGGCATGATATTTTGAAATTTTTGAAAATAAAATGGTGTGAATACAGAGAATTTGGATGTTTTAGAAAAAATAACCTTTTTTGAAAATTTAAGAGACGCTTTCTGTTTGAAAGTTTATGGAGAATATCCAGTGACATGTAACATATTTTATAAAATAAATTTCGTATATTTTTAACCTTCAAATTTTATGTTTTATCTATTATCATCATTTTAACACAGAATGTTACAAAGGATGAATATTTATTTTAGGTGACAATGTCAACGCTATAATGTTTCGGTCTCCGTGAGCTTCTTCAGGACATGAGGTGAATTCTTGTGTTGGAGAATCCAATTCTCAATCTGACGAGTATCTTTGGTCACTAGTCAGAGGAGGATGATGGTCAGCTACTGCTGATGTGGTGTGGATATATTATATATATATATATATATATATATATATATATATATATATATATGTGTGTGTGTGTGTGTGGTGTTGAAAATGGAGGCGAATCCGACGGTATGTTTGAAAGAAAAATAAACAAAGGAAAGAAAATGCTGAATGAAAAAAAATAGATTTTATTTTACTCACACGTATTTCGGCCAGGAGTTTGTTCATGTACACATGTATTCTATTTATCATTATTTTATTTTATATTTAAAATAATAATAAATAGGATACATGTATACATGAACAAACTCCTGCCCGAAACAGGTGGTTAGTATAATTTCATCTATTCAGCAATTTTCTTACCTTGTTTATTTTTTCCTTTCATATATATATATATATATATATATATATATATATATATATATATTATTCTTTTGTTGGGTACCAAGTTTCTGATACAAGGTGATTCTAGGCTGGTCCTATTCTCTACCAGTAGTTTGTTGTAGAGTTCAGGTTCCGTGTGAGAGCTCAATGTTTAATTTTTATAAACAGAGCAAATTTATTTGTGAATAATAACTAGAACAGTATGAAAGAGTGGAACTCAGTGGGCCATAGATAAAGAATTTGATGAAAGAATTAACACTAGACATTAACAGACAGACATAAACACCACCTCTTTAAAGGAAAAAAAATTCCACCAATCAAAAAGACGTTTGAAAGAAAAAAGACACAAATATCGCCCCGGGAGGCGGGGAGAAATATATAAATGTAAACTGAATTTGGCCATTTGCCAGTCTTAATAAAATAAAAAGGTGGTCTGAAGAAGCTCGTTGGTCCCCAGATCCCCACGAGTGGAAATGGTCCATAATCACGATACCCATGGTATTTTAAGGCCTTTTATTCCCATATATATATAATATATATATATATATATATATATATATATTATATATATTCAAAAGAGGTTTTTCACGGAACAGATGGACTTGCTACTACTAACAATACTCTTCTACCCGGATTTTAATAGCATGTCAAAACCCTCAAAAATACTCCAATTTCTATAGTTTCTTCCATAATGCTCCCTTTTCAAAAAAAATCTAAAAACAATTTCTTCAAATATGAAATTTTCTCCTGACGATGACCTAAGGTCGAAACTAGTTGAGAATAAATAACATATATAAAAATATTCCTTTGATTGTCATTACTTTTTGTTCATACTATATATATATAATATATATATATATATATATTATATATATTCTTACCTGATGAGTAACGTAGATCGACATCTGCTCAGAAAAATGATTATTTGTTAAAGTCCCGCTGAGAACGTTTTTAGGTTCAAAGGCCAACTTGGATATGAAATGCAAAAAGGTTCTTTTTAGCACTGTCTGTCCATTCAACGAGTAGGAGAGGTGGAGCCGAATATCAATAACCAATTCATCTCGGCGAAAGTCACTCTGATATAAACTTGGTAGTAATGGATCCCTAACTTTTGCCAAGGCATCGGGGAATCATACTCTTATGTAAAAACCTCTGACTTCAATAACATCCAGTCGTGTAGGGTGTCTCTGCTGTTGAAATTTCGTAAGTGGAATTCATTCAATGTCCCATCTTTTTTTCTATTGTGCCAAATTATGTCATGTGATGGTATACCATGCACTCAGATTTTATTCCAAACATTATCCATATATATATATTCGACGTACAACTTTCCCTCTCTCTCTCCATATATATCCGGTTACTCATTCTTGCATATTGTCTTACTTCTAAATCTGTCAGTTCATGTCATCATTCTGTACGTATATATATATATATATATATATATATATATATATATATATATATATATATATAATATATATAGGTACATAGGGTAGATCTTATTCCTATATATATATATAAAAATTATGGAGGCGCGTGGTCTAATGGTTAGAGTCGTAGGAAATGGACTCGTCAACGTGAGTTCAATTCCTGGACGAAGCTGTTGGAATTTCACATGGCGCTAATACCCTTGGGAAAGGTATGAATCCAATTCTCCCTCCAGCTATGGGCAAAATAGCAGGGCAGACTGGGCTCTTTAACCATGGCTAGGTAACCAGTTTAGGAGAAGGAAAACTCTGAATTCAAACCTGTTAAACTCCGCTTAAGAAATTGACCTTGTGTCGCATCCTGCTCGTGCGGAGGGGTTGGTAAATATATATATATATATAAATTCCGGTACAGATCGAGAGCGTTCTGTGCCTCGTAATTAATGATATATTCCTTTCGTTTTTCCGCTTACAATGTTGCTTTGATAAAGACATATTCATAATGTCGAAACAGATTTCTGTCAGCAAAAAAAAATTTTTTAACATATATATATATAAGTAAAGAAATAACAAAAGACTTAGCGATTTAGCATTATAGTCTATTTCAAGGATCTTAGACAAAGTGTCTAACTCTCCCGACTCATCAGATAAGAATGATGAATTCATTATTACTTAAAGGCATTTGAAAACAATATTTTTATTTTTTTATATTTTTCAAAAATTTTATAGTCCTGTGATATGAATTCCAAATGAAATCCTTGATGTTGCAAAAAAAATGTTATGTTGTAGTTTCACTTCCGCCACAAAAAACTCGGTCATCAAAAATGTATCTCTTAATGTATCCCTTATTCTGACAGATTAGATATATATATATATATATATATATATATATATATATATATATATATAATAAATTGAAGTGAATCCGACGGTATGTTGACAAAAGAAAGAAAGGAAAGAATGTTTAGAATGGATAAAATTGATTAAAATATCCTATACTTTCTTTTCTTCTTTTTTTTTTCAACACACACACACACACACACACACACACACACATATATATATATAATATATATATATATATAATATATATATATATAATCTCTTTCATAAGTTACCGCAACAGTTTTTCTAAGCTGTTGCTGTATCAGTGCTACTGTACGGCTGCACTCATTGGACACTACCGCAGCGCCTAAAGAAAAAAACTAGATGAGAGCTACACAAGGAGCTACACAATCATATTTTTCTTGGACAAATCCTGGAAGCAGTATCATAGAAGAATGAAGCTGTACAACCACTTGCACCCTTTAACACCAACCATCATTGTAAGACGAACAAAACATGTTGGACATTGCTGGAGAAGCAAGGATAAACTGAGATACATTTCTTTTAGGTAATGACCGTTGAACGTTACGTTATTATCTGAAAAAAATGTATGTCAGCTTAGCGAAATAATAACACAGGTAGTCCAGCTGACGTTAACCACGAGACGTAATCACTTCCGCCTTTTATTCACAACTCAACAAGATGGCTGAAACGGTGCTTCCGTTCCGTAGTATACCACAGTCAGTTTAACAAAGGAATTATATCGACTTAGTTAAACTTAGAGTAGGGTCATAATGAAATTATTTGGAATGAAACCATGGTTGACCTTAACTCTTTTCCTCAATTATTATTATTATTATTATTATTATTATTATTATTATTATTATTATCATTACGGATCCATGTTTTAAAGCACTTTTGAATTAATACTGATGTCAATGCAACGGAATCATTAAAGCGGAAATTGGATACTATATATATATATATATATATATATATATATATTAATTATTGATTAATTTTCAAAATTAGGTACGACTTCAATTAAGTACATATTCTCCAAAAATTGTCGGCAAAAAAGCCATATCCAAACACATCGTGTTTACATACTTATCATATATATATATATATTATATATATATATATATAATATATATATATATATTATTATTATTATTATTATTATTATTACTATTATTATTTATATGTGTTTGCTTGAAGGCAGTTACAATGCGTATATCGTATAAAATTCGATAGTTAATGAAAGTAATCATGACAAGTGAACTCGGCAAATATTGCCCCCTACGTAGAACATCGTACAGCAGCTGTTTCAACTTTATTAAGTCTCATCAGCGATGTATACTTACGATTTCCCTCCGACAGAAATCGAAACTGGGAACTCAGCACGCAGAGTCAGAGATTTTACTACTGGGCCACCAATACGCAGCAAACGATACATGCGAAATTAGCTTGTCAAGGGTAAATACGTCTATATTACTATATAAAGCAGAATGGACGTTGAGAAGCTCGCAAATTTTTTTAGGCCTATTCCCCAATGTGAGGAAATGAGATTAAGATAATTTGCTTTAGAAGCATTGTTGAGTAAAGTATATTATTATTTATCTTTGTTTTCTTTTTGCTTGAAGGCAGTTACAATGCGTATATCGTATAAAATTCGATAGTTAATGAAAATAATCATGACAAGTGAACTCGGCAAATATTGCCCCCTACGTAGAACATCGTACAGCAGCTGTTTCAACTTTATTAAGTCTCATCAGCAATGTATACTTACGACTTCCCTATATATTATATATATATATATATATATATATATATATATATATATATATATATATATCGTCTGTTTACAGACTGGATCTTTCTGATTATCGTAAAATATATAAACAAATGTATGTATTTAATAGTTTAAACACTACTCCTTTATGACAGCTGTCAAATGGTTGAGAGGTTAATGAATCGGGTTGGATAAAAATCAGTCAGATTTCGCTCCCGGTCAGAGGTAGTTCTTGTGTCTGGCCACACTGAAGAGACGTGAAATGTCGAAACATGGTGTCTGTGGATGACTTATTATATGCTCCCAAAACCCGGTAGAGCTCTCTATGGGTTACTTAAATTAACTTTCACTGTCAGCATAAAGCAATGATCGTCTGTTTACAGACTGGATCTCTCTAGTGATCGTAAGATATATAAACAAATGTATGTATTTAATAGTTTAAACACCACCCCTTTACGGCAGTTGTCAAATGGCTAATATGTTAACGAATCGGACTGACGAAAAAACAGTCGGATTTCGCTCCCGGTCAGATGTAGTTGTTGTCTAGCCACACCGAAGAGACGTCGTGAAACATCGAAACACGGTGTCTGTGGATAGCATATATATATATATATATATATATATATATATATATATATATATATATATATCCGTTTATTATATCTACTAGCAAATATATGCACCCTCCGGGTGCAAGTATTTAAGTTTAAATGTAATAAAATATTAGATTAAATCAGAAAGGCTAATGAAACTAATTAAGAATTCGGATAAAAAGATTTGAAACGGAGGGGGTATAATCGGAAAATAGAACAACTGAAAATTACTCTTTCATCACTTCCGTTTTTCAATGCTAAATTTTCCTAATTTAACTATTTAGTTAAAATAGGAAGTAAAGAATAAAATTACAGTTATTTCTTCTTGTTAATGAATTTCTTTTAGGATTTATTGAAGAGATTTTTACTCATATTCATTAAGATAAAACCAAACAATTAGAAATCAATAATACCAATCACATTTTTATTAAATCAGTTTTTTTAATATCAATATGCAAATTAGCTTTATGTTTACACTGAAACTGGTATTTTTTGTATATATAAATACAATTGCATGTTATTAGTATTTAGGTAAGGCCAACAGTATTAATAATGTCAAACAGTTTTATTAGTTATTGAGGTTTAAATAGAAATAGAATCATGGAGAATGTGTCGTTAATAACTAAGGAAATTGTGACTTGAGTAGAAATATAGTTTCGGTTACAGACAGAAAAACACACAATCTCCATTATAATAAGATTATTTCTATCTATCATGTTTACCATGTTAACCGTTATTCATTATCCCTCTATCTGTATATCTACGAATATGAATAACTTTACCTGCGTCCGTGGATACGTTTACAAAAAAAAAAATCAATTTCAGACGTACTTTGTCGGGCACATACTTATGTAAATGTTAATGTGATGGTAGACATTTAGTAATTTCAGTGTATCCCGAACGGTTATCATATTTCATTTGGTCTCGTCTGAGTGTAAGTCGATACCTGACAATCGAATTGCTAATGGTTTCAATTTATCATTGATTATGAGCAAAATGCAAATATCCATCGCGAAATACACAAGTGTGTTCGATTGCGTTAGCGTTTGTTTTTATGTTTATTCGAGGGTGGGGGCAAAATAGCTGGGCGAGTCATGCAACAACAATAACAAAAACTAATAACTGTATCTCTTATCGGCAATATTTATCTATCTATCTATCTACGCATATGTAATATATATATAATATATAATATATATATATATATATATATATATATATATATATATACGTGTGTGTGTATGTATGTGTGTGTGTGAGTGTGTGTGTAGATTTATAGATGGATTGATACATAGATAAATATTCAGGAGACAAACAAATTAGCTCTGCGGGTCTTTCAACAACAAAGAATTATCGCCCATATCTATTTAATTCCCTCTCTCTCTCTCTCTCTCTCTCTCTCTCTCTCTCTCTCTCTTCTCTCTCTCTGTTTATATTTATATTTATAGATATATTATATGTATATATATATATATATATATATATATATATATAAAAGAGTTCTCCCCCACTCTCTCTCTCTCTCTCTCTCTATATATATATATATATATATATATAGAGAGAGAGAGAGGAGAGAGAGAGAGAGAGAGAGAGAAAGAGGGGAGAACTCTTTATATATATAATATATATATAATATAATTATGCAAAGTCGTCGGGGCGGACTAATGTCGGTATCAGCCAGAAAGCCAGGGAGTATATCCCCTTTTCCCTAGCGCTAGACCAAGGAGATTATTTTACCATGAGGGGGAGCAACACACCTACCATCAGCTCCTCACTTTACCGCACATATCCCTGTGCTACTCATCCGATGCATTGGCGAGGACCGGTATCGACCCAAGAACCTTGGTTTCTCTCTCTCTCTCTCTCTCTCTATATATATATATATATATATATTATATATATATATATATAAGTAAGTAAAGTCGTCGGAGTGGACTAAAGTCGGTAATAGCCAATCAGCGATGGTGTATGTCCCCTTTTCACTAGCGCTAGACGAATGAGATTGTTTTTGCATCAGAGGTGGAGCGCCATACCTACCATCAGCTTTACCACACAGTTCCCTATGCTACTCATACTGTGAGTTGGTGAGTGCCGGTATCGAACTAGGAACCTTGTGGTTTCTAGCTGAACGTTCTACCGACTGAGCTAACCCGCCCTTATAATTATTAGTATAATATTATATATATATATATATATATAATATATTATATATATTATATATATATATACTATATATATATATATATATATATATATATATTATATATAATATATTTATATATATATATATATATATATGGATAGATAGATAGATAGATAGATAGATAGATAGATAGATAGATAGAACCTATCTATTATAATTACTTTTTATCCCCAATATCTATCTATCTATCTGTATTCTGCACCACCCACCCATATATATATATATATATATATATATATTGAGTGAGAGTGAAAGATAGGGTGGCTAGTTGATAATCATGTGCATGAAAAAAAAAAGCAGCAATATGTCTCAAATGTCCTAACACCAGATGACAAAGGTCACCTCCGAGTGTAAAATATTTGCTGACAAAGAAAAATGTGAAATCAGATCTTGTGATATAGAATTTTAATTACGATTATCAGAAGATATCGCTTACGTTTCTGCTGGATTCTAGGCCGAGTCAAATGTGTTTTGCAATATTTTGAAATAATGTGAGGGTACAATTTGTCAGCTCCGAATGCGTTGAGGGTTGACGAACCACACTAAAATAAAGAACCCGAGTTCAATTGATACTTCTCGGATTTCATTATTGCCACAATGGATGACAAACGTGACTTTCTTCCAGCACTTTTTTCCACCACGCAGTATAAACATTCACTTTTGCATCGCGTAAGTCATTATTTACCCCTGTTATATATACACACATGATGGCAGCAAACTCGTGTTCAAGTATTGCCATTGCTTGATATATATGAAAACAAGGCGGACCTGAACTTTAGGACCCCCCCCCCATATCTAAAATTTCTTCTTCAATATTATATATTTAATTGATTGCACACCAAATCTATCAGACTGATAAAAAAATTCAAAAAAGTTATTTATTTTTTCGAGTTTTCAGGGGTGGCTCACAACCCCGTATAAGTTTATAGTAAATCGACCCCCATATCGGAACCGCTTGAAAGGAAACTGGGCGCAAAGGTGTCAAGTTTGGGTGGCCCAGAAAAACAGAACCCAAATTATTTATTATCGAACGGTTCCGATAATCGACTCCGATTTACTATAAACTTATAATGGGAAATAGCACCCCTGAGACTCGAAAATAAATAACTTTTTAGAATTATTTTTTTTTACAATCTGATAGATTGTGTATAAACGATAATAATCTATTGAAGGAAAAGAAAAGAAATTACAAAGAAAAAAAATTTTTTCAGAGGGTTCCAGAGGTTTTCTGATTATGGGGGATCGGTTTACGATAAACTTATACGGGACATGAGCACCCCTGAAAACTGGAAAAATAAATAAGTTTAAAATTTTTGTTTTTTTTAAATCGGATAGATTGGTGTGCAATCGATAATAATCCGTTGGAAAAAAAAGAAGATTACAAACAAAAATTTAGATGGGGGGGGGGGTCTGAAAGTTCAAGTCCGCCAAAAAAAAAAAAAAATGAAAAAATGTTCAACAGTTCAAAAGAATATAATGGTGAGCTTCTAAAAAGTTCAACAATGAGCTGCACGAATATACACACATGGTCATCCACAGACACCATGTTTCGCCGTTACGTTATGTATCAAATGAGCTAAACTAATTACTTCTAGCGAGGGAAACCTGACTGACTTTTACAGCACTACGAAATCTTTCCCTCTCGGCGCGTCCGTAACTGTCAGTAAGAGGCAATTTCTAATTGTAAAAACATACATCGGTAGATATATGTTACGATCACCGAAGAGAAACTATGAAGTTGTAAAAAACAGACGAGTAATGCATAACGCTAAACGGGTCAAATTCGTTCAAATCGCCTTGTTCGTTAGTTCTCTCTCANGGAGAGAGAGATCTCGTATCTGAAACCAATTTTTACTTATTAAAAATTATTTGAATGCTAATTAATTTGTCGTTTAGGCACCCCTTCCAATTAAAAAAAGCACAACAAATATTTCAATGGTACTTGGATTTACGAGTTTTAAAACTCAAACTTACTCGTTCTAAACAATTTTTACGATTAAAAATTGATTTAATGCTATTTAATCTGTTCAGCACCCTCCGCCAAAAACAACAAGAACAAACCAATATTTACAATGTACTTGATTACGAATTAACTCAACTTACCGTATCTCAAACCAATTTTTAAACCTATGAAAATTAATTTGAGAATCCAATTCGTCCAGCACCTCCTTCCAAGCCAAAAATATAAACAAATATTTACAATGGTACTTGATTTACGATTTAACTCAACTTACTCGTTCTGACGCAATTTTTACTATTAATTATCTTGAAAAGCTATTAATCCGTTCAGACCCACTTCCAATCAAAAACACACACACAATATTTACAATGTACCTTGATTTACGAGATTGAACTAACTATTCGTTTCTCAAACCAATTTACTATTGAAATAATTGAAGCTATTATCGTCGCACCATCCAAGCCAAAAAAAAAAACACACAAAAAAACACAGTAATGTTTTTGTTATATTTTGTTTAATTTTTTGTTTAATAAGGATTTTAATAATTACGAAAATAATCATTATTGATTTTAATTTTTAGAAAATTTAACCTTTAAATCACTTCGGTTGAAACTAAGTCAAATATAGTAATTCCATTTTTTTAAACACATTATTTTAAACCCATTTTCCTGAACATAGATGGGAACTCTAAGGTACTACCACTCCCGGGTCAGAGTTGGGAACCTGGAAAGGTCAATGGGGCAACGAAGTAATAACTTCCACAACTTCCCCAAGCGTTCCATAACATGGCAGTTTAAACAACATACCTCGTCACGCCTTCTAGCATATATTATGATCAAAGAGGGAAATGGTATGGGAAAACAATCATAAAAATTAAGGTTTTTTTTGGGGGGGCTAGGGGCTTTTGACGTGACAAGCTTTGGGGGGTTTTTTTTTTGAAAACGGAAAAGGGGGGTTTTTACTCCTCCTGGCACAAGATGTTTAGTTTCGGTTGGGGTTAATTATGGGGGTTATTGGCGGGCTTTTAGAACGGGCCGGGTTTTGGAGAAGCCCCCCCTCCGATTCAATCAGCCTGGGGTCCAACGTTAAGCCCCTAGCACCTTAATAATAAAATTTTTCCCTTTTAAACCTTTAATGGCAAGCCCTAACCTCTTTAAATCAATAAAATGGGATGGGGCCTGAAAAAATTGTCCCCTTAAACATTTGGTTTCCCCCCCTGGGGAAATGACCGTTTAAAATCCCCCTAACCTGAAAATGGGTGGAAGGTTTCCAAGTTTTTGTTAGGTTTGAGAATGTGGAGACCCCTCCATCCCCATTTTCCCTGGTCCACTCTGAACCCGAAGTGGTAGTACTGTTAGGGTCTCATTATTGGGTTAATGATAAAAACATATGTTTATAAACAAAATTTGATTATCCATTCAGAATAAAATTATTTCAAAAACTTTGAACGGCATTAAATGACCACCGAGGTTGATATTACCGTAAAACAAAACAAAAACAAAACGAACCAATCAAATACGTATTACAGCAAAGCCACGAAATAAGGCATGCTTATCATTTGCTTAATGTAGTGTAATTTAAAAGAGACGTGATGGGCACAAGATTCTTGGTAAGTCTTACATCAAGAGTTAAGGACAACTGCGAGTGGATGGACGACAAGCTTTTCGTGATGGGCCTGTATTGCAGTCACTTACCGATTTTAATTTCTCCACGAGCTGTTCCGTTTTTTTTTATTTCTTTCGATAGTCCCTTGGAGTTTGCTTGATGTCCTTCCACGACCGATAAGCCGTGTTTATGGGAATGTGGCAAGACCAATCGATTATTTAGAATTTTTATTTTGGACCCAGCATGAAACGGTTTTTTAAGCTTTCCAAAATCTTGGAAAATCCCTCTCGTTTTCACACGAAATTTTCCCGGTTTTTGCGAAAACCAAAAAACAACGTGTATACATGAACATGAACGCCTCTGTGCTTTTTCCAAGACGATATTAATTTTCATTAACTAAAGAGTTAGGAAAAAAAATTTGAAAATTTAAAAGGGAAACTTTCCCCAAAAATGCATGGCCGAAAATGGTTTTTGAAAAGTTTAAAATTAAATAAACAGCCAAGTTCCTTATTGGGCCTCCGGTGGGGTGGGGGGGTTAAAGAAATAACACCCGGACCCTTGCCAAAATTCACTGGGGGGAGGGGTTTTTAAAAAATCTCCCCAATAAAGGCTTTTAACCCTTGTTGCGTGGGAAAGTTGGCTTTTTGGGAACAAGTTCCATAGATCATTTAACCTCCCTTTTGGCAACTTACTTTAAGACTAAAGACGGTTTGGTCGGAGAAAGGAACCCCCTAAGGAAATTTGTTGGGACCAACATTATTGCCCCTTTTATAAGCAAAAAAACCCTTTTCCGTAATCCTAATTTATCGTTTGTGTACAAGAAGCGGTGGCTGAGAGTCTTAGTGTGCTTGGTATGACGTTTAAAAGCTACAATTGGCAGGAGATGTTTCCATTGCTGGGAAGCTTCTTGGAGTGTCGAGTACTGATTCATTACTCATTAACTTCCTTTTTCCCCAGGTTTTTTTTTTCCCAAACTCGACTCCCGATTTATTATAATATATAATTATATTATATATATATTATATATTTTATATATATATAATAATTTAATATGATATTTTGGCTCATAACTTAAAGTTTCATGTTATGCAATCATCCAGATATCAAATGGTTTGAGAATCCTAAAAACCAGTAGTCAAATGGTTGAGTTTTTTTTAATTTAAAAAAAAATCTCAACCGTTTGACTACTGGTTTCTAAGATCTCAACCATTCCTGACTCATCTGATGATTTGCATAGCCAGAAACTTAAATTATGAGTCCAAATCATCCATAATACCATTAAGTATTGAAATATAAATCTCTTTGCTTTATTAGCATTGAGCAGCTTTTCATGCCATACTTTTTTCATTTTCCTCATCTCATTCTCTATTCATTATATATATTTATATATATATATATATATATATATATATATATATGTTTTTTCCTCTACTTCTTTCATTAAAAAAATCGCATGTAGTTATCATCATCATCATCATATCGCGCAGGCGGCACGGATATCGATGACAACCTCTGGCCAACCGTCACTGTCACTCATTGTCTCTGGCAAGTCATCCGCGCAGCATCCAGTATCTGCACACACTGGTCTATTTAATATTCCTTGCTGGACGACCACTAGCATGTCCACCGTGCTGGCCTCCATATGAACACGTCACTCTCCGAGTTAATCTTTTCCTTCTCCTGCAGTGTCCAGCATGTCTTGTCCGTCCTACTCGGATGGTTTGTGTGAGGGAGTAGGTGGCCGTATAGCTGCTTTCTTGTGGGGTGCTGTTTCCACGATTTGTTCAAGATAGCACGCAGCATTCTTGTGCAGCTCCCATCTAGCCTTTTCTCCAGGCGCCTCAAGGTCCAATAGCTAGGAATGATGAGGTAATAATTATCTTAAGTTATACTAGCAAAATAAAAAGATACCCTCGGGCGATGTAAAAATATTTTTTTGAAAAATATATGCCTGAGGGGATGGAAGCTGAAAATTCAATGTCATAGAGTGTGTACCATAAGTATGTAAAATCGTTCAAATTTATTAAAGGAGTAAAAAAAAGAAGAAAGAAAGACAATTTGTAATGGAAACAGTTCCGATAACTTTAAATATTATATTAGAATAAAACAATCTATATATAAATATATAACGCCGGGCATCTATTTATTGAAACAATGAGTATTGTCTAACGTTGCATGCTCACATTTTGAGTATATTTATTCCATGTTATGACGTTGGATTATGTGTTGGGTAATGTGACGTAAGCAGTGACGCAGGTTTTGTTACAGACAAAAAGAGAGCGAATCTCCGTTATTAATAAGATACTGCCCTGCTAACTGTCAGGCGAGCACTTTATCTTAAACGCTTTTTTTTGCATATCGTTTTTTTTTCTTCAAATCCCCATATCCACAAACACTACCCTTCTATTTTATCCTAAGCTGGAGGGAGAATAGTTGGATTCATACATTTTTCCAAGGGTATTAGCGCTATGGAAATGCAACAAGCTTCGTCTCAGATTTGAACTCGGGTCGGCGTATACATTTCGTACGACGATAACCGTTATACTTCCTGTCCCATCTCCTATACAATGTCATGCATACACACACACAAAAACACACACGAACAAATATATATGTCGGGTTAGCTCAGTCGGTAGAGCGTTCGGCTAGAAACCACAAGGTTCCTAGTTCGATACCGGTCCTCGCCAACTCAGCGTATGAGTAGCAAAGGGATCTGTGCGGTAAAGTAAGGAGCTAATGGTAGGTGTTGCGCTCCACCTCAGACGCCAAAAACAATCTCCTTGGTCTAGCGCTAGAGAAAAGGGGATAGACTCCCTCGCTGTTTGGTTGATGCCGACATTAGGCCGCCCCGACGAAGACTTTTATATATATCATACATATGTGTGTGTTTATGTGTGTGTGTGTGTGTGTGTGTGTGTGTGTGTATTTGGGCAGCATTCTTTCATTTATGCATGTTGAATTAAACAAAAGACACATCTCCTGTTTAACAATTTTATTTGTGATTTTTTAAAGTTTTCTGGCAAAATTTTTAATATTTGGGTGGAATTCGTAGATTCGTCCACCAAAGTTCATGTCCCGAGTACTTTCGGCACTTCAAAGTGCCATCATCAGGGGTGATGTGTCTCAGTTTTTCAAATTATATTAATAGATGTGGAGGCTGGAATTGATGGGAAAGGTGCTATAGGCATTTTAAAATGTGTGTACTGCATTGGAAATTCATTTTGTTTAAGGATGGTTTGTATTGTTTTATGTATAAAGCTTCTAGTATTTGGAGTTTTTGTTTATTTTTTTTCTTTGTGCAAAATGTATATATATATATATATATATATATTATATATATATATATACTTAAAGAGTTCTCAATATAATTGATAGGGCATGTATATCTAAATATATAGGTGGACATGAAGATAACTGTTCCTGGTAACAGACAGTTTCTGCCTATGCGATTTTCAAACCCGTTGGATAATCACAAAGTTATGAAACTGTCAGTTTACCAAACGCCCCTGACGCTACCTTAACACACACACATCACACACACACATATATATATAATATATAATATTATGTGTGTGTGTGGTGTGTGTGTGTGTGTGTGTGTTTATGTGTGTGCGTGTATGATGTGTGTGTGTGGTTTTGAAGAAGAAAAGAAGGATGAGGAAGTCTTTGGGGAGAAATTGGAATAGTGATGAGAGGAACTTTTGGTAATATATTGTTTTTGTGATAGAAACGAGAGAATGTTCAACCTAAAACGAAACCAATAGGAATAATAAATAAGAAATTGTATCCACATATATATATATATATATATATATATATATATAATATATATATATATATATATATATATATTCATTGTTGTTGTTGTGCTAATGTTGTTGTTATTGTTATCAATTAGTTTTTATTCTTATCTTTCAATTTGCCCATTCCTGTTTGGGTTTTTTTTGTTGTTTTGTCTCTGTTCTTTGTTGTTTTTTTATTCTTTCAATCTTTCTCTTATTCTGTTTTTCCTCCCTTTTTTTTCCTATCCATATTTCTCCCTGCTCCCCCCTTCGTTTTAACCAATGTCGCACAGACTCCCTCTCTTCTATCTGAAGCCTGATACCTCCGGCAGCCAAAGGGGAGTCAAGCTCGGAGTCGAGCCGAATCGGGAACTAGAGGATCTGTTTACACAGCATCAGTCAGGTTGGCTCCAACCATAGGGAAGGTCAGATCTCGTTGGAAGATAACATTTTAGCCCGGCCTCTACAAGGACGCGCCCAATGCTGACTGTAGTCTTATAATATAATTGGGATAGGATGTCTTGCTGTCACTTATTTCCGAAAAGAGATGCAAAACCGCTGATTGTTGTTTTTTTTGTTTTTTTGTATCTAATGAATTTAACAAACACGTAATTAAGTTCTGTGCTAATAAAGGCTAGTGGTGTAATGGTTGGAGTCGTAGGAAATGGACTCCTCGTCCCGAGTTCAATTCCTGGACGAAGCTGTTTGCATTTCACATGGCACTAATACCCTTGGCAAAGATATGAATTCAATTCTACCTCGAGCTATGGGCAAATAGCAGGGCATACGGGAGTACTTTAACTATGGATAAGTAACCAGTTTCGGGGAAGGAAAACTCTGAATTCAAACCTGTTAAACACCGCTTAAGAAATTGACATTGTGTCACATCCTGCTCGTGCGGAGAGGTTGGTAAATACATATATATAGGCGAGAAATTGTCTGATACCAAGAACCGATTGCAAAATAGTTTAATAGGTAAATGGTAAATAATCTTGACTTAACTCTCTCTCTCTCTCTCTCTCTCTCTCTCTCTCTCTCTCTCTCTCTCTCTCTCTTTCTTTTTTTCTTATTTTCCTTCTTTTCATATTTTCATTATGTCAAATGATACAGAATAGCGTTATCGCTCCCGTGTGCTCGCCTTCTCTCTCTATCTCTCCCTTACTCTCTGTCTCTCTTTCTTTCTAAATATATTTTTCTGTCTAGAATGCCCTTTTTCTTCCTTTTCTTTCTTTCTAATTAAAACGGAATGTTCAGCTGAGATGATGACACTCATGAGAAATAAGAATTTGGCTGATAAGCAGTACTGGATAATCAGGATTTACATTTTTTGTTTCAACTTAAACGATTTGGAAGGTCTCATTATTTTACCAGAGGGTTTTTCAAGATGATAAAGGTTGTAGAATTAAGGAACACGACTATTAATAGCAGATAGTCTGAGCAGAACTTGGAGCAATAAGGTTTGACGGGCCTGAAATACAACCAACAATTCAATCAGCCAACCAACAGGGCAACCATATAATTTCTTGAAGAAAAAGGACTGACTTCGGCATTAAATGACCCAATCGATATGTGGTAAAGCCAACAAACCAACTAAACAACCAGCCAACCAACTGACCATATAATTGCTTACAAAACTGAATTCGGAATTAAATAACCCAACAAGTGTTGACCTGCCATAATCCAACCAACCAGCCAACCATCTAAACATCCATCTTATAAAACTGAATTTGAAATTAAATAACTCAACATGTATATGCAACCAACCAGCCAACCAGCCAACCATCTAACCATCAATCTTATAAAACTGAATTTGATATTAAATAACTGAACATGTTGTATATAAAACCAACCAACCAAACAGCCAACCATCTAACCATCCATCTTATAAAACTGAATTTGACATTAAATAACTCAACATGTTGTATATGCAACCAACCAACCAACCAACCAACCAGCCAACCATCTAAACATCCATCTTATGAAACTGAATTTGACATTAAATAACTCAACATGTTGTATATGCCGCTACCAACCAACCAACTAACCAACCAACCAGCCAACCATCTAAATATCCATCTTATAAAAATGAATTTGATATTAAATAACTCAACATGTTGTATACGAAACCAACCAACCAGCCAGCCAACCATCTAAACATCCATCTTATAGAACTGAATTTGACATTAAATAACTCAACATGTTGTATATGCCACCAACCAACCAACCAACCAACCAACCAGCCAACCAACCAACCAAACAAACAAACAGACAGACATACAGACATACAGACATAAAATTGTATTAAAAAGACTCTGACTTTGGTATTAAATAACCCTACAAGTTTTGACATGCCGTAAAATCAATCAACCAATAAACCCATTTTACGACTTGTCCAATCTCTAACAATATTCTCTCACCAGAAACATCAAAACTGTTACTCTCGTTTGTTGAAGCAAACACTGTTTGTCTTGTGAACATGATGCATATACCGCACGTATAATCCACGCCGTTACAAGGGAACCCTTATCTCAGCTAAAAGCATAAAAAGGACCGCCCGAGTAAAGCTGAGAAGGCACCAAAATAAATCCTTATCTGGTGATGTCGCTTCTAACGATATCCGAAACTTTAATGAAATCTACTTTTTGTTTTATTCAACAGGAATGGACGGTGGGAATTGTTTAAGATGTCTCTCCAAGAAAACACTTCGCATTAAATATAAGAATGTGTAAGAGTCGTTAAAGTTAATGTTATCGCATAGAAGTTGGCTACTTAGACTCGTAGGCTGCTGCTGGTGTAGTGAGTTTGATTTTCACTGCGTGCCATTTGTGGTGTGATAAAGATGAAAGATGAAGATGATAGAAAGAAATAAAAGAGAGGGAAGCGGACAAAGAGAGAAAATGATGAAATTAAGAAGAGGAAGACAAACAGGAAGGATATAAAGAAGGAATGAATGGATGGAGGGAAATAATAGTTTGAGGAAAGGACAGAAGAAGAAGCAGAGATAAGGAAAGAATCCACTTGGGAAATGATGGATGAAAGAAAAGCGAAAGAGAGTGGAAGGAGAGATAGAAAGATAGAAAGAAGGAAGGAATGAATGGATGGAAAGAATAGTTTGAGGAAAGGACAGAAGGAGGGAGATAAGGAAAGAATCGACATGTGAAATGATGAATGAAAGAAAAACAAAAGAGAGTGGAAGGATAGAAAGAAAGATAGAAAGAAGGAAGAAATGAATGGATGGAAAGAATAGTTTGAGGAAAGGACAGAAGAAGAAGCAGAGATAAGGAAAGAATCGACTTGAGAAATGATGGATGAAAGAAAAGCAAAAGAGAGTGGAAGGATAGAAAGAAAGAGAGAAAGAAGGAAGGAATGAATGGATGGAAAGAATAGTTTGAGGAAAGGACAGAAGAAGAAGCAGAGATAAGGAAAGAATCGACTTGTGAAATGATGGATGAAAGAAAAGCAAAAGAGAGTGGAAGGATAGAAAGAAAGATAGAAAGAAGGAAGGAATGAATGGATGGAAAGAATAGTTTGAGAAAAGGACAGAAGAAGAAGCAGAGATAAGGAAAGAATCGACTTGTGAAATGATGGATGAAAGAAAAGCAAAATAGAGTGGAAGGATAGAAAGAAAGCTAGAAAGAAGGAAGGAAGGAATGGATGGAAAGAATAGTTTGAGAAAAGGACAGAAGAAGGAGCAGAGATAAGGAAAGAATCTACGTGAAATGATGGATGAAAGAAAAACAAAAGAGAGTGGAAGGATAGAAAGAAAGATAGAAAGAAGGAAGGAATGAATGGATGGAAAGAATAGTTTGAGAAAAGGACAGAAGAAGAAGCAGAGATAAGGAAAGAATCGACTTGTGAAATGATGGATGAAAGAAAAGCAAAAGAGAGTGGAAGGATAAGAAAAAGATAGAAAGAAGGAAGGAATGAATGGATGGAAAGAATAGTTTGAGAAAAGGACAGAAGAAGAAGCAGAGATAAGGAAAGAATCGACTTGTGAAATGATGGATGAAAGAAAAGCAAAAGAGAGTGGAAGGATAGAAAGAAAGATAGAAAGAAGGAAGGAATGAATGGATGGAAATAATAGTTTGAGAAAAGGACAGAAGAAGAAGCAGAGATAAGGAAAGAATCGACTTGTGAAATGATGGATGAAAGAAAAGCAAAAGAGAGTGGAAGGATAGAAAGAAAGCTAGAAAGAAGGAAGGAAGGAATGGATGGAAAGAATAGTTTGAGGAAAGGACAGAAGAAGAAGCAGAGATAAGGAAAGAATCGACTTGTGAAATGATGGATGAAAGAAAAGCAAAAGAGAAGGAAGGAATGAATGGATGGAAAGAATAGTTTGAGAAAAGGACAGAAGAAGAAGCAGAGATAAGGAAAGAATCGACTTGTGAAATGATGGATGAAAGAAAAGCAAAAGAGAGTGGAAGGATAGAAAGAAAGATAGAAAGAAGGAAGGAATGAATGGATGGAAAGAATAGTTTGAGAAAAGGACAGAAGAAGAAGCAGAGATAAGGAAAGAATCGACTTGTGAAATGATGGATGAAAGAAAAGCAAAAGAGAGTGGAAGGATAGAAAGAAAGCTAGAAAGAAGGAAGGAAGGAATGGATGGAAAGAATAGTTTGAGGAAAGGACAGAAGAAGAAGCAGAGATAAGGAAAGAATCGACTTGTGAAATGATGGATGAAAGAAAAGCAAAAGAGAGTGGAAGGATAGAAATAAAGATAGAAAGAAGGAATGAATGAATGGATGGAAAGAATAGTTTGAGGAATGGACAGAAGAAGAAGCAGAGATAAGGAAAGAATCGACTTGAGAAATGATGGATGAAAGAAAAGCAAAAGAGAGTGGAAGGATAGAAAGAAAGATAGAAAGAAGGAAGGAATGAATGGATGGAAAGAATAGTTTGAGGAAAGGACAGAAGAAGAAGCAGAGATAAGGAAAGAATCGACTTGTGAAATGATGGATGAAAGAAAAGCAAAAGAGAGTGGAAGGATAGAAAGAAAGATAGAAAGAAGGAAGGAAGGAATGGATGGAAAGAATAGTTTGAGAAAAGGACAGAAGAAGAAGCAGAGATAAGGAAAGAATCGACTTGTGAAATGATGGATGAAAGAAAAGCAAAAGAGAGTGGAAGGATAGAAAGAAAGCTAGAAAGAAGGAAGGAAGGAATGGATGGAAAGAATAGTTTGAGGAAAGGACAGAAGAAGAAGCAGAGATAAGGAAAGAATCGACTTGAGAAATGATGGAGGAAAGAAAAGCAAAAGAGAGTGGAAGGATAGAAATAAAGATAGAAAGGAGGAATGAATGAATGGATGGAAAGAATAGTTTGAGGAAAGGACAGAAGAAGAAGCAGAGATAAGGAAAGAATCGACTTGAGAAATGATGGATGAAAGAAAAGCAAAAGAGAGTGGAAGGATAGAAAGAAAGCTAGAAAGAAGGAAGGAAGGAATGGATGGAAAGAATAGTTTGAGGAAAGGACAGAAGAAGAAGCAGAGATAAGGAAAGAATCGACTTGAGAAATGATGGATGAAAGAAAAGCAAAAGAGAGTGGAAGGATAGAAAGAAAGCTAGAAAGAAGGAATGAATGAATGGATGGAAAGAATAGTTTGAGGAATGGACAGAAGAAGAAGCAGAGATAAGGAAAGAATCGACTTGTGAAATGATGGATGAAAGAAAAGCAAAAGAGAGTGGAAGGATAGAAATAAAGATAGAAAGAAGGAATGAATGAATGGCTGGAAAGAATAGTTTGAGGAATGGACAGAAGAAGAAGCAGAGATAAGGAAAGAATCGACTTGTGAAATGATGGATGAAAGAAAAGCAAAAGAGAGTGGAAGGATAGAAATAAAGATAGAAAGAAGGAATGAATGAATGGCTGGAAAGAATAGTTTGAGGAATGGACAGAATAAGAAGCAGAGATAAGGAAAGAATCGACTTGTGAAATGATGGATGAAAGAAGAGCAAAAGAGAGTGGAAGGATAGAAAGAAAGCTAGAAATAAGGAATGAATGAATGGATGGAAAGAATAGTTTGAGGAATGGACAGAAGAAGAAGCAGAGATAAGGAAAGAATCGACTTGAGAAATGATGGATGAAAGAAAAGCAAAAGAGAGTGGAAGGATAGAAATAAAGATAGAAAGAAGGAAGGAAGGAATGGATGGAAAGAATAGTTTGAGGAAAGGACAGAAGAAGAAGCAGAGATAAGGAAAGAATCGACTTGTGAAATGATGGATGAAAGAAAAGCAAAAGAGAGTGGTAGGATAGAAATAAAGATAGAAAGAAGGAATGAATGAATGGATGGAAAGAATAGTTTGAGGAACGGACAGAAGAAGAAGCAGAGATAAGGAAAGAATCGACTTGAGAAATGATGGATGAAAGAAAAGCAAAAGAGAGTGGAAGGATAGAAATAAAGATAGAAAGAAGGAATGAATGAATGGATGGAAAGAATAGTTTGAGGAATGGACAGAATAAGAAGCAGAGATAAGGAAAGAATCGACTTGTGAAATGATGGATGAAAGAAAAGCAAAAGAGAGTGGAATGATAGAAATAAAGATAGAAAGAAGGAATGAATGAAAGAAAAGCAAAAGAGAGTGGAAGGATAGAAATAAAGCTAGAAAGAAGGAATGAATGAATGGATGGAAAGAATAGTTTGAGGAAAGGACAGAAGAAGAAGCAGAGATAAGGAAAGAATCGACTTGTGAAATGATGGATGAAAGAAAAGCAAAAGAGATAGAAATAAAGATAGAAACAAGGAATGAATGAATGGATGAAAGAAAAGCAAAAGAGAGTGGAAGGATAGAAATAAAGATAGAAAGAAGGAAGGAAGGAATGGATGGAAAGAATAGTTTGAGGAAAGGACAGAAGAAGAAGCAGAGATAAGGAAAGAATCGACTTGTGAAATGATGGATGAAAGAAAAGCAAAAGAGAGTGGAAGGATAGAAATAAAGATAGAAAGAAGGAATGAATGAATGGATGGAAAGAATAGTTTGAGGAATGGACAGAAGAAGAAGCAGAGATAAGGAAAGAATCGACTTGAGAAATGATGGATGAAAGAAAAGCAAAAGAGAGTGGAAGGATAGAAATAAAGATAGAAAGAAGGAGGGAAGGAATGGATGGAAAGAATAGTTTGAGGAATGGACAGAATAAGAAGCAGAGATAAGGAAAGAATCGACTTGAGAAATGATGGATGAAAGAAAAGCAAAAGAGAGTGGAAGGATAGAAATAAAGATAGAAAGAAGGAATGAATGAATGGATGGAAAGAATAGTTTGAGGATTGGACAGAAGAAGAAGCAGAGATAAGGAAAGAATCGACTTGAGAAATGATGGATGAAAGAAAAGCAAAAGAGAGTGGAAGGATAGAAATAAAGATAGAAAGAAGGAATGAATGAATGGATGGAAAGAATAGTTTGAGGAATGGACAGAAGAAGAAGCAGAGATAAGGAAAGAATCGACTTGAGAAATGATGGATGAAAGAAAAGCAAAAGAGAGTGGAAGGATAGAAATAAAGATAGAAAGAAGGAATGAATGAATGGATGGAAAGAATAGTTTGAGGAATGGACAGAAGAAGAAGCAGAGATAAGGAAAGAATCGACTTGAGAAATGATGGATGAAAGAAAAGCAAAAGAGAGTGGAAGGATAGAAATAAAGATAGAAAGAAGGAATGAATGAATGGATGGAAAGAATAGTTTGAGGAATGGACAGAAGAAGAAGCAGAGATAAGGAAAGAATCGACTTGAGAAATGATGGATGAAAGAAAAGCAAAAGAGAGTGGAAGGATAGAAATAAAGATAGAAAGAAGGAATGAATGAATGGATGGAAAGAATAGTTTGAGGAAAGGACAGAAGAAGAAGCAGAGATAAGGAAAGAATCGACTTGTGAAATGATGGATGAAAGAAAAAACAAAGAGAGTGGAAGGATAGAAATAAAGATAGAAAGAAGGAATGAATGAATGGAAAGAATAGTTTGAGGAATGGACAGAAGAAGAAGCAGAGATAAGGAAAGAATCGACTTGAGAAATGATGGATGAAAGAAAAAGGAAAGAAAGTGGAAGGATAGAAAGAAAGATAAAAAGAAGGAAGGAATGAATAGATGGAAAGAATAGTTTGAGGAAAGGACAGAAGGAGGGAGATAAGGAAAGAATCGACTCGTGAAATGATGGATGAAAGAAAAACAAAAGAGAGTAGAAGGATAGTAAGAAAGATAGAAAGAAGGAAGGAATGTATGAAAATAATAATTTGTGGAAAGAACAGAAAAATAACAGAGGTAACAAAGGCTTAGAGCTGATAAATAACAAAAGAGAGAAAAGTAAGAAAGAAGGGAAGAATAGAAAGAATGATTGTAAGAAGAATGGCAAGAATAGTTTGATGAAAAGAGAGAAGGAGAATAGATAAAGGAAATGATCCAGTTGTGAAATGATGGATGAAAGAAAAGGAAAAAAGAAGGGACGGAGAGAAAGAAGGAAGGTAAAAAGATATAAAGATTGAACGAACGGGTGAAAAGAAAAGCTCGAGGAAATAACAGAAGATATAACAGAAGAAATAACAAAAGGACGAAGGTTTCGATGTGATAAAAAGACAAAAGAAACGTAGACAGGAAGGATAGAAAGTAAGAAGGAATGGATGAATGGAAAGAATAGTTTGATGTAAGGACAGTAGAAGGAACAGAGATAAGGAAACGATCGAGTTGTGAAATGATTGACGGAAATAAAAATCAAAAAAGAAGGGAAGGATAGAAAGAAGGAAGGAATGGATGAAAAGAAATATTTGTGGAAAGAACAGAAGAATGAATAGAGATAAAGAAAGCTGCAAGGTGATGAAAAGACAACAGAAACAAAAAAAAGAAAGAAAAAGGGAATGATAGACAGAATGTTTAAAAGAAGGAAAGGTAGGATGGGAATAAATGTTTGAGAAAAAACTAAGAAATGAATATAGATAAGGACGGGTTCGAAACAGGAAACATTAAAGTAAGAGAAAGGATAGAAAGAATGATAGACAGAGGGAAGGAATCAGAAATCAGTGGTTATGTTATATTAATGATGTATTACGTTTTTTTAAAAACCTGAAGCTAAAAATGGTGTTAACCGCGCCATGAGAAGATGGCATACTTGGAAACAGATGACCCACGTCTTCTCCAACCGACTGACCTCCAAAATCTAACTAACTCTAAGTCAGTCACTTTCTCACACTTACTATCAGCCAATCAGAAACCAGCGTCTTTGTTAGTGAAAGGTGAACTTCTGTCAATAACTTTTACAACGGTTAATGGTAACTTTCTATTTACCATACCGTTATTTAAATCTTAGTACTCTTACAGGCATAATTCGTAGGGAACCCACGAATTGTGAAGGGGAAGGAATGGGTGGAAATTAAAGGTTGGGGAAATGACAGAATAAATAATAGAAAAGGAATTATTCGAGACGAGAAACAGACGAAAGAATAGGATAAATGAAGGAAACGACAGAGAAAGGATAGAATGAAGAAAGACGGGGATCGAATTAAATGTTGGAGGAAAGGACAGAGGAAATAATAAAGATAAGAATAAAAAAGGTGAAAAAAAAAAGATAAAAGCAAAGTAGGAAAGAAGGGAACGATAAAAAGAATGAATGATTTGGTTTGTTTTGTTTTACGACATATCAACCTCAGTGGGTCATTTAATGCCGATAAGGTTTTTAAATAAATCAATTCTTAATGGATAATACTTTTTTTATAAATACATTTTTCTATTTCACCATAGATGGGAACCTAACAGGTACTACCACTCCGGGTCAGAGTGACCAGGGAGCAATGGGTGATGAATGGCTGCTTCACATTCCCAAATCTCCAAACTGGAACCCTCACCATCAGATAGAGTTTATATCATTCCCAGGACATGTAGACCCTCAGCTACCGCCTTCTAGCCCATATGACAAAAGGGGTTTGGGGCTTGCCACAAGGGCAATAGGGTTGGGAAAATCATATAGGTGCTAGGGCCTGACGTGACCAGCCGATTGATCGGAGGGGGCCTCTCCGACCGCCCGTCTAGCCCAAGATAGGGCCAAAGTGGAGTATTGCATGTCATGAACTGCTCATCCACCTGGGCTCTATCCTTAAGCATCACGGGTCGCCACCCACGGCCAACAGGTGGACCCATTGGGAGAGTCTTACCCCTCTGCAGAGGTGCAGTCGGTGCATTCTAACGCCCCAACCGACAGGGCGGAAGAATGAATGAATACAAAGAAAAGATTGAGAAAGGACAGAAGAAATAATGAAGATAAGAAAGAATCGAGGTGAAAAAAAAAAGAAAAAAGAAAAGAAAGGAAGAACGAAGGGAATGATAGAAAGAAGGAATGGATGGAGACAAAAGTTTGAGAAAGGACAGAAGAAGAGCCGAAGATCAGGAAAGGATCGAGGTGAGAAATGATGGATGAAAGAAAAGGATAAAAGTTGGAAGGATAGCAAGAAGGATAGAAAGTAGGGGCGAAATGGATGAAAAGAAAAGTTCCAGGAAAGAACAGTAGAAAGTTAAAGAATGTTTCGAGGTGATAAAACGACAAACGGAAGAAAATGAAGAAGAAAGGGAAGGACAGAAAGAAGGATTGAAAGAAAGAAAGAATGTATGGAAAGAAAGTTTGATAAAAGGACAGAAGAAGGAACAGAGATAAAGAAAGGGTCGAGATTCGAAATGATTATAAGAAAAGGAGGAATGACAGGAAGGATAAAAAGGACGATAGAAAGAGGGGAGGAAAGATTTAATAAAAGAATAGAAGAAAGAAGAAATATAAGAAATTGTTCGGGATGAGAAAAGAAGAAAAGAGAATGGGGATAGACGGGAATGATATAAAGAATAAATGTATGGAAATAGAATATTGAAGAAAGGAAAGAAAGAGCTGTGATAAAGAATGACCGAAGTTGAAAAACTATGAAAGAAAAAAAAGAAGGAAAGATTGGAATGATATAAAGAAGGAAATGATGGGTAGAAAGAAAGGTTTTCTCCTCCCCCTTCCCTCTTTTATACTCCCTGCCTTCCTTCTATCTTTAACACCTTTCTTTTCTTTCCTTCATCATTTCTCAACTTTCCTTATCTCAATTCTTCGTTCCTTTATTTATCCCCATTGCTTCCTTCTTATTATCTTTCCTTCTTTTTTTTCGTTTCCATCTTATTTTCTTACCTTCATTTTTCTTTAACGTCACCCTTTTCTTCTTTCTATCTTTTCATTCCTTCTTTAGTCCTTTAATTTTCAAATTTGTGACATCTTTATAGTTTCCCCTTGCATCTAACAATCATTTCTTTCTTTCTTTCTATCCTTTCTTTCTTTCTACTTTTCCTGGCTCAGAATATCTAAGAATTTCCTTCATTCTTTATTAACGTAATGTTCCAATTGTCTGGAATTCAATCCAGTCTACCCGTGACAGCGTTACCACCGATTTGACCACTGTAACTAATTAATCTCATCTATCATTGTACGCTCTAATTTATCATTAAATCCATTAGATGATTTGTGTCTGCTCTTTCATTGTAATTTCTCTGAATTTCAAATGGCTGCAAATACCAAGTAGAGACATTCGACATATAAATGCATATTAGATTCCTTAGAAGCATCAATCTAGCGCAGTGGTTAGCACTTCGACAAAAGAGCAGATTGTCAGGAGGTTTGCCATATCAAACGCCAATACAGATGCGGGGGTTATTTTCCTTACTTGCCACCGTTGCGACCGGTAGCATATAAGGCAATACTACAAAAGTCAAATTCTCTTAGACCCTCCAGTCTTTATGCTGTATACCTTTTCTTTACTTCTATTATTCTTCTGTTCATCTTTGGTATCTTACCTTCTTCTTCCAGTGTCTGGGCCTAGTCTTGGGGACTTCGTGTCTGGTCGGTCGCACTTAATTCATTTCTTCTTCTAGGTCAGTCTTGTTGCCAAGACATTCATCAACCACAAAACCATATTATTTATTTAAACCTTTATTTACTTAACTAAACATATTTATGCAACTAACATTGCGCGCGTGTGCAGTGAGCTCCAGCTAAAGCAGTTACATCTTCTCTGCCTGACGTCCAAGCTGAAACTAAGAGCCAACCAGGTCCCACGTGACTTCACGTATTTTGCGGGCTTTCTGTAATATTCCATGGAAAGTCCCGCCCGTGATATAAAGAGGGGCCATCCCCACAGAAATACAGGGGGTTGACAATAATCTATGGATAGATTATGTAACATTTAGAGGTAATACACCAGGGGTCACGGACATGTAACCCCTATTTGTGCTCGACGGTCGGTCGGAGAGGCCGCCTCCTATAAGCATGCGTTTTTCCTAGTTATATACCCTTTTGAATAAGGTATATAAATGACAAAGGGAGAAAGTTCTTATGTTGGTCTATTTCGTCGTCTGACCATCTATTTTGGGGTTGCTTTCCTCCTCGGATCGATACGGCTTCTGTTTTTCTGGGCTTAGTTGTATACACTCATTTCTTTGTTTCTTAAGGTTTCCTCTTCTTGACCAAGTCCAAGTTCTTTCATGTGCAACCTCTCCGATATGTCGTCTGAAGAGTCCTTATAATTGTTTTTTTTCTCCCATCATTGTTTTCTAATGTTCGTTGTTTTTCTGTCTGTCCATACATTACATTTGCTGTTGTTGTCTGCCATAAGTAATCTTTCTTTGCTCTTTTTTGTGTTTTGTTCGAGTCCTTCGATTGTGTCCTCTACACGTTCTCTATTTGGCAAGACCTCTTCCGCCTTCCTTTCTTGAATACGTATAACAATTATTATTATTATTATTATTATTATTATTATTATTATTATTATTATTATTATCATTATTATTATTATTATTATTATTATTGCAATTCAATCAAAATAAAAATTTATTGGATTGGAGAAGAAAAATATTTGAGAAATAAGATAGAATACCCTCGTAAATTTTGTCTATATACTTTACTTGATAAATACAGTTGTGTACATATCTTTTGTATTTTATCTCACACACTCTCTCTCTCCTCTCTCTCTCTCTCTCTCTGTCTCTCTGTCTCTCTCTCTCTCTCCCTCCGACCCCCCCATTATTCCACGACCTCCTAATTCATTACAAAGAAAATGTTCACCACTGAAGCAAGAACTCTATTCCCAAAGCCCCGGAAAAGGTCTAACAGACCGAAACGTTGCATCATCGTCGACATCACTACCTACAATAAACATCCATTTTCTACAACATCCCGTGTTTGTCTACCTTTCTCCACATATATATACGTATTTTCCTTCCCCCTTCTAATCTGGTGGGGTGGCAGAGATAGGTAAATTTGTAGCAGTAAGGAGAGAGAGCGAGAGAGAGAGAGAGAGAGAGAGAGAGAGAGAGAGAGAGAGAGAGAGAGAGAAGAGAGAGAGAGAGATTATAAATGTGTCTTGTTCGTCTTACATGGATGATCTGTGTGATATGAGGCAGGTGGCCGTACAGCTGTTTTCTCGTGGAGTTGTTGTTTCCACGTCTTGTTTAAGATTGCACGCAGCATTCTTGTGCAGCGACCATCTAGTTTATTCTCCAGTCGCTTCGTTAGGGTCTAGGTGGTACAGCCGTACAGTAGTACTGAATCAAAGTAATGAATAATGAATAAAGATATGTTTGTAAATAAATGAACAAAGTAGAAGGGAAAAGTATGGGAATTACTAAGTAGAGGTACGGTTATTTCCTTGGTGAGTAACATGATATTAGATGACCCAGAAAAAATAGAACCCAAATTATTTATTTATTTTCCCATTAAACCCCAAACCTAACCCTAAACCTTAACCCTAACCCTAACTTTACCCCCCCTAGTTGCGTAACATGATATTACAGGCTGACCCAGAAAAAACTGAACCCACAAATTTTGTAATAAAACTGTTAAATTTAACTTGGGGGGGGGGTTAAAGTTAGGGTTAGGGTTAGTGTTTAGGGTTATGTTTGGGGTTTGGGGTTAGTTTAATGGGAAAATAAATAAATAATTTGGGTTCTGTTTTTTTCTGGGTCACTCTGTAATATCATGTTACTCAACTAGGAAATAACCAGAGATGCTTTGTATAAGAGTACAAGATTATATGTCACTGTGGCAATAAAATTCTTCCTGCAGTTAAGGGCCTCGCAGTCCTCATCTACTCGTAAAGCTTTTTCATGCAAATATTTGACAAGTTATCTCCGAATATATCCAGTTTGGGTTCTTGCATACCTTATCCCGCGGCCTTACGTTGATAAAAAAGATCTCCCTAGCGCTGGCAATAAAACAAATTGATAATTTAGTTACCAGTTTACGGTAACGGATTCAGTTGGCAACAGGCAAAGCCAGAAGAGACCCTCCTGCATTACTTTTAAAACCTTACCGGTTCAACACATAGCCCGGACCCGCTTCGTATAACAACGTACACCCATTACGCATCTTCGCGTTTCAATGCAACACGTCTACAATAACCTCAAATGGAATTATGCAAAAACGGAATCCGTTCCTTTCTCTGTAATCATCGTATAATTTATGGTTTGCCATGAGCTCATATAAGTCACACACTGTATCGATCTTGTATGTGATAAGCAGGTTTGGACAATGGTGTTTTATGCAACAGGAACCCACTCCTCGCACACCGTCGCGCCGGTATAAACGGTACGGACTGGGAGCGCCTCCTGTCGGGTGATACTGGAAATAAAAATGACAATGTAAATGCGCTGGTTCGTCTGGCGGGCAAATAGAGCGGGAACCGAAATCGTGATATGGCGGAAGAGCCGAAGGACAACATTCATTAGATATATTAATACGTTTAGTATTCAGAGCCGGATGTCCCCACCCCCGGAGATCTGTTCAAACGTGTTCGGCATAAGTAGTTTGATATACAAGGTAAATAGATGCATTCTTCGGGAAGGGATGTTGACTTGAAGATGAGGAGGCGCAGTAATGGACCAGGAGCGAAGGCACACATGCAGTTATATGTCAGCAATTAATCCCGCCCCTCATCTCTTCCACACTCACACACTCACTCTCTGCGCATACATATAATATTATATATATTATATATATATATATATATATATATAATATGTTGTGGTGTGTGTGTGTGTGTGTGTGTGTGTGTGTGTGGTGTGTGTGTAAGTGAGAACAATGGAAGTGAATCCGACAATTATGTTGAAAGATAAATAGAAAGAAAATCTTGTATGGATATGGATAACATTATTTATGTGCAGTGCGGTACGTGTTTTTTGACCAAGGAGTTTGCTTTTTTGTATACATTGTATCCTGTTTCGTAATTATTTGAAAATAATAATATAATATAATAATAATATAATAATAATAATAATAATAAGAAGAAGAAGAAGAAGAAGAAGAAGAAAGAAGAAGAAGAAGAAGAAAGAAGAAGAAAGAAAGAAGAAGAAGACCAGACCTAGTGCTGATTAACAAAAAAATAACTTTTCAACTAGTGGATTTTGCAGTTCTAGCAGATCACAGGGTGAAGCTGAAGGAAAATGAAAAAATGGACAAATACCTGGATCTTGCCAGAGAACTGAAAAAGATATGGAATATGAAAGTCAAAGTGATACCAATTGTAGTTGGTGCACTTGGAACGGTCCCAAAGGGACTTGCTGTCACTCAGACTCCAGTAAAAGAAAAACTCAAAAAGAGGGAATAATATAGAAATATAAAATTTAAGTATAAAAAAAGCGGTCTTCTTCAGGGCATGATATTTGGAAATTTTTGAAAATAAAACGGTGTGAATACAGAAAATTAGGATGTCTTCGAAAAAAAAACCTTTTTTGAAAATTTAAGAAACGCTTTCTGTCTGAAAGTTTATGGAGAATATTCAGTGACATGTGACATATTTTATAAAATAGGTTTAAATTTTCATGTATTTTTAACAGTCTTTTGCAAATTTTATGTTTCTCTAATTATCATCATTTTAAAACACGGAATGTTACATGGATTGAATATTTTATTTTTGGTGACAATGTCAACGCTATATGTTTCGGTCTCCGTGAGCTTCTTCAGGACATGAGGTGAGTTCTTGTGTTGGAGAATTTCAATTCTCAATGGCTGACGAGTTATCTTTGTTCGCTCGTGGAAGGAGGGTGGTGGTCAGCTGCTACTGATATGGTGGGTGGATATATATATATATATATATATATATAAATATTATATGATATAATACTATATATATGTTGAAAATGGAGGCGAATCCAGCGTAATGTTGAAAGAATAATAACAAACAGGAAAGCTGAAATGAATAAAATATTTTACAATTTAACTTCACTGACACGAATTTTATGTGATTGCTTGTTTCGGCCAGGAGTTTGTTCATGTACACATGGTATTCTATTTATCATTATTTATTTTATATTAAAATAATAATAAATAGATATAGTATGCATGAACAAACTCCTGGGCCAGAAACAGGTGTTAGTAAAAAATCGATTTCATACCATTCAGCCTTTTCTTAACTTTGTTTATTTTTCCTTTCATTTCGGTATTCTACACATCGAGCCACCTTCAACTGGGATTACAAACTTGTTAATGTTCATTTCTAATAAGAAAAAGTAATCGAATTTTATATGCGATACATGCGTTGTAAGTTGTTGCTTCAAGTAAAAATTTAATAATATACATTTATCAGCAACGGTTTTCTAATATAACAAACATCCAAAATCTTATTCACTTTCGCCGAAGGGCAAATTCGGTCTGGTTTTGTTGTTATTATTGCTCCTCAAATAGCGCCCCCTTACCTATTATGGTAGAGGCGCGTAGTATCGCTGACAAGCTTAATTCGCTACGGATGGTCAGCTGTGTACTGTGGCGAGGCGGGATAAAAGTGGTTTCACTAAGTGTTTCACTGCGTCTGCTGAAGTCCGGTTTTCGATTTCTGTCGGGGAAATCGTTAGTATATACCCGCTGATGAGACTTAATAAAGTCGAAACAGTCTGTACGGTATTCTAACACATCGAGCCATCCTTTACTGGGATTACACTTGTCAAGTTCATTTTCTATAAGAAAAAGTATCGAATTTTATGCGATACAATGCGTTGTAAGTGCCTTCAAGTAAAAATTAGATAAAAATATATATATATATATATATAAATATATTCTTTGTTGGGGTACCATGTTTCTTGATACAAGGTGATTCTAGGCTGGTCCTATTCTATAACCAGTAGTTTGTTGTAGAGTTCAGGTTCCGTGTGAGAGCTCAATGTTTAATTTTTATAAAATAGAGCAAATTTATTTGTGAATTAATAACTAGAAACAGTATGAAAGAGTAGAACTCAGTGGGCCATAGTAAAGAATTTGATTAAAGAATTAACACTAACATTAACAGACAGACATAACACACCTCTTTAAAGGACAAAAAAAATTCCACAATCAAAAAGACGTTTTGAAAGAAAAAAGACACAAATATCGCCCCGGGAGGCGGGGGGAGAATATATAAATGTAAACTGAATTTGGCCATTTGCCAGTCTTAATAAAATAAAAAGGTGGTCTGAAGAAGCTCGTTGGTCCCCAGATCCCCACGAGTGGAAATGGTCCATAATCACGATACCCATTGTATTTAAGGCCTTTTATTCCCATATAAGTAAGTAAAGTAAAGTCGTCGGGGCGGCCTAAAGTCGGTATCAGCCAGTCAGCGAGGGAGTCTATCCCCTTTTCAATAGCGCTAGACCAAGGAGATTGTTTTTTTTTAGCATCTGAGGTGGAGCGCCACACCTTCCATCAGCTCCTTACTTTACCGCACAGATCCTGTGCTACTCTACGCTGAGTTGGTCGTTCCCATATATATATATATATTATATATAATATATATATATAAATATAATATCAAGAAGGTTTTTCACGGAACAGATGGACTTGCTACTACTAACACACTCTTCTACCCCGGCATTTTTAATAGCATGTCAAACGCCCTCAAAAATACTCCAATTTCTATAGTTCTTCCATAATGCTCTCCTTTCAAAAAATCTAAAAACATTTCTTCAAATATGAAATTTTCTCCTGACGATGACCTAAGGTCGAAACTAGTTGAGAATAAATAACATATATAAAAAATATTCCTGTTTGTCATTACTTTTTTGTTCATACTATATATATATATATATATAATATATATATATATATATATATATATATATAATATATAATATTCTTACCTGATGAGTAACGTAGATCGACATTGCTCAGAAAAATATTATTTGTTAAAGTTCCGCTGAGAACGTTTTTAGGTTCAAAGGCCAACTAGAAGAAACTCAGGATAGGAAATGCAAAAAGGGTTCTTTTAGCACTGTCTGTCCATTCAACGAGTAGGAGAGGTGGAGCCGAATATCAATAACCAATTCATCTCGGAAAGTCACTCTGATATAAAACTTGGTAGTAATGGATTCCCTAACTTTTGCCAAGGCATCGGGGAAATTATACTCTTATGTAAAAAACTCTGACTTCAATAACATCCAGTCGTGTAGGGTGTCTCTGCTGGTTGAAATTTCGTAAGTGGAATTCATTCAATGTCCATCTTTTTTTCTATTGTGCCAAATTATGGTCATGTGAATGGTATTAACCATGCACTCAGATTTTTTCCAAACATTATCCATATATATATATACATATATATATATATATATATATATATATATATATATGCAGTCATCCATAGATTTTTCTGTCGTGTTTCGACGTACAAACTTTCCTCTCTCTCTCCATATATATCCGGTTACTCATTCTTGCATATTGTCTTACTTTTAAATCTGTCAGTTCATGTACATCATTGGCATTCTGTACGTATATATATATATATATAATAATATATATATATATATCTTATTATAATGGAGATTGTGTGCTTTCTGTCTGTAACCGAAACTATATTACTACTCATATCACTATTCCCTTAGTTATTGACATCACATTTTCCATGATTGTATTTTTATTTAAACCTCAATTATTAATAAAATTGTCTTACATTATTAATACTGTTAACTATGTCTACATACAGACAACATGCAATTATATTTATATATACAATAAAATAGCGGTTTACAGTGTGAACAGGAAGGCTAATTTGCATATTGATATTAAAAATGTGATTTTATTAAATATGTGCTTAGTATTATTGATTTCTAACTGCTTGGTTTTATTCTAATGAATATAATGAAAAATCTCTTCAATGAATCTTAAATGAAATCCATTAACTAGAAAAAAATAACTGTCATTTTATTCTTTACTTCCTCTTTTAACTAAATACTTAAATTAGAAAAAATAACAATGAAAGACGAGAGTGATGGAAGAGTAAGTTTCAGTTGTTCTATTTTTTATTATACTCCCTCTGTTTCAAATCTTTTTATCTGCATTCTTATTTAGTTTCATTAGCCTTTCTAATTTAATATAATATTTTATTACATTAAACTTAAAAACTTGCACCCGGAGGGTGCATATATCAGCTAGTATATATAAATTCCGGTACTGATCGAGAGCGTTCTGTGCCTCGTAATTAATGATATATTCATTTCGTTTTTCCGCTTACAATGTTGCTTTGATAAAAACATATTCATAATGTCGAAACAGATTTCTGTCAGCAAAAAAAAATGTTTTTAACATATATATATATATAAGTAAAGAAATAACAAAAGACTTAGCGATTTAGCATTATAGTCTATTTCAAGGAGCTTAGACAAATTGTCTAACTCTCCCGACTCAACAGATACGAATGATGAATTCGGTATTACTTTAAAGGCATTTGAAAACAGATTTTTATTTTTTATTTTTTTTATTTTTCAAAAATTTTATAGTCCTGTGATATGAATTCCAAATGAAATCCTTGATGTTGCAAAAAAATGTTATGTTGTAGTTTCACTTCCGCCACAAAGAACTCGGTCAGCAAAAATGTATCTCTTAATGTATCCCTTATTCTGACAGATTAGAATATATATATATATATATATATATATATATATATATATATATATATATAATGAAAATTGAAGTGAATCCGACGGTATGTTGAAAAAAAGAAAGAAGGAAAGAATGTTTAGAATGGATGAAATTGATTAAAATATCCTATTTTATCCATTCTTTACTTTCTTTCCTTTTTTTCTCTTTCACCCCCACACACTACACTACACACACACACACACCACACACACACCACATATATATATATATATATATATATAATCTCTTTCATAAGTTACCGTAGCAGTTTTTCTAAGCTGTTGCTGTATCAGTGCTACTGTACGGCTGCACTCATTGGACACGACCGCTGCGCCTAAAGAAAAAAAAACTAGATAAGAGCTACACATGGAGCTACACAATCATATTTTTCTTGGACAAATCCTGGAAGCAGTATCACAGAAGAATGCAGCTGTACAACCACTTGCTCCCTTTAACACCAACCATCATTGTAAGACGAACAAAACATGTTGGACATTGCTAGAGAAGCAAGGATAAACTGAGATACATTTCTTTTTGGGTAATAACCATTGAACTCAACGTTATTCTCTGAAAAGAATATATATATATATATATATTAATTATTAATTAATTTTCAAAATTAGGTACGACTTCAATTAAGTACATATTCTCCCAAAAATTTTCGGCAAAAAAGCCATATCCAAACACATCGTGTTTACATACTTATCCTATATATATATACTATATATATATATATAATATATATAATTATTATTATTATTATTATTATTATTTGTATTTTTTTTTTGCTTGAAGGCAGTTACAATGCGTATATCGTATAAAATTCGATAGTTAATGAAAATAATCATGACAAGTGAACTCGGCAAATATTGCCCCCTACGTAGAACATCGTACAGCAGCTGTTTCAACTTTATTAAGTCTCATCAGCGATCTATACTTACGATTTCCCTCCGACAGAAATCGAAACTGGGAACTCAGCACGCAGAATCAGAGACTTTACCACTGGGCCACCGATACGCAGCAAACGATATATGCGAAATTAGCTTGTCATGGGTAAATTCGTCACTATTACTACTACTATATAAAGCAGAGTGAACGTTGAGAAGATCGCAAATTTTTTAGCCCTATGCTCCGGCGTCAGGGAATGAGATTAAAATAATTTGCTTTAGAAGCATTGTTGAGTAAAGTATATTATTATTTATGTCTTTGTTTTTTTGGGTTTTTTTTACAATGCGTATATCGTATAAAATTTGATAGTTAATGAAAATAATCATGACAAGCGAACTCAGCAAATATCGCCCCCTGCATAGAACATCGTACAGCAGCTGTTTCAACTTTATTAAGTCTCATCAGCAATGTATACTTACGACTTCCCTATATATATATATCGTCTGTTTACAGACTGGATCTTTCTGATTATTGTAAAATATATAAACAAATGTATGTATTTTAATAGTTTAAAACACCACCTTTATGACAGCTGTCAAAATGGTTGAGCAGGTTAATGAATCGGGTTGAAGAAAAATCAGTCGGATTCGCTCCCAGTCAGAGGTAGTTCTTGTGTCTGGTCACACTGAAAGACGTGAAATGTCGAAACACGGTGGTCTGTGGATAACTTAATTATATGCTCCCAAAACCCGGTAGAGCTCTCTATGGGTTACTTAAATTAACTTTCACTGTCAGCATAAAGCAATGATCGTCTGTTTACAGACTGGATCTCTCTAGTGATCGTAAGTATATAACAAATATATGTATTTAATAGTTTAAGCACCACCCCTTTACTGGCAGTTGTCAAATGGCTAATATGTTAACGAATCGGGCTGACGAAAAAACAGTCGTTTTCGATCCCGGTCAGATGTAGTTGTTGTCTAGCCACATAACCGAAGAGACGTGAAACATCGAACACGGTGTCTGTGGATGACATAATATATATAATATATATATATATATATATATATATATCCGTTTATTATATCTACTAGAAATATATGCACCCTCCGGGTGCAAGTATTTAAGTTAAATGTAATAAAATATTAAGATTAAATTAGAAAGGCTAATGAAACTATAGAATTCAGATAAAAAGATTTGAAACGGAGGGGGTATAATCGGAAAATAGAACAAACTGAAAATTACTCTTTTCATCACTTCCGTTTTTTTTCAATGCTAAATTTTCCTAATAAAAAACCTATTTTTAGTTAAATAGGAAGTAAAGAATAAAATTACAGTTATTTTTCTTCTTGTTAAATGAATTTTAGGATTTATTGAAGAGATTTTTACTCATATTCATTAAGATAAAACCAAACAATTAGAAATCAATAAATACCCGAGCACATTTTATTAAAATCAGTTTTTTTAATATCAATATGCAAATTAGCTTATGTTTACACTGAAAACTGGTATTTTGGTTGTATATATAAATACAATTGCATGTTATTAGTATTTAGGTTAGGCCACAACAGTATTAATA
>CM042163.1:41620149-41647649 GCA_023376005.1 Doryteuthis pealeii
GCGTATCGTAGAAAATTTGATAGTTCCCAATGGAAATAATCATGACAAGCGAACTCAGCAAATATCGCCCCCTGCATAGAACATCGTACAGCAGCTGTTTCAACTTTATTAAGTCTCATCAGCAATGTATACTTACGACTTCCCTATATATATATATCGTCTGTTTACAGACTGGATCTTTCTGATTATTGTAAAATATATAAACAAATGTATGTATTTAATAGTTTAAACACCACCCCTTTATGACAGCTGTCAAATGGTTGAGAGGTTAATGAATCGGGTTGAAGAAAAATCAGTCGGATTTCGCTCCCAGTCAGAGGTAGTTCTTGTGTCTGGTCACACTGAAAAGACGTGAAATGTCGAAACACGGTGTCTGTGGATAACTTATTATATGCTCCCAAAACCCCGGTAGAGCTCTCTATGGGTTACTTAAATTAACTTTCACTGTCAGCATAAAGCAATGATCGTCTGTTTACAGACTGGATCTCTCTAGTGATCGTAAGATATATAAACAAATATATGTATTTAATAGTTTAAGCACCACCCCTTTACGGCAGTTGTCAAATGGCTAATATGTTAACGAATCGGGCTGACGAAAAAACAGTCGGTTTTCGATCCCGGTCAGATGTAGTTGTTGTCTAGCCACACCGAAGAGACGTGAAACATCGAAACACGGTGTCTGTGGATGACATATATATATATATATATATATATATATATATATATATATCCGTTTATTATATCTACTAGCAAATATATGCACCCTCCGGGTGCAAGTATTTAAGTTTAAATGTAATAAAATATTAGATTAAATTAGAAAGGCTAATGAAACTAATTAAGAATTCAGATAAAAAGATTTGAAACGGAGGGGGTATAATCGGAAAATAGAACAACTGAAAATTACTCTTTCATCACTTCCGTTTTTCAATGCTAAATTTTCCTAATTTAACTATTTAGTTAAAATAGGAAGTAAAGAATAAAATTACAGTTATTTCTTCTTGTTAATGAATTTCTTTTAGGATTTATTGAAGAGATTTTTACTCATATTCATTAAGATAAAACCAAACAATTAGAAATCAATAATACCGAGCACATTTTTATTAAATCAGTTTTTTTAATATCAATATGCAAATTAGCTTTATGTTTACACTGAAAACTGGTATTTTGTTGTATATATAAATACAATTGCATGTTATTAGTATTTAGGTAAGGCCAACAGTATTAATAATGTCAAACAGTTTTATTAGTTATTGAGGTTTAAATAGAAATAGAATCATGGAGAATGTGTCGTTAATAACTAAGGAAATTGTGACTTGAGTAGAAATATAGTTTCGGTTACAGACAGAAAAACACACAATCTCCATTATAATAAGATTATTTATATCTATCATGTTTACCATGTTAACCGTTGTTCATTATCTATCTATCTGTATATCTACGAATATGAATAACTTTACCTGCGTCTGTGGATACGTTTACAAAAAAAAATCAATTTCAGACGTACTTTGTCGGGCACATATTTATGTAAATGTTAATGTGATGGTAGACATTTAGTAATTTCAGTGTATCCCGAACGGTTATCATATTTCATTTGGTCTCGTCTGAGTGTAAGTCGATACCTGACAATCGAATTGCTAATGGTTTCAATTTATCATCGATTATGACCAAAATGCAAATATCCATCGCGAAATACACAAGTGTGTTCGATTGCGTTAGCGTTTGTTTTTATGTTTATTTTAGGGGGGGTTGACAAAATAGCTGGGCGAGTCATGCAACAACAATAACAAAAAACTAATAACTGTATCTCTTATCGGCAATATTTATCTATCTATCTATCTACGCATATGTTAATATATATATATATATATAATATATATATATATATATATATATATACGTGTGTGTGTATGTATGTGTGTGTGTGAGTGTGTGTGTAGATTTATAGATGGATTGATACATAGATAAATATTCAGGGGACAAACAAAATAGCTCTGCGGGTCTTTCAACAACAAAGAATTATCGCCCATATCTATTTAATTCCCTGTCTGTCAGTCTCTCTCTCTCTCTCTCTCTCTCTCTCTCTCTCTCTCTCTCTCTCTCTCTCTCTCTCTCTCTCTCTCTCTCTCTGTTTATATTATATTTATAGATATATATATATATATTATATATATATATATATATATATATATATATAAAGAGTTCTCCCCCACTCTCTCTCTCTCTCTCTCTATATAATATATATATTATATATATATATATATATATATATATATATATATATATATAGAGAGAGAGAGAGAGAGAGAGAGAGGGGGAGAACTCTTTATATATATAATATATATATAATATAAGTATGTAAAGTCGTCGGGGCGGCCTAATGTCGGTATCAGCCAGAAAGCCAGGGAGTATATCTCCTTTTCCATAGCGCTAGACCAAGGAGATTATTTTACCATCTTAGGTGGAGCACCACACCTACCATCAGCTCCTCACTTTACCCCACATATCCCTATGCTACTCATACGATGCGTTGGCGTGGGCCAGTATAGAACCAAGAACCTTGAGTTCTCTCTCCCCCCTCTCTCTTTCTTTCTCTCTCTCTCTCTCTCTCTATATATATATATATATATATATATATATGTATATATACATACAACAAATTACTAATTGTATCTTCTATCCCCAATATCTATCTATCTATCTGTATACACACACCACAATCCACATATATATTATGTGATATATATATTATATATATATATATATATATAATATATATATATATATATATATATATTGAGTGAGAGAAAGATAGGTGGTTAGTTGATAATCATGTGCATGAAAAAAAAAGCAGCAATATGTCTCACAATGTCCTAACACCAGATGACAAAGGTCACCTCCCGAGTGTAACATATTTTCTGACAAAGAAAAATGTGAATCAGCTTGTGATACAATGAGATCTTTTCATTACGATTATCAGAAAAGATATCGCTTAATTTTCTGCTGTGTTCTAGGCCGAGTCAAATGTTTTGCAATATTTTGATAATGTGAGGTACAATTTGTCAGCTCCGAATGCGTTTGAAGTTGACTCTAGGATATGAGTTGCCGAGTTCGATTGATACTCTCGGATTTAATTATTTGCCACAATGGATGACACACGTGACATTTTCCACCACGCAGTATTCATTCATTTTGCATCTCGTAAGTCATTTTACCCCTGTATATATACACACATGATGGCAGCAAACTCGTGTTCAAGTATTGCCATTGCTTGATATATATAAAAACTTTCAGACCACCCCCTCATATCTAAAATTTTTGTTCTTAATTTTTTTTCTTCTTTCAATGGATTATTATCGATTGCACACCAATCTATCAGACTGTGAAAAAAAAAAAATTTCAAAAAAGTTATTTATTTTTCGAGTTTTCAGGGTTGCTCACAACCCCGTATACGTTTATAGTAAATTGACCCCCATATCGGAACCGCTTGAAAGGAAACTGGCGCAAAGGTGTCAAAGTTAGGGTGGCCAAGAAAAAACAGAACCCAAATTATTTATTATCGAGCGGTTCCGATAAGGGGGGGGCGATTTTCTATAAACTTATACGGGGAAATAGTACCCCTGAAAACTCGAAAAATAAAGAACTTTTTAGAATTTTTTTAATTTACAATCTGATAGATTGGTGTGTAAACGATAATAATCCATTAAAGAAAAAGAAAAGAAATTACAAAGAAAAAATTTTTTCAGCGATTCCGATATGGGGGATCGGTTTACAATAAACTTATACGGGGAACTGAGCACCCCTGAAAACTGGAAAAATAAATAAGTTTAAAATTTTCTTTTTTACAATCGGATAGATTGGTGTGCAATCGATAATAATCCGTTGAAAAAAAAAAAGATTAAAAACAAAAATTTTAGATGGGGGTGGGGGGTTCTGAAAGTTCAGGTCCGCCAAAAAAAAAAATGAAAAAATGTTCAACAGTTCAAAGATTATAATGGTGAGCTTCTAAAAAGTTCAACAATGAGCTGCACGAATATACACGCATCGTCATCCACAGACACCATGTTTCGCCGTTTACGTCTATGTATCAATGTAGCTAAACTTAACAATTACTTCTAGCCGAGAGCGAAACCTGACTGACTTTACAGCACTACGAAATCTTCCCTCTCGGCCGTCCGTAACTGTCAGTAAGAGGCAATATTCTAATTGGTAAAAACATACATCGGTAGATATATGTTACGATCACCGAGAGAACATGAGTCTGTAAACAACAGATGAGTAATGCCTAACGCTAAACCGGCCAAAGTTCGTTCAAATCGCCTTTCTAGCGCACTCTGGGATTATATAACAATCAGCCACAGACACCGTGTTTTGACGTTTACGTCTCATCAGTGTGGCTTAACAACTACTTCTATTCAAAAGCGAAACCTGACTGACTTTTCAGCAATCACTCCCGGTTTCGATTTCTGTCGGAGGGAAATCGTTAGTATAAATCGCTGATGAGACTTAATAAAGTTGAAACAGTCTGCGCGATGTTCTACGTGCCGCACGATCGCTTGTCATGATTATTTTCTATAATTATCGAATTTTATACGATATACGCATTGTAATTGCCTTCAAGCAATATATATATATATATTATATATATATATATATATATATATATATATATTCACCTTCTTTTAAAATATCTTCAATATACAACATATTCTATAGTCTCAACCTACAGGATAGTATTATATATACAGGGTGCAGGATAAGTAACGCCATTTGTTTAAGTGGGACAAAATTGAAGCCTTTTTGATTATCCTTTATTTTTTCGAACATTAATGTTTTGACACAGGTTAATAGATTAATATAGTATATTAAGAAAATCCATTTAATGCTTATTCAGTTTAATTAATTAAAGAAAATAAAAAAATATATACATTATAAGATGAAATTAAAAAAGGGTGTTACTTATGCCGCACACTGTAGTATATATCATGACAAGCGATCGTGTGGCACGTAAAACATCGTGCAGACTGTTTCAACTTTATTAAGTCTCATCAGCGATGTATACTAACGATTTCCCTCCGACAGAAATCGAAACCGGGAGTGATTACTGAAAAGTCAGTATGAACGCATGCATGAACGGGAATAGGCAGAGAACGAAAAGTTAACAAAGATATGACGTATTTGATATATATATTGTTTTAATCTTCTTATTTTTCTAACATTAATATTCCATATGAAATACGTCATATCTTTGTTAACTTTTCGTTCTCCGCCTATTCACATTCATGCATGCGTCATCATATGATCCCCACCTTCCATTTTTGCACATGCAATGATCACGTCATTGGCTTTCGTAAACAAACGCGCATAAAAAATTAACGGTTAATAACATCATATTCACACATTCACTATACACTTAACATCTTTCATTTTGTCCCTCACATAAATATTACTTAACAGTGTCCTGAAGATGGTACAATATACCGAAATGCTTAAGTATTGACACATAAAATTGTTTCCCCTGATCATAACATCCTGTGTTTGTTATATTTTTAAAATATTTTTCTCTCATATTGTCGGATTAATTTCCTCACCGTTTCCATATATATATATATATATATATATATATATATATATATATATATATATATATATATATATATAAAGAAAGACAGAAATAACGAAATAGGTAGACAAGGGGAGAGAGAGATGAAATTGACATTTGATTGTTTTAAACGACTTTTTTCTTTAAAAAAAAGAATAAGAAATCAATTGATGTTTTTGGCGGGAAATCAACATCTCCAAATAAGGTCATTTATCATTCAATTAATTCTTTATTTATTTAAACAAAACTATAATTAGATAATAATTATGCAATCATTTAACTTCTCATAGGAAAAAAACAATCAAATGCTAATTATGTTTCTCTTTATTTATGTATTTCTTTGTTTGTGATTACATAAATTATACAAATCGAATTTGGCTCCGTGTTTTTAGTAAACAAACCTTTTATCAATATCCCCAGAGGAAAACAAAGGCATTTCTTAATAAACCGGAAATGCATAGAATTTCGTCTACTACCGCTTTCTCTTACACACACACTCACTCATTTTCTCTTTATCTGTCAGTCACTTATATCAATCTCTCCCACCCCCTCTCTCTATGTATCTATCTCTCCCTTTCTCTCTCACTAAATATCTATCTTTCCCCCTTTCTCTCTCTCTATCTATCTCTCTCCCCCATCTCTCTCTCTCTTTCTCTCTCTCCCTTTCTCTCTCTATCTCTATCTCTCCCCCCTCTCTCTCTCCCTCTATCTCCCCATCTCTCTTACTCTCTCTCTCTCTCTCTCTCTCTCTCTCGCACTCGAGATGTATCATTTAAGGAAAAAGAGGAAGTAAATCTGACACGAGGTAATTTTATATAAAAAAAAAACACAAGTTTCCTTGACGAGTGATGTTTTAAAAGCCGACACTGTTGTTGCTTAAATGGTCACCCAATTAAGTATTGAAAAAGCTCATCGTTGCTTAACTTATATATATATATATATATATATATATATATATATATATATATATATATACAATTATGACAGAGAAAAAGAAAGAAAAAGAAACTTTAGAGCCCTTTCGACCGGGAAATTTCTGCTAAGATTTTAAAATCACAGGCAAAAGTATATTCCTTAAAAGGGGAGATTGAAGAAACTGTAATTACTTACATATATAGATGGGCGGTCGAAGAGGCCCTCGCCGTTCATGTCAAGTCCTAACACACACATATATATATAATATATATATTTACCAACCCCTCCGCACGAGCAGGATGTGACACAAGATCAATTTCTTAAGCGGAGTTTAGCAGGTTGGAATTCAGAGTTTTCTTTCTCCTAGACTAGTTACCTAGACAAGGTTAAAAAGCCCAGTCTGACTTGCTATTTACCCATAGCTGGAGGGAGTATTGGATTCATGCCTTTCCCTAGGGTATTAGCGCTATGTGAAATTCCAACAGCTTCGTCCAGGAATTGAACTCAGGTCGACGAGTCCATTTCCTATTACTGTAAACATTAGACCACGCACCTCCTAGCACATATATGGTTGTCCCAACTACTTTATCCTTATGGAAAATCTCCAATCCCTGTTATTATATATATGTGCTAGAAAGCGGTGACTGAAGGCCTTAGTTTCCTGGTTATGACGTTAAACTGTATCTAGTGGTGAGGTTACAATCCTGGAGCTCCGGGAAGTGTGGAATACTCCTTAATCGCCATTATTTCCAGCTCCACTCTGACTCGGAGTCAAAGCACCAGTTAGACTGTTGTATTAAATAGAGAAAAAAAAAGAGTTAAAAAGATTGTATTTATAAAAAAATATTTTTATGAGTTTTATTTAAATTTACTTGTATCTATAAAAATTGAATATCCATCGGGAATGAATAAAACAAAACGACTTCGGCATAGAATAACCCAGCAAGGGTTGACATGCCGTAAAATTCAACCAACCAACTAGTCAACGTAAATGAATGTTTTGACTTGCCATATTTCTTGACAAATTTTCATGTCTAGTTCAATTTGTTTCCTCGTCAAACGTAATACCAAGAATTTTAGCTTCACAATTTTTCCCAGGAACATTATTCTCAATTATAATTGGTTCCAACAGAATTTTTTTTCGCAAATTTGGGAGATTCTGACCACACCCGCTCATAATAAACTGAACTAATTATTTTTCAAGAATTTGCAAATCGGTCAAAACCGCTATTTATGTTTAAAATGATGTCGTTGCCTTTTCACATATGCAAGAATGGTAAAATTCGCTACCCTTAGCATAGATGTAATATTTCTTTTATTTGGGGGTGGGGCATTGTTAAATATGGTAAAGTCTATTATTTTTATGGGGTTTCTAAAACTAGTGTGTTAGTTGTTGAAGAAGTTTAGTATATTGTTACCTATATTAAATGTTATTTTATTTGGGGGTGGGGCATTGTTAAATATGGTAAAGTCTATTATTTTTATGGTGTTGCAAAAACTAGTGTGTTAGTTGTTGAAGAAGTTTAGTATATTTTTGCGATGTTAACAATCGAATAGGAAAGGCATGGTTGGCCACCAACAAATTATCAGTCATATGGAAATCCAATCTCCCCGACAAGCTAAAGAGACGATTCTTCCAGGCTGTGGTTGTGTCGGTACTGCTGTATAGCTGTACCACCTGAACCCTAACGAAGCGCCTTGAGAATAAGCTCGATGGGAGCTGCACGAGAATGCTGCGAGCGGTCCTGAATAAGTCGTGGAAGCAGCATCCCACAAAAAAGCAACTGCATGGCCACCTGCCCCCCCATCTCAGAAACCGTACGAGTAAGACGTGCTAGACATGCAGGACTCTGCTGGAGAAGCAAGGACGAGCTCGTAAGCGACGTACAACTATGGAAGCCAGCACATGGCCACGCTAATGTGCCCCCATCCCCAGCCAGGACCTTCATCGACCAACTATGTAGGAATAAGGGCTGCTGCGCGGAGAGGCTCCCGGAGTCGATGAATGATAGGGAAGTTTGGCGAGAGATCGTCATGGATATCCGTGTAAATTGCGCGATATGATGATGATCTTAAATATTATTTTATTAATGTTGGGTTCTTTGTTTTGTTTTTTTTATATAGATCACCTCAAAAATTTGTAGGCATTTCTTATTGCTATTTTTATTGGTGTTTTTATTTTCGGGTAGAATTTAGTGTTTTGATATATCTATGTATATAGAAGGTCAGTCTACAAAGTAATGAGACTGATTTTAAAGATATGTTTCAGGTTGGCAACCCTGGTTAAAAATTAGCTCATCAATGTTGACCTTGAATATATATATTTACCAAACTCTCTGGACAGGATGTGACATAAGGTCAATTTTTGATTTTCTAGCAGTGTTCAGTGCGTCTTGCTCGTCTTATTTAGATAATTTGTGTGATGGGAGGTAAGTGGGAGTACAGTTGCTTTTTATTGGTTGTTACTTCCAAGACTTGTTCAATACATTACGGAGTATTATTGTGCTGAGGGAAGTTTGTTTTTCTCTCCAAGCGTTGTAGTGGTGTACAGACATGTTACACCTTGGAAGTATATATTTTAAGATGGATCTGATTTAGATATGATCCATAATCTATTGTTGTATATTGTACAAACGGAAATAGGAATTTCCGGTTAAATTAAACAAAGAAAAGACGACAAAAATGACAAAGGATTTTTCCCGGTAAAAGCGAACAAAGTTAAAAAACGAAAGCGAGGCTTTCCGGTCAAAGAAGCAGGGAGAAGATAAAGAAATATATAACAAAGGTCCGTTATCAGATCAAAAAATAAAGATGTGTAGGAGTATATATCAATATAAAAGGCCTGAGAGTTCGAGCCGACAAGCTAGACAGTCAGACAGCGGACGGCGAACAGAGCACAAGGAGCGACCGTCGACACGGTCCATCGCTGCCAGCGGGCAGTGAGGTTCGTCCACCCCTTTACCTCACCATCCCAGCAGTAGGAGTCATTGTCAACGCTCGCCGCCCACCACGTACAGCCGAGAAGAGAAATACAGTCAAAACTCCTACTATACCCATGTGTTGTGGTTTCTGGCTACTACATACTTCGCCACGTGACGTATATACCCGCAACGTATACATATACACGATTTAGCAGCGTGAGTTTGAAGAAGCCGTTATATAACATATGAATTTTGATGCTGCAATACAACACCATCTATAGCAGCCCATGACATTCCTATGCATATATTAAAATAACTTGTTGTAGATGAGATATTACTACCTAGGTGTTGTATACCTCTTCATTACTTACTTCTTTCTTACTCTATTCTTCTGGCTGTCTTTGGAATCTTATAACATCTTGTCTTGGTCTGGAATCTTCTAAGGTCTGGACTTCTTTGGGGACTTCGGGTCTGGTCTTCTATTGGGGAATTCTCTTTATCAGAAGCCCTGTGTCATTGTTAGTTTTTAGATGATAAACACAAGACATCGATTTACTTGATCTTATTTTATTTTTAAATCCCCAACCAGACAATCTGCGCAGATGAGAACGGCGGCGCGTAATACGTGACTTACAATCTACGAGCTCGGCTCCTACCTTCTAACTGACTGAAACTTACTTACTAACTAAATCGGAAGAGAGGGTCCTCTCTACCGGTTCTCACGGCTATCCCCGGAAAATAGGGTTAGGACTGAGGTCAAGCTTGTCACTCAATCTTCAAGGCCGTCAGCTGCATTTAAAACGCCATCTTGTTTTCTACACTATTGCACAAAAATATTAGTATCTAATAATTATGTAATATAGGTATATCAACAGGTCAACTAATTTGAGAGGCTTATGATTCAATATGATGTATCCATCCTGTTTAAAACACATGGGCTCAGTTTTATCTGATTTCACATCGAGAACAATGCTTCTTGCATGAATAGGTACAGTAAAAGTACTTACCGTTGAAACAGAAATTGTACTAATTGGCCTATTGTTGGTATTAGCCAGACTGTGAGGGTGTCTATCCCTTTGCACACGATCAGAGGGATTGTTTTTGCATCTAAGTGGAGCGCAAAATGTAACACAAGCTCTTCATTTTACCACACAGATCCAATATGTGGTACTCACGTGCTGTGTTGGCGTACCCTGACCTATTGGTTAAGGAAGCGCGTGGTGCAATGGTTAAAGTCATAGGAAATGGACTCGTCGCCCCGAGTTCAAATCCTGGACGTGGTAATTGCATTTCACTTAGCGCTAATACCCTTGGGAAAAGTATGAATCCTACTCTCCCTCCAGCTATGGGTAAATAGTAGGGCAGACTGGACTCTTTAACCTCGGTTAGTCAACCAGTCTAGGAGAAGGAAAACTCTGAATTCAAACCTGTTAAACTTAAGAAATTGACCTTGTGTCACATCCTGCTCGGGCGGAGGAGTTGGTAAATATATATTGGTTAAGTGGCAGAGGCCTAACCGACTGAGGTAAATCAGGCTTAGTATGAAATCGTGAGTCATCACATTATAATGGAAACTAAAGAAACTTACTTTGATGCTGCCTCTTTGTGTTCTTTCCATTTTATTTAATTATTCACTTCTACTTTATTATTTTCATTCAACATAAAATGTGTTCCTAATTTTAGACAAGGTGTGACAAAGTAGTTACACTTATTTAATGGATGATATCGATATTGATGGGCGGACATTTTGAATTATTACGAACTTTAGACCAACCATGATGACATTCTCATATGTGTTTATATTTGTGTGTGAGATAGAAAAAGAATGTATACATTTCTATTTCATACAAAATATCAATAGAATTTGCGCAAGCGATTTCATACACAAATAGAGAGGAAGCGATGAATATAATATAAGTAAAATAGGCGGAGTTACCTATTGTAGATATCACCCCAACAGTAAAGGAGTCTATCCCCTTTCGCTTGTGCTAGACCAGGGGGGGTTATTTATGTATCTGAGGTGGGGCGCAACACCTACCGTCAGATTTCCACAGTCCCGCGCAGATCAGATTAGTCAATCTATGCTACTTATGCACTAAGTTCGTGTCCATTTCGATGTTCGATACTAGTTATCGAACTACGAACCTTAAACTGCATGTAATGTGGAAGTTCCAATTTTGGGACTCTGGGATGTGCGGTGGAGCCCTTCATCACCATTAATCCCAGGTCCACTCTGACCCAGAGTTATAGTACTAGTTAGGGTCCCATTTATGGGTTAAATAGAAAGAAATGAGTTGTAAAAATGTGTTTAAAAAGATTTTTTTTAAATTGTACACCCGACTAGATTGAATAAAAAACGTCTTCGGCATAAAATAACCCAAAGGTTTTACATGCCAGAAAAGACAGCCAAACGGACCAACCAATCGAATTCCTTTTTTCTTCTTCTCTTTTATTCTCATGATCTTTATTTTTTTTTTATCTTTACTCAATCATATTTTATGCTTTTCCTATTTCCATCATTTTTTATTCTATCCATAGAACTTAATGGGAAGGGTGGTTAAGTTTTAAGGGACATTCTTGGAAAGGTGTTCTAATCTATATAGTATCGATTTATGGGATTTTTAATTTGTTTCTTCTTCTTCTTCTTCTTCTTCTTCTTCTTCTTCTTCTTCTTCTTTTCTTCTTCTTCTTCTTCTTCTTCTTCTTCTTCTTCTCTTCTTCTTCAATTCTTCTTCTTCTTTCTTCAATTTCTTCAATTTCTTCTTCTTCTTCAATTTCTTCAATTTCTTCTTCAATTTCTTCAATTTCTTCTTCTTCAATTTCTTCTTCTTCTTCTTCTTCAATTTCTTCTTCTTTTCTTCTTTTCTTCTTCTTCTTCTTCTTCTTCTTCTTCTTCTTCTTCTTCTTCTTCTTCTTCTTCTTCTTCTTCTTCTTCTTCTTCTTCTTCAATTTCTCTTCAATTTCTTCTTCAACTTCTTCAATTTCTTCTTCACTTTCTTCTTCTTCTTCTTCTTCTTCTTCTTCTTCTTCTTCTTCTTCTTCTTCTTCTTCTCTGCTGCTGCTGCTGCTGCTGCTGTGTATTCCTTCCTTTTTATTTATTTTTTTTCTTTCCACTTTCTTGTGTTGGTTTGCTGTTACTATTCATAGGAATTTCTGAGAAAAATGTATTGTCAATGGTCAGAATTTAAAAGCAAGCCTCACAAGCAGAATATTTTCATTATAATATGTAATGCTTATCATTCCGCTGCTAAAAGCTTTTTATTCTTTTTTTTAAGAACGGGGTTTTGTTGATTAAAATTAATGCATTCATTTACATATATAAATGTATATATATTCCTTATAAGATATAAATACAATATATTATATATATATATATATATATATATATATATATATATATATATATATATATACAATTTCTCATATTCATATCTTATACAGAAGGGAAAATCGACACAGTATTAGTAGTAGATAGACACGAGATGATCATTTCTTTCAATTATGGAAGCATCTTCGGGAAAACATCTTCTGAAGTAGCTATTCAATTTACGATGATTCTAACGTGGAAAAATTGCGAAAGGAAAAAAATAAAAAGGGGAAAAAGTATCCAACCCTCTCAGCCCGAAAGTATTGAGGAGGAGATAATGTACGGATATATATTCTATTATCATTCGTGTTTAGCAAAATTCCTAAGTGGAAGAAGACATGTTGCAGGGTAAATTATGTTTGTAATAATATAATGTAATATAAACGAGGCTCCGGCAACATTATCAAATTCAAAGTGACAAGAATGAGGTTTCAGAAGAAGGGATTACTGTTACTAGGAAAATGAAGTGCATACATTTCTTCCTTTTCTTAGGAAATGCAAATAAATAGATTGATCATCGAAGTGTTAGTAACTGTAAGAGAAGTGTTTATGCATGCGTGTTTCTTTACATAGTCATACACGCACCCATGAAAACACACACACGCACATACACACACACACACACACACACATATATATATACATGTATATATATATATATGAATATATATATATATATATATATATATATATATATACTCGCGAGTGGAAATGGTCCATAACCACGATACCCATGGTATTTAAGGCCTTTTATTCCCAAAAAACTTTTCTCTGTTTACAATAATTAAACATTGAGCTCTCATGCGGAACCTGAATTCTACAATAAACTTCTGGTAGAGAATTAGGACTCGCTTAGAATCACCTTGTACCAAGAAACTTGGTACCGCACCAAAGTATATATATATATGTATGTATATATATAATATATTAATTCTATTAGTATACCCTTGGTGTAAGAAAAAAAAACGGCAAATAATTTTTAGTAAAAATATACTACCAAACTTCACCTGGGAAAAAAAAAAAAAAATCAAGAGGGTAATAATAATAATAATTGATTATCACTATAGCACTTAGCCAAAAAAAAAAATGTATATAAATGATATATATGTATAAACCGCTAAAATGTAAAAAGTGCTCGATACCTAAGTAGAGCAAATAGCAAAGTTCATCCTAATGAGTCAGATATACCTACTAATAGTTTCGCTTAGTAGTTCATCAGTGCCAGAATCTGAATATTATATATATATATATATATATATATATATATATATATAATATACACACCAACCCCTCTGCACTAGTAGGATGTAACACAAGGTCAATTTCTTAAGCCGATTTTAATAGGTTTGAATTCAGAGTTTCTCTCTCTTAGAATGTCTACCTAACCACGGTTAAAAATCCCAGTCTGCCCTACTATTTCCCCATACCTGTAGGAAGAATATACGAATACATACATTTCCGAAGAGTATTAGAATTATGTGAAATGCAAACAGGCACGTTCAGGATTTGAACTCGTCTCGTCGTGTCGATTTCCCACGATGGTAACCATTACACCACGAGCCTCGCTTATATGCAGTGGTTCATTGACTTCCGAATGTCCCAGCTAACGAGATTTCCTAGTTACGAGCTGTCACTCGGTCGATATTTTGTTTTATATTGCAAGTTAAAATTTGAGTTGCGAGCGAGATTCATATATGCTTATTTGAAACTATAGAAGTAAAATCTGCTAGTGGGTTATTGTTGGTATCTGTCGAATAGTGAGGGATTCTATTCTTTTCGCTAACGTTATACAACGGAAATTTTTTTGTTGAGGTAGAGCACTACCGCAACTGCAGAGATCAGATTACCCAGACTATTCTATAATTTACATTTGTGCGTAATTCATTTTATATACAGGTGCATCATGGAAAGAATGGTTAAATTTGTGGTGCATTATGGGAAGGGTGGTTTAGTTTTAAGGGACATTCTTGGAAAGGCGTTCTAATTTATATAGTATCGATTTATGAGATTTGTTAATTCCCTTCTTCTTCTTGACTTTTCACATCAGCGTTAGCTGATGGTCTTTCCCTGGAGTCTGAGTGACTGCAAGTCTCCTCAGGTCTCCAGGACACTTCTAAGTATTCTAGCAGATTGCAGCAGTGCAGTGTTCTGGATGGTCTCAATCTTTCCTCTGATGTCCAGATTTTCCAATCCCTTTTCCAATCACTTTGGGACCCTTCCAAGTGCACCAACTACAATTGGTATCACTTTGACTTTCATATTCCATAACTTATTCAGTTCTCTGGCAAGGTCCAAGTATAGTTTTATTTCACACACACACACACACACACACACACACACACACACATATATATATATATATATATATATATATGTATATTTATTAAAAAATTAAATAAACAAATTGGAAGAAAGAAGGGAAAAGTAAATATAAAAAAGGAAAGAACATTAAAGAAGGAAAAATCGAATAAAGAGAAATAGAAAGTATGGAATGAACATATAAGAAAAATAGTAAAAAGGTAAGATAGTACTAAAAAGATAAAAAGATAAAATGAAACTGTAACGAGGAAGAGAAAATAATTGAATAAAGACGGTAAGTGTGGAATAAGCATATAAGAAAAAAGACAAAAAGGTAAAATAGTAATGAATAAAAACAAGATAGAAAGAGTGAATCAAACTGAAAGAAAAAGGAAAATAAAATAAAAAACAAATTGGAAGGAAGAAAAAAATAAAAAAGAAAAATAAACAGAAAAGTAAAGAAAGCTAAAGTAGAAAGGAGAATAAAAATAAATAAAGAAAAAATAATTGAAGAAAGAAAAAAAGGAATGAATGGAATAAGCATATAAGAAAAAAATAGTAAAAATGTAAAAAATAGTAAAAAAGATAGAATGAAAAAATCAAATGTAAGAAAAAAAAAAAAAATTAAATATAAAAAATTGGAAGGAAGAAGAAAAAAGGAAATATAAAAAGGAACACAGGTAAGAAGAAATAGAAATGAAAAATAAATAAATAAAAATAATTGAAGAAATGAAGAAAGATTGTATGGAATAAGCTTATAAAAAAAAGTAAAAATGTAAGAAAGTAGTAAAAAAAAAGAAATAGAGAAGCAATCTGTAAGAAAGAAAAAACAAAAATAAATTGGAAGGAAGAGAAAAAAGGAAATATACAAAAAGTAACAACAGGTAAAGAAGAAATGAGAATGAAAATAAATAAAGAAAAATAATTGAAGAAAAAAGAAAGATTGTATGGAATAAGCTTATAAGAAAAAGTAAAAATGTAAGAAGTAGTTAAAAAAAAAGAATAGAGAAGCAATCTGTAAGAAAGAAAAAAAAACAAAAATAAATTGGAAGGGAAGAGAAAAAAGGAAATATACAAAAAACAACAGGTAAAGAAGAAATGAGAATGAAAAATAAATAAATAGATAAAAATATTGAAGAAATGAAGAAGATTGTATGGAATAAGCTTATAGAAAAAAAGTAAAAATGTAAGTTAGTAAAAAAAAAAGCAATAGAGAAGTAAGAAAGGAAAAACAAAAATAAATTGGAAGGAAGAAGAAAAAAGGAAATATAAAAAGGAACAAAAGGTAAAGAAGAAATGAGAATACAAAAGAAAGAAGTGAAAAAATTGAATAAAGAAAAAACAAAAGTATGGAATGAACATATAAGAAAAATAGTAAAAAGGTAAAACATTACTAAAAAGATAGAAAGAGAAAATGAAACTCTAAGGAAGAAGAAAAAATAATTGAATAAAGAAAGTAAATGTGGAATAACCATATAAGAAATATAGTAAAAAGGTTTTAAAAAAGTAGTAAAAAAGATATAGAGAGATCACCAAACTGTAAGAAAGAAAAAAACCAAAGAAAATTATAAACAAATTGGAAGGAAGAAAAAAAAAAAAAAAAGAAAAAAAAGAAAAAACAGAAAGAAAAGAAAGCTAAGGAAGAAAGGAAAATACATTTAATAGTTTTGGTGACAACTTGATTTCCTGTCAGGCTCTTGAAGATTCTTCCTAAATTTCCTGAAACGTAGTTGCAAATTTGTCCCGCATAGAAAAAAAAATACTTCCAACATGGAAGATAAGAGAAATGGTACAAACACAACTCCTTACATTAGTCGTAAGCGACCTTCACCTTTTAAGGATCCACCAATCACATCACAACAAACATTCTAGTCCATTCTTGGGTTCTAATTAGTCAATCACTGGTTATCCAAATTAGAACCAACTAGGAAGAATATGCGTCTTCCGTGCGTAAGTATTCGAATATTAATATAATGAAATATATTAGAAAGACTAACGAAATTAAATAAGAACGCATATAAAAAGATTACATTCATTTTGATTATATTCTAATTGGTTTCTACATACAAATCAATTATAGGATTGACTTTGACACGTTAGAGAATAAAAGAAATGTTAGAGATCAATAACACAAAGTAATTATTTATTAAATCCAGTTTGGTTAAAACCAGTATGCCAATTACCCACATCATATATTATGTAAATCTTTATTTCTTAGTGATATATAAGACACATTGCTGGATTCCAAACGCACTAATAATATGGTCTGTCTTGAGTAAAATCTAACTCAGATTTTCTTTGAGACCTCGTTGATAAATAAGATTTATTTTATGTATTATTAAATTGATTGTAAAAAATACCCCATTGATAAACTTACACAATGTTTGAGGGCATTGTGAGATAAGCAGTGATGTAGTTTCGATTAAATCTCCATTATGTAGCGGACAGTTCATATCCGAAGCCACCCTGGCGCAACACCATGAAGCCAAGAGGTCCAGAAGAAAGCGGTGGCAACAAAGCACCGGCACATCAATATCTTCAGGGACTGCTTTCACATGCGACATCTGTGGTCGAGTATTCTTTTCGAGCATTAGACTTCACAGTCACAGAAGGCGTTGTAACTTCAGGGGAACAAGAACTTTATAGCCTTCCGGAACTGCAATGCCGATGAGAAAATAGATAACTTAAAAAAAAAGATATCAATTAAAAGTTTACGGCATGATTTATTGTGTTTTTAAAAGAATGTTAACATTTCTATGGACAAGGATAAAAAGAATTTCAAAGGCTGTTCAAGACTACTGAACTCATTCCCTACGTTACTTTTGTTATCCAAACGTTTCGGCCGATCCATCCATCGATTCTATCGCCTTCTTCAGATGTACAATCCATAATTCAGAAATTCTCAAAAAGAGATTTTTTTAAATTCAATTGTTGATAGATTTAACCCATAGAATAGAACCCTAAATGGTACTACCAGTCCGATTCAGAGGACCTAGGGAAGTAAAGGCATGAATAGCTACTCCACTCTCCCCAGAGCTCCAGAAATGGAACCTCTCTACAATATGTTAGTTTTAACATCATACCAAGGACACTAAAACCCTCAAATACTGCCTTCTTTCGCATACATGATAAAAAGGGTTGTCGTATTTCCTATAAGAACAATAGGGGAATACGGATCAGGACAATTTAATATAGATGCTCAATTCCTTCAAAGTGGGGTCCCTCCGACTGTCAGTCTAAGCCTAAATAAGCGGCAAAAAGTTGTCGTTGTTGTGTTGTTACCTTTCTTTACTTACGTCTATTATTCTTCTTCTGGCGGGGTCTTTTGACATCAAAGTACTTTCAGCGTCTTTCTGAGAAGCGTCCCTTGACATTCCGCGTCTTAGTGGTCGGCTTTTCGGTCGCAATTAACTCATTTTTCTCCCTCTAATCAGTCTTGTTACAGACATTCAAGTAATCACAGACGGGGGGTTATTTTCCGTAAAGCTTTTATTACTTAACTATAAACATTTCATGATAATTTTATAAATCTGACTTAACATATCGCGCGTATTGCAGTGAGTTCCAGTAAGGCCAGAACAACTCCTTGCCCCCGACGTCCAACTGGGAAAACGAGGACCAACCAGGTCCCACGTGACTTCACGTATTTCGCCGGGCTTTCTGTGAAAATTCCAGGATAAGTCCCGCCCGTGAATATGAAAAGGGTCATCCCTTTAGAAGATACAGGGGTGACAATAAATCTTATGCACGCTAGATTTATGTAACAGGTTGCTAAAGGCCACCAGCCTTAAGCAGGAACTGGTCATCACCGCAGAAGAGGCTAACTAGGTGGCTCCAACCATTAGAGTAGGGTTTTACCTCTTTTTGAAGGAGTGGTAGTCGGAGTGGGCAAGTGATAAGGTCGAAACACCTCTTTTGAAGACATAACCAATATTTTTTTAAACCCAAAGTTACTGGAGGCATGGGTCTGCCGGGGGTTCTCAATTATTTTTGGATAAGGAAGAATAATGGGAGGAAAAGAAAAAAATGAATAAGAAAAGATTTTAAAAGAAGAGGAAAACAAAAAGGAGATAAAGAAGACTAAAAAAGAAGGAGAAAGATTGTTTAACTTGATTTTTTTAAGCGGCAGTCAAAACTGTCGTGGGATTATTATTATTTGTTATGCCTTAGAGGTAGGAAATAGCGTACATGTACATTTCTATTTTATTTTTTTCTGTTTAGTTGTTATAAGAGTTCTTGCCACAATTTTTTATCAGTATATCCTATCAATACACGCTATCGACTGGAGCTGTAGGAAAATTACTCCGCCAACTGCACCTCTTGATAAAAGAAGGGGGTTAAGAATCACCCTATATGCTGGACGTGCTTTGTCCGTGGGTGGCGGACCTATGGGTTGGCTTAGTGACGGCATCCTGTGTGGACTGAACAGTCTCCATGACCATACAACACTTTTACTTGTGTCCTGAGGCAAGATAGGCAAGACCGAAAGGGCCTCCTCGCGAATCGGCTCAATCGGTCGTGCTCACTGTTCCAAGCTGGGAGGACCCCAAATATATAGTGTGTTCTCCCCAGCCACACTTACCCTTTATTGGTAATCATACAACCCTTTTTTTGCATAATTCAATATATGCCAAGAAGGCAGTGGCATAGGTCTTAGTGTGCTTCTTGGGTAATGACTTTTGAAACCGTATTTTTAATCTTGTTGAAGTTCCAATTTCTGCCTCTCTCAGGATTTTGTTGTAGGTCGCGGTCATCGACCATTACTTCCAGGCTCTCCACTTTTAAGAAAGAAGAAACAAGGAAAAGAAAGGAGAAAGAAAAGAAAAAAAAAAGGAAATTGGCTGAAATAATCCTGAAAAGAAAGATAAAGGACAAAAGGAAAAAAGAAGTTAAAGGAGAATGATCAATGAAGAGAAGAAAATAAAAAAAAGGAAGTGTAAAAATATAAAAAGGATAGAAAGTTAGATAGATAAGAAAAGAAAGAAGAAGAAAATCTGAAAAAGAAATTGCGACCCTGAAATAGTCCTGAAAAAAAAAAAAAAAAAGAAAAAAAAAAAGTATAAGGAGATAAAAGAATCAAGGAAAGAAGAAGAATATGAAAAAAAGAATAAACAAAAAAGGTTAAAAAGAAAGTAGTGGAAAATAAGAAAAAGTAGAGATAGCATAAAGGTATAAGGAAAGAGAGAAGAGGAAAAGAAAATGCAAAGAACTAAGAAAAAGAAAGAAAGAAAAAAAAAAAAAAGAAAAAGAAAGAAAAGAAAGAAAAAGAAGAAAAAGAAAGGAAAGAAAAGAAATATCTGAAAATAATCCTGAAAAAAAAAAAAAAAGAAAAAAAAAGAAAGGAAAGAAGGGAAGGAATCAAGGAAGAGAGAAGAAAAAATAAGTAAAAAGGAAGTAGTAGAAGAAAGAAAGAAAGAAAGAAAGAAAAGAAAGAAGAAAGAAGAAATTGCTGAAATAATCCTGAAAAAAAAAAAAGAAAGAAAAGAAAGTAAAGGGAAGGAATCAAGAAGAGAGAATAAAAAAGATAAGTAAAAAAAGGGAAGTAGATAGATAAGAAAGAAAGAAAGAAAGAGAAAGAAGAAAGAAAAAGAAATTGCTGAAATAATCCTGAAAAAAAAGAAAAGAAAAGAAAGTAAAGGGAAGGAAATCAAGGAGAGAAGAATAAAAAAGGTGAGTAAAAAGGGAAAGTAGATAGAAACGAAAGAAAGAAAAAAAAAAAAAAAAAAAAAAAAAAAGAAGAAAGAAAGAAGAAAGAAAGAAAGAAATTGCTGAAATAATCCTGAAAAAAAAAGAAAAACAAAAGTAATGGAGATGAATCAAGGAAGAGAAGAATAAAAAAAGGTAAGTAAAAAGGAAGGTAGATAGATAAGAAAGAAAGAAAAGAAGAAAGAAAGAAATTGCTGAAATAATCCTGAAAAAAAAGAAAGAAAGAAAGTAATGGAGATGAATCAAGGAAAGAGAAGAATAAAAAAGGTAAGTAAAAAGGAAAGTAGATAGATAAGAAAGAAAAAAAAAGAAAGAAAGAATAAAGGAATAAAGGAAGGGATACTGCGAGAAGTAAACAAGGGGAAGAATCAAGAAATGGAAGAATGAAAGAAGCTAAGAAAAAGGAATGGCCAGAGATTAGAAAGAAGAAAGAAAGAAAGAGAGAGAAAGAAAGGAATTCTAAGAATGAAGATATGAAGAAAATAATCTTGCCAGGGGGAAAATAAGGAATCACGTAAGGAAGACAGAAAAAAAGAAGGAAGGTATTATGTAAAGAATTAAGGAAAAACTCAAAAAGAAAGGATATAAAATAAGAAGGACTGAACCAAGGAAAGAAAAGACGAAAAAAAAAAAAAAGGAAGGAAGGAAGCAAAAAAGCACCGAAGGAAAGGAAAGACTAAATAAAGGGAAAGAATTATGTAAAGAATTAAGGAAGAACTAAAAGAAGAAAGGATATAAAATAAGGACAGAACCAAGGAAAGAAAAGACGAAAAGAAAAAGGAAGGAAGGAAGCAAAAAAGCACCGAAGGAAAGGAAAGACTAAATAAAGGGAGGGAAGGCGCACCACCGAGACATATATAAACAACGAATACAAATCGAGGAAATGAATAATGGAACGAGATAGAATCAGGAGAAATAAAGAAAGATGGGAATGGTAAATTCCTGCTTCCTGAAAGAAGATATACACGCATCTATCGTGTTTTTCGGGCTCGAAGCCAAAGCATCAAAAGAAGAAAGAAAAACGAACCTAACGTCTCTATACAGACAACACGCACCCGCTTACACCCATATATATATATATATATATATATATATATATATATATATATATATATATATATTGCGTCTAGTGTATGTGTGCACGTATTAATGTATATTCCCTGGATCGTGGGGAGTGTCATAGGAAGCCAATTTAACATCAAATTGAAGACAGTTGGAGAGGACTTTTTTCCATTTATTTTATCACCTTCTATATATATATATATATATATATATATATATATATATATATATATATATATATATATATATATATATATATATATATATATATATATATATAAAGTAGATTACTGTATACATAGATTGGAAGAAGTAAGTGTTTGTCAGTATATATCAAAGTCATGTCTGACCCAGAGATTGGATGCTGGTAAACAAAATGCGAAAGCCATTGTTGTGTCTAGTTGGAGTGAGTGGTCGAATATAAATGTATAGTGATAATTTGTGAAAAATGTACGAGAATATTTTAGCTTAATGGTTGGTTGGTTGGTTGGTTTTTACAGCATCTCAACCATTTAAGTGTTTTTATGTTGAAGACGTTTCTTTTATTCATTCTTCTGTGGTATACTGTTACGTACCCGTTTCTCGTCGGGTACATCACCAGAGATCTTATGTGCGCAGCCGAAGCAGGAGACGTCTCTTTTACTACCATCTCGGCTGTAACTCCGGATCTAACTAGTTCTCACGTGATTTGTGGTTTCCTGCCTCTGGGGTCAAAGTTTCCTAACGGTCTGTAACTTTCCATTTGGGCTCTTTGTATTCTCCCTACATGGTGTTGTCAATAATCTATGCTACCACATAGATTATTATATTATATATGGGTCATTTAATAAATAAGGTGAATATTGCCTTGGAGTTGGAAATAGGATGCACCCTTTTTTAATACAATCTATAGTGATGGGTCCTTTCATGTCCCAGAATACTGTCAGCATGACCTTCTTTACTGACCTCTGCCCCCGAACCATTTTCTTTACTGGCGAGTCAGGGCGTTTCCATTTCATGGACTATCTTTTCTTTATAGGAACATGTTTAGCCTATTTCTAAACATTTTTATATTAAAAAAAAAATGATTCTCCGCACACATCACATGTTCCTCTTTAACTTTCTCATGGTTTTCCCTTCTCAGCCACTAGAATTTTTAGGGCAGACATCTATTCTAGAACACTTCGTTTGATTTGGGGCCATCTTGAATAGCTTCAAAACAAATATTCATAAGAGATTGAAATAATTTTCACTATAAATCGATTTCAAATAATGCAGAGTTTATATGTATGGAAAAAGTTCTGAAAATAAATAAAAAACACTGTTTTTGTCAAAAAAAGACAAAAAGAAATCAAATATCTATTGAATAACCTTAGGCTAGAAACCAGAAGGTTCCTAGTTCGATACCGGTCTTCGCCAACTCAGCGTATGAGTAGCACAGGGATCTGTGTGGTAAAGTAAGGAGCTGATGGTAGGTGTGGCGCTCCACCTCAGACGCAAAAACAATCTCCTTGGTCTAGCGCTATTGAAAAGGGGATAGACCCCCTCGCTGACTGGTTGATACCGACTTTAGGCCGCCCCGACGACTTTACTTACATTATATATATATATATATATATATATATATATATTTGCTTGTACCAGAAATTTATTTATATATATATATATATATATATATATATATATATATATATATATAATTAAAAATAAAGTCGACAGAGTGACGTTTGTCGGTATCAGTTGTACTACGAGGAAGTCTAACCCTTATTTGCTAACGCTAGACCAGAGACGTTGTTTTTACTCTGGTGAAACACCATACCTATAGTCAACTTTCAACTTTACCGAACAGATCAGATTACCCAAGCTGTGCTACTCATGTGGTGAGTTGGCGAGGACCGGCATTTAACCCGGAACCTTGTTATTCCGAGGCGGGTGCTCTACCGACTAAGATAAACATGCCTCGGTTTATATGAATCTCCGCAAATATGGTACCGGAAATAATTAAGATGGGCGGGAATAAAAAAAATACCCTCCACCTTATCCCAACCAAACCCCTCTTTAAGGAACAGTATTGTCTCTTGTCCACATCAATCCACAATCACATTTTCCCTAAAGGCAATATTTAAAAAAGAACCATTGTCGCACAGACAATATGCAGAAAATCATTTCCTAACACAATATAAAGATTTTGAATGAGCAAACTGGCAATCCGGGCGCGGATGCAACTATAGGAACATTGAAAGATGCCAATTAGAGGGAAATTGCCTTGTAAAAAAAATCTGATTTACAAAGCTCCGAAAATGGGAGATATGATAATGAAAAGGTGTATATCGGAGTTAGAATGCAAATGCAGATTCCGAAATCATAAAAACAGCTTTTGGTATATAATATATCACACTAACACTACACTGGCCTGTCACGGATAGAAGATAGTTTATGCTTTTACCAACCGCTCTGCAGGAGGAGGATGTGACACAAGATAATTTTTAAACGGATGTTAACCGGTTTAAATTCAGAGTGTTCCTTCTTCACGAGTATAGTATGAGAAATGTACACACAAGACTATCAAATAAAATCGTAGAAAAGAAATATAAACTCAATACAGTAATAATTTGAATTACGAGTGCCCAATTTACGAGTTTTCCAAATTACGACCTGTCAGTTGCTCGACTATTTGCTTTGAGTTGAGACTAAAACTTAATATATATATATATATATATATATTATATATATATATATATATATATGTTAATACGTCACAAAAACTTTTAATTTTTCAAATCTATTTACGTAAAAAATATTATTTATAAAAAGATAGACATTAAAATATATTACTGCACATAAATCATTACATTATGTTTTTTATGCAATACATTGATATTTTTCTTATTAAAAAAAGGACCGTATGACATTTAGGCACCCCTTTTTTATCTCGATTTAGAAAGGACATGATTTTCATTTACACCGTCAATATTCCGGTTATTTTAACAGACAATTTTTAGATTTTTTTTTAATTAGAAAACTAACCCTATCCCTAACCCCTAACCATAACCCTTAACAAACAACCGGATATTTACGGTGTAAATGAAAAACATGTCTTTCTTAATCGAGATCAAAAAGGGGTACCTAAAGGTAATATGGTAAAAAAAAACTTTACAAATGTGAATGTGTGTGTGTTTTTAAAAATTATTTTTAAGGGATCGGTGTTGTTGTTGATGGTGATGGAAGTGGTATTTTCAGTTACCTTTCCCATCGTCTTGGTTTTGTTTAGACTTATGGTCAGGTTGAAGTCCTGAAAGGCTTGGGTGAACATGTCCATGACTGTCGCAGTTGTAATTGGAGGCAGTTTAAAAACGATAATTGCGACATCTTGTTAGCCAATAAGACAAGCTGAATAAAGCAAAAAGCTAAACACTAGAATCGCAATCATTTTTTATCACACCTTGTATATGTGCTAGGAATAGTTTAGTTCTGGGAAAGTGGAAAGGGTATGGGGCACCCAGTGGGAATCAAACTGGCTATGGAATAGTCATTAGTGGGTTGACGAGCTCGTTAACCTTTACCCTACGCCGAAAAACGTATTGCCTTTAGGAATTAGGCTAAATTTCTTGTATGCTATGACAATCATGGCTTAGGTGAAATTTTTCGCATGATAGACATGTTCATATAACTTGCCAAAAAGAAAGTATGTCTACTTACTATTGAAGAAATATATATATATATATATATGTGTGTGTGTGTGTGTGTGTGTGTGTGTTTGTGTTTGAGTTTGAGCCGTGTGTCTGTATGTATGTTAGTGTGTCAGTTTTGTTTGTGTGTGTGTGTCCATGTGTGTGTGTTGGGAAATATTGGAGGGGGTGCTGCAAATCTGGCTTACTTGCTAACCACTTCACCACGTGAGATGACCTATTTATCTCTCTCTCTCTCTCTCTCTCTCTCTCTCTCTCTCTCGCTATATATATTATATATATATATATATATATATATATATATATATATATGTAAAACAAAAAGAATTTAAAAAAAAAAAAAAAAATTTCTGAGAACAAAATACATTTTGCGGACCTTCCTTTTTTATAAAATATTGAATTTTCTCCCGTTGGAACCAGAACAACATTTTATATATATATATATATATATATATATATATATATATATATATATATATATAAAGTAAAGAAATAACAAAAGACTTAGAGATTTAGCATTATAGATTTCTTCTCTGGACTTTTGGATATATATATATATATATATATATATATATATATATATATGTGTGTGTGTGTGTGTGTGTGTGTGTGTGTGTGTGTGTGTGTGTTTTTATAAACTAGATTAAAAACACAATATTCATCAATTTGATTCTGATGTTTACTCTTTTCCATGCTTCTAAGATTACCCCATTTTCCCAACACATATACCGTAGAAAAGCATACATGAACTCTATAACAGCGATATATATAATATATTACGTCTACACACACACACACACACACACACTCACGCACGAACCCATGCATATATATATATAAATTCTAATATATATAATTTTTTTCTTTTATAAACACACACACATACATACACACACATAAAACACACACACACACACACACTCACGCAGGAACCCACGCATATATATAAACATCATTTGTTTTTTCATAAATGTTAAAATCATATATATATATGTGGTAATATATCAAGAAAATTGAAAAAACACAGGTTTAAATGGGTTAAAGTTTATTGGCCGACGCTGCAGTGTTTCGATCTATTAAATAGATCAAGGGCATTAAGATATGAGAAAAAGTGAGTGGTAATCCTTCTATTCAGTCTGTGTGTGTTTGTGTGTGGGTGGGTGTTATGTGCGTGTATGTAAGTATGTGTGTTTATAAAAGAAAGAAAAAATTATATATATTAGAATTTTTTTCTCCTCCTAAGCGCCCAATTCCCATAGACAGGCCGAGGTGTATAGCTTTGGGGTTGAACAAAAGAATTCGATATGACAAGGTCGAAATGAACGTGTTGAAAAGAGTCCTTCACTAATTGTAAACAGAAAGAAAATGGCATTTGAGCAAAGCTTACAGAAGTATATCCGATTACTGTGGAGAATTACTTAATTATGTCTCTGTTATAGTTCAGTGAAGTGGGTCGCCTCCCGTGGTGCGTTTGATTAGCAGGAGGAAGTGCAGAACGATACGCACTGAAGGAAGAAGTGAAAGAATGTAAGTGAGCAAAAAAGTAAGTACTTTTTAAAATAGTAAGTAAATCAGAAAGGAGGAAAGAAGAAAATAAACACACACCCCACACACCCACACACATATATATATATATAAAGTAAAAGTCGTCGGGGCGGCCTAAATGTCGGTATCGGCCAGACAGCGAGGGAGTCTATCCCCTTTTCACTAGCGCTAGACAAGGATATTATTTTTGCATCTGAGGTGGAGCGCCACACCTACCATCAGCTCCTCACTTTATCGCACAGATACCTGTGCTACTCATTCGCTGAGTTGGCGAGGGCCAGTATCGAATCAAGAACCTTGTGATTCCTAGCCAAACACTCTACCGACTGAGCTAAAACGGCCCTACCAACCCCTCCGCACGAGCAGGATGTGACACAAGGTCAATTTCTTAAGCGAAGTTCAACAGGTTTTGAATGCAG
>CM042163.1:41650149-41655149 GCA_023376005.1 Doryteuthis pealeii
GAAACAAAGAAAGAAAGAAAGACAGAAAGAAAAGAAAAGTGTAGATAAGGAGGGCGTAGGGACAAGGGGAGGGATACAGAAACGCAAGAGAACACATCAGCACATCGTAATTGCACGCAGTCAGGGGTTGGTATTGGTACATAAGAACTAATCAGGCCTGTGTCTTCACCGTATATATTCGATTTAACCAATTTCGAAGTCCCCCATTGCAGCGCGCGTCTCGTTCCTGTGTGACAGGTGAATTACATACAAATGGACCTGATGACAGACCTTAATGGACTGTCATGGACTCGAGGAACGGTTGACAGCTTCTCCAGTGACAGAGCCCCTGTCTCCCAACATCAGCAGCAACAGTAACATCAGCAGCAGCAATCTTAGAAATACGTACGTATAAAACAATAAGATCGTATTCAACGGTAACCGCCCTTCGTCCAGGTAATCGAAAATCAATACTGACTTTACTATTATATTTATCACGACGACCATCACAACAAGTTCTTCTGGAGACACTAATCTATTTCGCTGAGAGTACCTCTGAAACGACTGCTTAGAATACAATGCCCTCATACATCATCGATAACTGTATCGTGATAATATCATTTCACCTTGCTTCTTCTTCTTCTTCTTCTTCTTCTTCTTCTTCTTCTTCTTCTTCTTCTTGTTTTTTTCCCACCAGCTCTAACTGATGGCATCTCCCTGGAGTCTGTGTGATAGCAAGTCCCCCTTTGTGTCCAGGACTCCTCTAAGTATTCTAGCTGATTTTAATAGGTGGTAAGATGAGACCCAAGGTCTTCTTCTTCTTCTTCTTCTTCTTCTTCTTCTTTCTTCCTTCTTCTTCTTCTATGTGAGTTTTTCCCACCAGCTCTAACTGATGGCATTCCCTGGAGTCTGGTGATAGCAAGTCCCCCTTTGTGTCCAGGACCCCTCTAAGTATTCTAGCTGATTTTAAATAGGTGGTAAGATGAGACCCAAGTCGTCTTCTTCTTCGCTTCTTTTTCTTCTTCTTCTTCTTCTTCTTCTTCTTCTTCTTCTTCTTCTTCTTCTTCAATGTGGATTTTTCCCCATCAGATCTAACTAGTGGCATTTCACTGGAGTTGAGAGAAAGACTCCTCTAAGTAATTCCGCTTTTATTAGGAAGCATTTACCCAAACCACAGGTAGAATGTGACCCAAGGTCATCATCATCATCATCTTCTTCTTCTTCTTCTTCTTCTTCTTCTTCTTCTTCTTCTTCTTCTTCTTCTTCTTCTGCTATTTGGATTTTTTCCTCCAGCTCTGGTGGCATCTCACTGGAGTCTGAGTGATAACAAGTCTCCGAATATGTCCAGGGCTCCTGTAAGTATTCTCGCTGATTTTGATTTGAGATACACAAACCGTTTGCCATTGGTAAGACGGGACCCAAGTCTCAGGTAGGATGTGAACTAAGCTCTTCTTCTTCTTCTTCTTCTTCTTCTTCTTCTTCTTGTATGTGAGTTTTTCACACCAAATCTAACTGGTGACATTTCCCAGGAGTCTACAAGATAGCAAGTCTCCATAGGTACCCAGGACTCCTCTGGGTATTTTAGCTGATTTTAAAAGTAGTTATTTACATAAACCGTTTGCCACAAGGTCTTCTTCTGCTATGTGAGTTTTTCACACCAGATCTAACTGGTGACATTTCCCAGGAGTCTACGAGATAGCAAGTCTCCATAGGTCTCCAGGACTACTCTGGGTATTTTAGCTGATTTAAAAAGTAACTGTAACTAACCCATATATGGAATGCCAACAGGTAGTATCAATCCGAATCAGGGTGGGCCTTGGAGTAATGGCGATGAAGGAGTACAGATGAAGGAGTACTGATGAAGGAGTACTTCACACTCACCAGAGCTACAGAATAGAAACTTCCCTATTAGATGCTGTTTAACGTCATATCGAGGGAAGTAACACCCTCAGCTACCACCTATTATCACATACATGATTAAAAAGGGTTGGGGATTTGGCATAAGAGCAATAGCTTCTGGACAATCATAGAGGCGCTAGGTCTAGAGGTGACCAGCCTATTGATTGGAATGACCCTATATATATATATATATTATATAATATATATATATATATGTGTGTGTGTGTGTGTGTGTGTGTGTGTGTATTTGGGCAGCATTCTTCATTTATACATGTAGAATTAAACAAAAGGCACATCTCCTGTTTAACAATTTTATTTTTGATCTTTTCTAATTTTCTAGCCAACTTTTAATGTTTGGGTGGAATTGGTGGATAAGTCCACAAAAGTTCAGTTCCCGAGTACCTTTCGGCACTTCGAAGTGCATACTGGAATACATCACCCCTGATGATGGCACTTCGAAGTGCCGAAATTACTCGGGAAATGAACTTTTTGTGGACTTTATCCACCAATTCCACCCAAACATTAAAAAGTTGGCTAGAAAAATTAGAAAAGATCAAAAAATAAGATCGTTAAACAGATGTGCCTTTTGTTTAATTCTACAATGTAATTATATATATATATATATATATATATATATATAATACACAGACACAGTGTTTCGACGTTTACGACTCATCAGTGTGGCTAGACTTAACAGCTACTTCTAGCCGGGAGCGAACCTTGAGTGAATTTTCATCATTCCGATTACTTTACCTCTCAGCCATCGGTAGCTGTCAGCAAGAGGCGAACATTTAAGTGATAAGTACATACATCCAGAGATGTAGGTTACGATCACCAGAGAACTCAAGATTGTAAGCAACAGACGAGTAATACCTTTTTGGCTAAGCGTCAAAGTCTCCTCTAAAGAGCTCTACCGGGTTTTGTAAGCATATAATAATCGTCATCTTAAAGTCAGTATATATATATATATATATATATTATATATATATATATATATATATATATATATAATGGTGGGGTATTTCTTGATATTAGGATGATTCTAAGCTGGTCCATTACTCCAACAGTAATGTTGCTGCAGGGTTCAGGTCACGTTTGAGAGCTCAATGTTTAATTATTATTAAACAGAGCAAAGGAATTTTTCTTACAATATATATATATATATATATATATATATATATATATATATAATATATTATATATATAAAAGAGGGAGAGAGAGAGAGGAGGATATATAAATATAAAATATATATATATATATATATATATATATATATAATATTGATTTTAAGATGGGAATTGCCCGTTCATGACCTGGATATTAAAACCTCAGGATTGAAATCCGTTCGAAAACGAAAATTTTAACATAAATTGTTTTAAATTTGGACTCTCATCAGAAATTTTTCTCGACACAATTTTCAGAACATCTTCACAAAATAATACTAACTTCATAAGTTATTAATATTATATTTTCCCGCCAACATTTTCAGAAAAATTAATATTATAAAATGTATCCTTGCTAAATCTTTTTAAGTAATTTATTTATTTTTAATAATTCCAATTAGCGGTACGAAGAAAGAAGAAAGAAGACAGAACTAGTGCAACAATAGGCTCGGCGTAGAGAACAAAATAACTGAATAATTGTCTTACTAAGATATTATTCATATTTAATTAAACATTATAATTAGATTTATAGATAACTCTTCAAGCTGGAGATATGAAATAATTACAATACCATTCATTATTACGGATGAACAAGCCAGATCTGCAAACAAAATTGGGTTTAATTTATAAATGTGAAATTTTGAAATGCTTTCGACAGTTTAATACAAAAACCTAATTAATTTTTTAAAATGCCATTCTTATTCGTTATCATGTGTAAGAATAGTTGATTGCGATTATTGAATGGGAAATTATAGTATAATTCATAAGTAAAAGCAAAGTTGGCTGAGTGGCCTATTGTCGGTATCAACTGGACATCAAGGGAATCTACCTCCTTTTCCTTAGCACGAAGCCATCATTGTAGAAGAACAGTAGTGGTATTATTTAACCCATTACTAGGGATGATATACATTTCTCAATAGTATTAGACCAAAAGTGAACGTACTAGCTGACTGGAGTTTGTTATATATAATAGGAAGTCAGGGATCCCATGTCAAGAGAAAGTCAGACAGCGGACGGCGAACAGTGAGTGACCGACGCTCACGGTCCGTCGCGGCCAAGGGCGGTGAGACGCCACCAGCCACCCCTTTACTTCAATATCGCCAGTCATCACAGTAGTAGTAGTCATCGTCAACCCTTAGGCATTCCTCCCACCAGCCGAGGAAGAAGAAATAAATCAAAACTACTACTATACCCATGTGTTGTAGATTTCAGTAAACGACAACTACATATATTGTCTAGGTTTAGTGACGATACCCGCTACGTATGCAGATAAACGAAGTAGGAGCGTGAATTTGAGGCTGCTATATAACATATAGAATATGATGCCAGTATATAACTTATACGATTTGGAACCGTGAAATCTCCGGTATGCAACATTACTACAATGTCGCTGTTTAGTATATTATCAACTATACCATGTAACCCTCCTCCTCCTGAAAATGTCGATGGTAAAAAAATAATTAGATATTAACAACTCATCTCAAAGTCCCTGAGAAAAACAAGGGATAGAACAAGGGATTTCTTATGCTGGTGTGGAGTACCGTACCTATCGTCAGCTCACCATTTTGCCTCACAGATAAGATTTGACCAAGCTGTGCTAATCATACGCTAAGTCGGCGGAGACTCGTACCGAATTGGGAACCTCGCGATTACCTATACGGGTGCTCTAACGACTGAGCTAAACCAGTCCTTTATAAGTTATACTATACTATATAGTAGAATATACTTATATTGTATTATACTTATACCTATACTATATTGTATATAAAGTGAAGTAGAGTGGGAGAAAGCTACCACAGTAAAAAGAGCTAAAAGAAAGGAGAAACAGCAGTACCCCAACACCTACAGAAAGAATCACCTTTTGTTTGCAACCATTGCACCAGTGACTGCCATTCGAGGATCGGTCTGTTCAGCCACTCACGTGGCTGTGAGTGAGTGAAAAAAACAAAACAAAAAGC
>CM042163.1:41665149-41672649 GCA_023376005.1 Doryteuthis pealeii
AAGATCATAGATAGACAACTAGACATAAAACTAGGGGATTTTACAACAGAAGAACTCCACGTAGTCTTAAATAAACTAAAAGGTAGAAGGGCGGCGGGTCTCGATGAAATACCCCCGGAGGTATGGAAAACGGGCAAGTTCAGCGACATACTACTTAGGCTATCCAATGCAGTATATAGACAAAATAGAATAGATAAATGGACAAAAGGATGCATCCTCCCGTTCCCCAAAAAGGGAGACCTAGGAATAGCTAAAAACTACAGAGGCATAACTCTTACGGCTATCGCAGCCAAGATCTATAATGCCCTTCTTCTTAATCGCATCCGACCCGAAATAGAGAAAATTCTTAGGAAAAACCAAAACGGATTCCGTAGAAACCGTTCCACAACCTCTCAGATCCTGACTATACGACGAATCATAGAAGGGATTCGAGCAAAGAATCTAGAGGCAACGCTACTATTCGTAGATTTTTCCAAGGCATTTGATTCCATACACAGAGGAAAAATGGAACAAATACTACTAGCATACGGGCTACCAGAAGAAACTGTTGCTGCTATAATGATGCTCTACAAAGACACACAAGCAATGGTACGCTCACCCGATGGCGACACAGATTTCTTCGACATCGGAACTGGAGTCCTACAAGGAGATACACTAGCACCATATATATTTATCATATGCTTAGACTATGTACTCCGAACATCCTTAGATACCATAAAAGAAGAAGGCTTCACACTAAAAAAGGCAAGAAGCAGGCGATATCCCGCACAGAAAGTCACAGATGCAGACTACGCTGATGACCTTGCACTCATTGCAGATACACCACCACAGGCCGAGTCACTACTGCATAGCCTAGAGAAGGCTGCAAATAATATTGGCCTTCATGTAAACTCCGATAAAACAGAGTACATATGTTTCAAAAGGAAAGGAGACATAACCACACTCAACGGTAAGCCCCTTAAGCCAGTAGAACAATTCACATACCTAGGTAGTAATATCTTATCCACAGAAAGCGATGTAAATACACGAATAGGAAAAGCGTGGTCGGCCACAAACAAATTATCAGTAATATGGAAATCCGATCTCACTGACAAGCTAAAGCGACATTTCTTCCAGGCGGTGGTTGTATCAGTGTTGCTGTACGGATGCACCGCTTGGACCCTAACGAGGCGCCTCGAGAATAAGCTGGACGGGAGCTGCACAAGAATGCTGCGTGCAGTCCTGAATAAATCGTGGAAGCAGCACCCCACGAGGAAGCAGCTGTATGGCCACCTGCCCCCCATCTCACAAACCATACAAGTGAGACGGACAAGACATGCCGGGCACTGCTGGAGAAGCAAGGATGAGATCATAAGTGACGTTCTCCTGTGGAAGCCAACACACGGACATGCTAGTGTGGGCCGCCCAGCAAGGACCTACATTGACCAACTAAGCCAAGATGCAGGTTGCTGCGCAGAAGACCTCCCTGGCAAAATGAATGATAGGAAAGGTTGGCGAGAGATTGTCATGGATGTCCGTGCTAATAGCGCGACATGATGATGATGATGATGATATATACATATATACATATATATATATATATATACATTTATATATATATATGCATATATATATATATATATGCGTGTGTGTGTGAGTAGCATGAAAAAGCATTCAATAGATACAGATAATGAAAATGAATTAGAATTAAATGTTAGACCAACCACCTCCAAAATTCCCAATACTATATCTATGCCTATGTGCCAATACGTCATATATATATATATATGTATATATATATACATTTATATATATACGTATGCATATATATATGTGTGTGTGTGTGTGTGTGTGTGTGTGTGTGTGTGTGTGAGTAGCAGGAAAAAGGGTGTATACGGGACTTGCCATCAATATAATTGTGTAGCCGCTCTATATCTAAGACATCGGCTGAGGTGATAGTATATGCTCTCATACGTTTATACACATTCAATAAATACAGATAATGAATTAGAATTAAATGTTAGACCAACCACCTCCAAAATTCCCAATACTATATCTATGCCTATGTGCCAATACGTCATATATATATATATATATATATATATATATATATATATATATATATATATATGAAACTCCCCATCAATATAATTGTGTAGCCTTTATACATCTAAGACATCGGCTGAGGCGAGACATTAACGGGAAAACACATTTAACCTCGTAAGGTTTCCTTCCATTTGATTGGATCGATAGATGAGGGCTGTCACTAATTATGCGCCCCCAGTGGTCACGTCAAAATTTCGACGGACGGTTGGTGAAGGGTTGGCGTCTGGCTGGGGTCGGGCGATCGATGAATAATTGAGAAAGTGTTCGATGATCGAACGTGACTCTCTCCGCCAGGACGGCGAGGAAGGAATAACCCCTTTCGAGCTATTTTGAAGAATAAACAATTTTATTCTTATTGAATTGGGAACATGATTGGAGGTTTCCGTTGAAGGGATTGGAAAAGGGTTAAGCAAGATGGATGGGTGTATGGAAGAAGAAAAAAAAGAACAAAAAGGAAAAAGATAGGGATGTCGGAAAAGAGGAGGAGGGAAAAAGCAATAAGCAATAAATGTTTTCAGTATGTGTATTTTGGAGTAACGAAAATGGTTTAAAACAGGATTGCATCAGTATTCAACAGGGGAGGTCGAATCTTTTAAAGAGATATTTTAAAGCGACAAGGTATCTATCTATCTATCTATCTATCTATCTCTCTCTCTCTCTATATATATATATATATATAATATACCAAATTTGTTGGTAAACCCTCGCGGTGAGGAAAAAACCCGGTAAATAGTTTGATTGTAAAAATACACTACCAAACATCATCTGGGAAAAAAATTTGAAAAAAATAGAAAAAAGAGATTTTTTTGAAAAAGAGTCGATCATAGCCCTGATGAGCACTAAGCGACACTTTAAGTAGGTTTTTCTGACTCATTAGGTTTATCTCTCTCTCTCTCTCTCTCTATATATATATATATATATATATATATATATATATATATATATATATATATATATATATATATATATATATATAGATAGGATGGAGTAGAATCCGACAGTATGAGGTAGGTAAAAGGACGGTGAACAAGTAATGAAAACTCAAAACAAATCAGAGAGTTGAAACGTTTCGTCCGAATTCATAAGGGCATCTTCAGTCGATGAAATTTTGTGTATCCTCCCTCCCTTCACTTCCGTCACTTATACTCGCACAAAATTTTGCTTTCAATAAAAATCATTCGACTGAGGATGTCCGTATGAATTCGGACGAAATGTTTCAACTCTCAGATTTGTTTTGAGTTTTCATTTCCTGTTCATCCTTCTACCTACCTCATATATATATATATATATATATATATATATATATATATATATATATATATATGGGAATAAATTATGAATATAAATCCGATGATATATAGAAATAGGAAAAACAAATTAATCTTTTTTGTACTATTTGTTTTTTCTATTTATCTCTGTATATATATACTAGGCATGTCAAAAAATATCGAGATTTTTGGTACTTTTTGACATACCTTCGTCCGTGTTAAGCACGAGCAACTGAATGCCAGTCAATCAAGGCTTTTAGATAATTAACCAACCACGTATTCCAGCGTGTTGATTGGCCGATCCAGTCAACACTGCATCGAAGAGTTTATAAATCTAAGTTGTGATCCACATATACATATATAGCAAAATATTCCAACAAATATTAACCCCGATTTTTATACCGTGTTCCGTTCTTCCGTTAGGGCCCCATTTATGGGTTAAATAGATAAAAAGATTGAGTTTTAAAAGATGAAAAACACTTAAACATCATCTATATTTTAACACTCGTGTTCCTTAATTGTACGACCCGTTATCATCTTGCAACACCCTCTGGTTAGAAATGAGACCGCCCAAATCGTCCAAGAGGAGATGCAAAAATGTAAGTCCTGATTATCTGGTGTTGCTTATCTGATTAATTCTTATGTCTTCATATCGTAACCTCAGCTAAATAATAGACCATTCCTTTGTTATCATAAAGAAAGAAAGAGATGAAAAAGGACATACTACACATAAAAATATAATAAGAAAGAAAGAAAAAAGAAAGAGAGCATGGGAAAGATAGAGAGAGGGGTTGAGTGTGCGAAAGCAATGACGCTACTCTGTTTCAATCTAACACAATAAAAAGATGTAGAGAATAAAAAAAAGAAAGAAAAGAAAACAGAGTGAAAGAAAGTTAAATCAAGATTATTATACTTTTGTATGTATTTAACTATTACGCAAAAGCTCTTAAGTAAAAATATCAAACGTTATAATAATCAATTTATCATACTTTAGTATATCCACAGGTCCTGCGAATTATTATCATTTCACGCTTTAAGAGTTTTCCATGGGATCTGAGCGATAGCAAGCCTCCCAGGTTTCCAATTCTTAACAAAAATATTGTCTGGATGGTCGCGATTCTTCTTCTGATTTCCAATCCCTCCGGTTTTTTTTCCAACTTTTGGGGACCTTCCCAACTACAATCTGTATCACCTTCTGTTGTACCGGCCGTTCCTACCGGTTCTCACTATAAATAGTGAGACACCGAGTGAAAAGGCTGTACTGTTACCGTTTAGCGGCAAGCTAACCGTTCTTGTACCTTATTGTAAATACACTTGTCTCATTTTACCCTACCTCGACTTGACTTCTTTTTTTACTGTTGAATTAACATCACAACACCTTCACCCTTCTCTTCCACAGTTATTTATTTTTAGCTCTCCGACATGGTCTAAGTATTTATCCATCTTTTCGTTTTTCTTTTATCTTCATCCTGTTGTCCACCTGAACAACAAAATTCACATAACAAGTTCTCTTCTTTTTATTTAGCACTAGATCTAGTCTCCTCTTCCTTCTCCAACAATTTTCATATTTTAATACTTCATATCTACGACTACTTCAAGTGTGATCTTAATTTTAAAAAAAAACGTAATCACAAAAGCCAATATTAAGAATTGACAATTTTAAAAGCGTCTTAAACTATTTGAGGCAGCTTTGTCCGTTCTTCCACGGACACTTCTTGATTTATGGCCTCGAAGGCATCACAGAGACCTTGAACCTTTCGTACTCCATGTATCAACTCCTTACCTGTTCAGCCATCTCTGCCCTGCTCTCTTGAGCCGATTCCACGTAAAGGTCACTCGTGAATATTGCTTGCATCCGATCCGGGCCTTACTCTTCATAATTGCTGTGTGACCTTTAAACCTCATAATTCAATCCTCTCACAGTTCGTGGCTTACATTCAGAGAGAAAAAATCAAGTCGGAAGTAAAAAACTTCCTAAATAAACAAAATAAAAAATAAAGCCATGGAATAAAACAAGAATATATATATATATACATACTAGCAAATATATGCACCCTCCGGGTGCAAGTATTTAATTTTTAATGTAATGAAATATCGTATTAAATTAGAAAGTCTAATAAGAAGGCAGATAAAAAGATATGTAACAGAGTGGGGGTATAATAGAAAAATAGAAATGAAACTTACTCTTCCATCACTCCCGTCTTTCATTGCTGAATTTTACTTATTTAACTATTTAGTTAAATTAGGAAATAAAGAATAAAATGACAGTTATTTTTTCTTGTTAATGGATTTCATTTAAGATTCATTGAAGAGATTTTTGCTTATATTGATTAAAATGAAACCAAAACAATTAGAAATCAATAATACTAAGCACATATTTAATAAAATCACATTTTTAATATCAATATGCAAATTAGCCTTCCCATTCACACTGTAAACCGCTATTCTTTGTATATATAAATACAATTGCATGTTATTTGTATGTAGATATGGACAACACTAATAAAAAGGTGAAGCAATTTTATTAATAATTGAGGTTTAAATATAAATAAGATCATGAAGAATGTGATGTAAATTACGAAGGGAATTGTGACTTGAGTAGTAATATAGTTTCGGTTACAGACAGAAAAACACACAATCTCCATTATAATAAGATATATATATATATATATATATATATATATATATATATATGTCCCCCTAACACGTAAGATCACTTTGGGAGTGACTTTAATAAACTTTCACCGCCAGCATAACGCAATGATCATCTGGTTACAGATTTGATCGTAAAGTATATACACAGATATATGTATTTAAAACGGTTAAAACGCCGTTCCTTAATGGCAGTTGACGATAGCCTAGAGGTTAACGGATCGAACAGAAGTAAAATCAGTCGGGTTTCGGACCTAGTTGGAGTTAGTTGATGTGTCTAGCAACACTGATGAGACGTGAAACATCGAAATACAGTGTTTGTGGATGACTTATACACACATACACACACACACACACATATATATATATATATATATATATATATATATATATATATAATATATACCAATCCTTCCGCACACGTAGATTGTGACACAAGGTCTGTTTCTGAAGCGGAGTGTAGCCGGTTTTAATTAAGAGTCTTCATTCTCTTAGAATGGTTACCTAGCCAAGTTTAAAGTGTCCAGTCTGTCCTACTACTTATCCATAGCTGGAGGGAGGTTTGGATGCATATCTTTCCTGGATTCAAACTCGGGTCAACGAGTCCATTTCCTACGACTCTATTTCAATTGAACATAATTAAAAGATGAAAAGTAGGAAAAAAATAAAAAGAGAGAGTGAGAGTTAAATCAAATTTTTTATACATTTTACTTATTGAAATATTTAGCAATAGCCCTTAAGTAAATAGATCAAACGTTGTAATAATTAAATTATCATACTGTGGTATATCCACCGGTCCTGCTTGTAATCTATTAATATTGGAGATTCCGTCTCCATTTGTCTGTAGCCGAAACTACGTCATTACATTCGTCACAATACCGAAAATCACCAATACATAGAATAAACGACAACCCTGGAATTGTTTTTTTACTCTCCTCTTTTCTTCAGTATCAAGAAATTAACTAAAAAATTCACAAATAAATACCAACGATTTTGTGTAAAATATTCAAAATAATTATTTAATCAATAATTAATAGATGCAGGCAACATTTTATTTGAGGGAGACAGAATTAAGTTTCCATTTCAAATTGTTTTATTTTATTTATTTATTTTTTATTTTTTTACTCCTTTAATGAATTTCATGATTTTACTTATGTTGTACCATAAGTAAAATCATAAAATAATTATTTTGAATATTTTACACAAAATCGTTGGTATGTATTTGTAAAATCTTTACTTAATTTCTTGATACTGAAGAAAAGAGGAGAGTAAAAAAACAATTCCAGGGTTGCCGTCTATTCTATGTATTGGTGATTTTCGGTATTGTGACATAGGCAATGACGTAGGCAATGACGTAGGCAATGACGTAACATTGAATGTTTAAATCCCGTCCCTCTCAGACAATATCATTAAAAAAAAATTCACACCACCCGGAGAGTTTCTTGAGATTATAATTGTTCTTATTTAAAATGTTTTATATTTTCCAAATGAAAAA
>CM042163.1:41677649-41685149 GCA_023376005.1 Doryteuthis pealeii
GCAGGATAGGACTTATACACTTACCAAAGGATTCCATATCCCAGGACTTACTTACTTTAAGTCCTTTTCAACTGGCCAAGGATGGCGGTCAGAAACTTAACACATATCAACCTCAGTGGATCATTTAATGCCGACAAAGTTGTGAAATAAATTCATTCTTAATGGATAATACAATTTTGTTTATAATCTCATGTTTTTCTATTCAACCCATAGATGGGACCTTAACAGGTACTACCCCTCCTGGGTCAGAGTGGACCAGGGAGCAATGGTGATGAAGGGCTGCTCCACATTCCCCAAACCTCCAAAACTGGAACCTCACGAACAGATAGAGTTTAATGTCATTCTCAGGACATGTAGACCCTCAGCCACCGCCTTCTAGCACCCATATGATAAGAAAGATTAGGGGTTGCCATGAGGGCAATAGGGTTGGGGCAAACATACTGATTGGGGCTTGACGTAGCCAGCCGATTGATTGGAGAGGGCCTCTCCGACCGACCGTCTAGCCCAAGAAAAACCTAAAGTGGAATATTGCAAGTCATGGACTGCTCAGCCACCTGGGTTCTATCCTTAAGCATCACAGGTCGCCACCCACAGCCAACAGGTGGCCACATTGGGGGAGTCTTACTCCTCTGCAGAGGTGCAATCGGGACATTCGGGCGTGGATATGTACGTGTATAAGTATGTATGTGTGTTTAGGTTTAATGAATACCCATGTATGTATGTTTGTGTGTGTATATGTACTTGTATCAGTGCATGCGATATGTGTATGTATGTATGCACGTATATAAGTATGTGATTATTTAAATATATGTGCGTTTAGGTTTGATTAATACCCATGTATGTATGTATGTATGTATATGTCTTGTACAATCTGTAACAAAGTCTGTAAGTCAGTTTCTGGTCTTAAGAGATACATGGTGGTAAATTTTATGATCTGATACAACGGGAAGTACGTCCTCCCTATGTCATATTTGCATGAATCTTTGTGGATCTGCTGCGGGTTTGTTAAGTCATTTGAGAGCTCATGAGAAGAAAGGTTCTGGTAGTGGGGTTATAGGATTGTGAGGGACGGCAATGATCTGTAAAGATTCTGCTATTGCTACGTGCATCTATGAGTATATGCTTGTATGAGTAAATGAATGAACATGTATGTGCATATGAGTATGTGCATGTATGAGTATGTGTGTATATGAGTATTTTCACATATGGATATGTACGTGTATATGTATGTGGGTTTAGGTTTAATGAATACCCATGTATGTTTGTGTATGTACGTGTATCTGTGCATGCAGTATGTGTATGTGTATGTATGCACGTATATAAGTATGGGACCAATGAGTATGTATAAGTATGTGATTATTCATGTATATATGCGTTTAGGTCTTACATACATACCGATGTATGTATGTATGTATGTATGTTTACCAACCTCTCCGCACGAGTAGCATGTGAAATAATGTCAATTTCTTAAGCGCAGTTTAACAGGTTTGAATTCAGAGTTTTCCTTCTCCTAGACCGGTTGCCTAACCAAGGTTAAAGAGCACAGTGTGCCCTACTATCTTTCCATAGCTGGAGGGAGAATTTGATTCATACCTTTCCCAAGGGTATTAGCGCTATTTGCACTCGGGTTGACGAGTCCATTTCCCATGATTTTAACCATTACACCGCGCGCTTCCTACAGAGTGGGATATATAGGAATAGAGTTTTCCTTCTCCATGACTAGTTGCCTAGCCATAATTAAAGTACCGAGTCTGCCCTGCTATTTACTCATAGCTGGAGGTAGAATTGGATTCATACCTTTCCCAAAGGTATTAGCGCTATGTAAAATGCAATCAGCTTCGTCCAGGAATTGAACTCGGGCCTACGAGTCCATTTCTTACGGTTCTAACCATTACACCACGCGCCTTCGTATGTATGTACGCATATGAGTGCGTGCGTCTATGACTATATACATGTATGTGTGCAGGTATGTATTTATGGGAATGTGTATGCACATGTATGAATATGTGCACGTATGAATATGCACAAGTATAGGTATGTGTGCGTGTATGAGAATGTGATTATTCAAGTGTACGTGCGTTTGGGTTTAATGAATACCCATGTGTCAGTAAGGTTGAATTCTGTAAAAAGCATTCATAGATTTGTTCGTTGAATCCCCAGAAGCAACAATGTCTGAAATGGTAAGGGAACACTTCACGAACACGCCTGGCATCTGGCAAAGCGACAATGCCACAGACCAGAATGAGGCTAATTGAATTAACAACTGTGATTAATAACAAAAAATGGATTATATATATATATATATATATATATATAATATATATATATATATATATATATTGTATGTATATATATATATATATATATATATATTATATATATATATGCATATATATATATATATATATATATATATATATATATATATATATGTATGCATGTATATATATACATATATATATATTAATTGCATTGACAGATTTCACTTACCACAGATGTTTGCTAGTCTATCTTTGTAGTACATTATTATTATTATTATTATTATTATTATTATTATTATTATTATTATTATAATTATACGGTGTAGCTAACGGGACAAAAGTATAAGTTATTGTGTCTGTACCACTAATAGAAACAAACAGATACGGAAGTAGTAGTAGTAGTAGTAGTAGTAGTAGTAGCAGTAGTAATAATAATAATAATAATAATAATAATAATAGTAATAATAATAATAATAATAACACCTTATCCAAGCAAGAAGACCAGACCTAGTGTTGATTAACAAAAAAGAAAGAACTTGTCAACTGGTGGATTTTGCAGTTCCAGCAGATCACAGCGTGAAGCTGAAGGCAAACGAAAAAATGGACAAATACTTGGACCTTGCCAGAGAACTGAAGAAGTTATGGAATATGAAAGTCAAAGTGATACAAATTGTAGTTGGTACACTTGGAACAGTCCCAAAAAGGTTGGAAAAAAGATTCGAAAATCTGGAAATTTAGAGGAAGAATTGAAACCATCCAGAATACTCAGAAGCTGCAATATGCCAGAATACTCAGAACAGTCCTGGTGACCTGAGGAGACTTTTTGTCATTCAGGCTCCAGTGAAATACCATCAGCTGACGCTGATGTGAAAAACTCAAAAGGAGTGAAAATAATAATAATAATAATAATAATAATAATAATAATAATAATAATAATTCCCCATTATAAGATACTCAGGACCATTCTTAAAATGGACAAAAGAAGAACTCAGACAGATAGACCAAAGGACGAGAAAATTAATGACCATGCACAAGGCTCTCCACCCTAGAGATGATAGAGATAGATTGTATGTGTCAAGAAAGGAAGGGGGAAGAGGTCTTGCCAACATAGAGGAATGCGTAGAAACCACAATCCAACAACTTGAAGATTACACAAGGAAGAGCAAAGACAAATTACTTATGGCGGCCAACAATAGTAGAAACGGCAGATGGACAAACAGAAAAAACGACAAAGACTAGAAAACAAAAATGGGAAGAAAAACAATTATATGGACGCTTCAAACGACAATAGATGAGGTTGCACATGAAAAGACTTGGACATGGTTAAGAAAGGAAACCTCAAAAGAGAAACAGAATCACTTATAATTGCTGCACAAAATAATGCCATAAGGACAAACTACATCAAAGCGAAAATTGATAAGACCCAACAAGATAGCAAATGTAGACTTTGCGGTAATAGAGATGAGACTGTTAACCATATACTCTGCGAATGTAGCAAACTAGCACAACGAGAATACAAAACAAGACACGACTGGGTTGGGAAGATGATCCACTGGGAATTATGCAAGAAATTAAACTTTGACCACACAACAAAATGGTATATGCATAAACCAGAATCTGTTCTTGAGAACGAAACGCACAAAATTCTCTGAGACTTTGAAATTAAAACGGATCACCTTATCCCAGCAAGAAGACCAGACCTAGTGTTGATTAACAAAAAAGAAAGAACTTGTCAACTGGTGGATTTTGCAGTGCCAGCGGATCACAGGGTGAAGTTAAAGGAAAATGAAAAAATTGACAAATATCTGGACCTTGCCAGAGAACTGAAAAAGTTATGGAATATGAAAGTGAAAGTTATACCAATTGTAGTTGGTGCACTTGGAAAAGTCCCAAAAGGATTAGAAAAGGGTTTGGAAAGTTTGGATATCAGAGGAAGGATTGAAACCATTCAGAACACTGCACTGCTGCAATCTGCCAGAATACTCAGAAGAGTCCTGGAGACCTGAGGAGACTTGCTGTCACTCAGACTCCAGTGAAAGACCATCAGCTAACACTGATGTGAAAACTCAAAAGGAATAATAATAATAATAATAATAATAATAATAATAATAATAATAATAATAATAATAATAATAATAATAATAATAATAAACTAGCACGACGTACTGGTCAAAGAGATTCACTCGGAATTGGGCGAAATTTTCATCGCGCAATTAAATGGTATATGCCGAAACTGGAATCCACCCAAGAGAATGAGACTTGCAAACTTCTATGGGACTTTGATATACAGGCCAGTCACGTACCACGAGCTATAAAACCAGACCGAATGCTAATTAACAAGAAGAAAACTTGTGATCCAGTGGATTTTGCCGTACCAGCGAATCACGGAAAAAAACGAAGAGATAGAAAAATATTTGGATATGGCCAGAGAATTGAAAAAAATGTGGAACAAGAACGTAAAGATCGCACCAATTGTACTTGGTGCCCTTGGAACGGTTTCCAAGAATTTGGAAAAGAATCTGGGGGAACTGGAAATCAGAAGAAGCATAGAGACCATCCAAAAATCAACATTGTTAAGATCGGCTGGTGTGAAAATCTCGCAAGGGTTGAAATCAGACATTGCCAGAGAAATGAAAAAAAATATCGTAAATCGTAATTGGCGACCTGAAAAAGTGCTGGAAATAAGAGAAGGAATCGAGACCATCCAAACAAGAGAATAGTTAAAATCGGCTAGAATATTCAGAAAAGTCCTGGAGACCTGAGGAGACTTCTTATCACAGCCTCCAGTCAACCACAAGTTAAGGCGGTTGTGAAGCTCTCATGGAGTCAAATAATAATAATAATAATAATAATAATAATAATAATAATAATAATAATAGAGACTGTTAACCATATAACCATATACTCTGCGAATGTAGCAAACTAGCACAACTAGAATACAAAACTAGACACGACTGGGTTGGGAAGGTGATCCACTGGGAATTATGCAAAAAATTAAATTTTGACCACACAACAAAATGGTATATGCATAAACCAGAATCTCTGGGACTTTGAGATAAAAACGGATCACCTTATCCCAGCAAGAAGACCAGACCTAGTGTTGATAAACAAAAAAGAAAGAACTTGTCAACTGGTGGATTTTGCAGTGCCAGCAGATCACAGGGTGAAGCTAAAGGAAAATGAAAAAATGGACAAATATCTGGACCTTGCCAGAGAAGTGAAAAAGTTATGGAACATGAAAGTGAAGGTGATACCAATTGTGGTTGGTGCACTTGGAACAGTCCCAAAAGGATTAGAAAAGGGTTTGGAAAGTTTGGATATCAAAGGAAGGATTGAAACCATTCAGAACACCGCACTGCTGCAATCTGCCAGAATACTCAGAAGAGTCCTGGAGACCTGAGGAGACTTGCTGTCACTCAGACTCCAGTGAAAGACCATCAGCTAACACTGGTGTGAAAACTCAAAAGGAGGTAATAATAATAATAATAATAATAATAATAATAATAATAATAATAATAATAATAATAATAATAATTGAAACCATTCAGAACACTGCACTGCTGCAATCTGCCAGAATACTCAGAAGAGTCCTGGAGACCTGAGGAGACTTGCTGTCACTCAGACTCTAGTGAAAGACCATCAGCTAACACTGATGTGAAAACTCAAAATGAGTAAATAATAATAATAATACAAATAAAAATCTAAAATTAGACAGAAAAATTCTCTGAGATTTTGAGACACGAACTGATCACCCAATCCGGGCCAAGAGATCAAACCTAGTATTGATTAACAAGAAGAAAAGAAGTTGTTTTCTAGTGGATTTAAGCGTTCTAGTAGACCGCATAATTATAATAAAAGAAAGCTAAATCTTCACCAATACCTAGACCTTGCCAAAGAGCAGAAAAATATTGTAGACTAAGCTATTTTTGTCTTCTTCGAAAGTTCCCCAAATACCTAGAAAAAGGCTAGGAGAAACGGATATCAGAGGGTAAATTGAAACTATCCAGATCACAGCAATTTAAAAATTAGCTAGGGTACTTATCAGATGAGACTTGCTGCCACTTTCTGGGATTTCGAAATACAAACATGACCTAATTCTGTCCAGAAGACAAATAGCGTTAATTAACAAAAAGAAAAAATCCTCTTGTGGATTTTGCTCTCCCGACACATCACTGGTTAAAAATGAAAGAAAACAAAAAGATAAACAATTACATGGATCTTGCCAGAGAACTGAAAAACTGTGGAACATAAAGGTACCGATCGTACCAATTGTAATTGGCATCCTTGGAACGGTCCACAAGAGGAAATGAGTTTAGATGAAATAGAAATCAGAGGAATCGAGATCATCCAATCAACAACATTGTTAAGATAAGCTAGAATATGCGGACAGGTCCTGGAAATCTGAAGAGACTTTCTGTCACTCAGCCACCAGTGTAAGACCACCACTTAAGACGGATGTGAAAAGCTCTCAAGGAGTGTTTTGTTGAATAAAACTCAATTTCTTTGTTGTTCACAAAGCACTTCGTCGCTGACTGCCGTCTCGCGTCGGTCAGCTGCTTCTGCTCACTGCCTAGCTCTCCACTCACTTGGTTTTTATGGGTACAGTCCCCCAACATCCGGGCACATCAGTCGAACCTCGCGTCCGTGCAACGCACAATTCACGTGCATTCGGATGGATGCGTGTAGGTACCAACATGTGGGCACCTGAATTGCACCTCGCGTCCATCCTGTGCCTAAATCACATTTGTTTTTGCATGCGGGAGGACGCGGGTTCGATCCCAGTAGGCAAGACAAAGTCTTGCTCTTTTTCGTTCTCCATCACAGAGTGAAATAACAATGATAACATAAGCCCGTAAGTTACTGCAGCGGCGAACACTTCGTTTCCAGTAGTTGTTTGGCTCTATAACAGCAAATTCCAAAGATTTTTGTAGAGATGCTTCTCCAGGAATCCGTCATACATGACCAAACATGGACCACTGTGGTTGCTCCAGTCTTGTTGATATGGTGTTACAAATATTGTACAGAGCCTTGTCGGAGATTAGGCCATTTGGTCACCGGTGTCCGGTGACAGTTCACAGACATTTGTGGGGACAGGCCTCTGGGTCTTTAGCTTTCTTGGGTTGACTTCTTAGGTGTTGCTAAATCTCTGTGCCTACTTGTTCCTATTAATTAGTTTATTTTTGACGTCTTTTATTCGCCCCAAACCCATACCTTCATTTGACCAGTAAGCCACCTGTAC
>CM042163.1:41692649-41695549 GCA_023376005.1 Doryteuthis pealeii
AGAGAGAGAGAGAGAGAGAGAGAGAGAGAGAGAGATGTGTGTGTGTGTGTGTGCAGAGACATATATATATATCTATATATATATATGTGTGTATATGAATTTTTGACCGAAACAGATGCTGAAATCACAGAACAATACAAAGTCTTTACACACACACACACACACACACACACACACACACACATATATATATATATATATATATATATATATATATATATATATATATATATATATATATATTCCAAATATACATAGTTTTCCTGATGATGTAAATACTTCTCTTGAAATGAATGTCTCCCATACTGTTTAAATAGAAATATTCAAGCAGTTGTTTTTTAGGGGGTTTGCATCACATAAAAAATTAAAAAGCGATGAAAAAATTGATAAATTCGAAATATGTAAACAAAGGATGAGATGAAATGAAATGTAAAATCCCCTCTCTCTTCTTCCCCGTCACAAAATGAGCATCTTCATGAACTTGCAGTGAACGGAACGTTTTGAATGGATTACGTGTTTTTTTTTTCTTTTCTGTTTTATTCAGAGAGGCACTGATACATTTTTTTCTTTTCATTTGCGTTTTTCATTCTTTTTTATTTTTTCAATATGGCGTTGAAAAACACGGAAGTTCTAATATTTCTGTAATCTTATGTTAAGTTTATTTCCTTTTATATTTTATAAACGCCGCTTTTTTCCCGCACTTTTTGTGGTTTGTATATTCACGATGAAAAACTGTAGAAAGAAAAATAATCAAACATGGTGGACAGCCATAGATATTCGACAAACATTACCGAACATATAACACGAAATCCGTTCTGAAAATCATTGCCTTAAACAAAAGATAAAATTCAGATTGCATCCAAATTAAGTACCTCAACGTTAGGGAAACCGATAGCATAAACGGTTAACCTCAAAAATATGAAATCTCCAAACTGAGTTCAAACTCCAGCTGGGGCGAGGTTGACTTCATCTGGAATTAAGGCCTTGATTCACGAGAAAGAGATTATATATATATATACAAATGGATTCGTCGACGCGAGTTCAAATCATTGGCGACGCTGTTTGCATTTTTTACATAACGCCAATATCTTATTCTACTTCTAGCGATGGGTACATAGTAAGAGAGTCTCGGCTCTTTAACCTTGGCTTGGCAACCAGTCTAGGAGAAGAATAATTCTGAATCCAAGCTTTTTAAAGTCCTCTTAAGAAATTGAACTTGTGTCACAGCCGGCTCGTGCGGACGGGCTGGTATATATATATATATATATAATCCACAAACACGTGTTTTGACTTATCAAGTCTCTTCAGTATGGCCAGACATTAATACACACATCTGTGTGTATGTAAAGGCCGTCATAGAGTGCTCCATGCCTTTTATAGGAGAGCGTTGCGTTCATGCTTTAGTTGGCGGTGATCAGCGAAATCCCCTCCAAAATGCTCAACCCCAGGGGGATGGGGAGCATATATAGTCATCCACAGACACGTGTTTTGACTTATCAAGTCTCTTCAGTGTGTCTAGACATTTTGTGAGCTACCTACAGCCGGGATAGAAATCCGTACGTTTCAGCAACAGTCGGACAGCTTAACTGCTTAACTATCGTCACCCACAGAATACGAAGGGGATTTTAACTGTTTTAATACACACATCTGTAAGGCCGTCAAAGAGTGTTCCATCCCTTATATATAGAGCGTATATATATATATATATATATATATATATATATATATATATATATATATATATATATATATATAAGTATAGATAAAGGATATGAAACACAAAATGCTGTTAAAATGAAAACATTTTATATCATATTCATAGCTAATATTGAACAATATTTCGATTTATAAAAATCATCTTCAGAGCTTGTTTTTATCCGGACTCATCGAGAGAGAATAGAAAATAATTTAAATTCAAAACAAAAACATTGATGTTTATATATATATATATATATATATATATATATATATATATATACACATACATTTCTCTACGCTTCTTCTTCTTTCTTTCTTTTGTTCTTTTTACCCCTCTTCTTTTTTCTTTATTTTCTTTGCCTCTTCTTTCTTTTTTCACCTCTTCTTTCTTTTTTCTTTCTTTTGTTCTTTTTCTCATCGCTTGTTTCTTTCTTCTTTTCTTCCATCCTTTCGCCGCTCGAACTTAATTCATTTATTTATTTTTCTCCGCCATCTTCCTTCCTTTCTTTCTTTCTTTCTTTCTTTCTTTCTTTCTTTCTTTTCTCCATCTCTTCTTTCTTTTTTTTCTTCCTTTCTTTTCTCCACTCCTTCTTCCTTTCTTCCTTCTTTCTTTTTTCTTTCTTTCTTTCTTTCGTTCTTTTTCTCCACCTCTTCTTTCTTTTTTTTCCTTTCTTTTCTTCACCTCTTCTTTCTTTCTTTCTTTTCTCCGTTCGAACTTTAATAATTTATTTCGTTTTTCTTCACCTCTTCTTTCCTTTTTCTGTCTGTAATTCTTTCTTTCTTTCTTTCTTTTGTCCATCTCTTACTTTTTTCTTTCTTTCTTTTCTACACCTCTTTTTTCCTTTTTCTTTCTTTCTTTCTTTATTTTTACCACTCCTCCTTCCTTCCTTCATTCCTTCCTTCCTTCCTTCCTTCTTTCTTTTTTTCTTTCTTTTCTCTACCTCTTCTTTTTTCTTTCTTTTTTCATCTCTTCTTTCTTTCTTTCTTTTCTTCCTTTCTTTTCTCTCCCTCCTACTTTCTTTCTTCTTTCTTTCTTTTTCCACCTCTTCTTTCTTTTTTCTTTCTTGCCTTTCTTTTCACCACTCATACTTCCTTCTTATCTTTTTTCCTTCTTCTTTCTTCTTTCTCTTGCTTCCATTCTCTTTTTTTTTTCTTCTTTTCTCTCTCCACCAACACGCCATAAGACCCACACTCTCTCTTTC
>CM042163.1:41695649-41710649 GCA_023376005.1 Doryteuthis pealeii
GAGAGAGATATGAACGTCTCTTTTACTACCATGCTGGCTGTAACTCCGGATCTAACTAGTTCTCCACGTGGATTTGTGGTTTTGCCTCTGGGTCAAAAGTTCCTAACGGTCTGTAACTTTCCATTTGGGCTCTTTGTATTCTCCCTACATGGTGTTGTCAATAATCTATGCTACCACTAGATTATTATATTATATATGGGGTCATTTAATAAATAAGGTGAATATTGCCTTGGAGTTGAGAAATAGGATGCACCCTTTTTTATCAATCTATAGTGATGGGTCTTTCATGTCCAGAATACTGTCAGCATGACCTTCTTTACTGACCTCTGCCCCGAACCATTTTCTTTACTGCGAGTCAGGGCGTTTCCATTCATGGACTATCTTTTCTTTATAGGGAACATGTTTAGCCTATTTCTAAAACATTTTTATATTAAAAAAAAAAAATGATTCTCCGCACACATCACATGTTCCTCTTTAACTTTTCATTGGTTTTCCCTTCTCAGCCACTATGAATTTTAGGGCAGACTCTATTTCTAGAACACTTCGTTTGATTTGGGGCCATCTTGAATAGCTTCAAAACAAATATTCATAAGAGATTGAAATAATTTTCACTATAAATCGATTTCAAATAATGCAGAGTTTATATGTATGGAAAAAGTTCTGAAAATAAATAAAAAACTGTTTTTGTCAAAAAAAGACAAAAAGAAATCAAATCTATTGAATAACCTTAGGCTAGAAACCAGAAGGTTCCTAGTTCGATACCGGTCTTCGCCGAACCTCAGCGGTATGAAGTAGCACCAGGGATCTGTGTGGTAAAGTAAGAGCTGATGGTAGGTGTGGCGCTCCACTCAGACGCAAAACAATCTCCTTGGTCTAGCGCATTTGAACAAGGGGATAGACCCCCTCGCTGACTGGTTGATTACCATTTAGGCCGCCCCGCGACTTTACTTACATTATTATATATATATATATTTATATATTATATATTTGCTTGTACCAGAAATTTTATTATATATATATATATATATATTTAATATATATATATAATATATATATTAATAAATTAAAATATAAAGTCGACAGAGTGACGTTTGTCGGTATCAGTTTGTAACTACGAGGAAGTTAGCCCTTATTTGCTAACGCTAGACCAGAGACGTTGTTTTACTCTGGTGAACACCATACCTATAGTCACTTTCAACTTTACCGAACAGATCAGATTACCCAAGCTGTGCTACTCATGTGTGAGTTGGCGAGGAACCGGCATTTAAACCCGGAACCTTTGTTATTCCGAGGGCGGGTGCCTCTACCGACTAAGATAAACATGCTCGGTTTATATGAATCTCCGCAAATATGGTACCGGAAATAATTAAGATGGGCGGGAATAAAAAAAAATACCCTCCACCTTATCCAACCAAAACCCCTCTTTAAGGAACAGTATTGTCTCTTGTTCCACATCAATCCACAATCACATTTTCCCTAAAGGCAATATTTAAAAAGAAACCATTGTCGCACAGACAATATGCAGAAAATCATTTCCTAACATCAATATAAGATTTTGAATGAGCAAACTGGCAATCCGGGCGCGGATGCAACTATAGGAACATTGAAGATGCCAATTAGAGGGAAATTGCCTTGTAAAAAAATCTGATTTACAAAGCTCCGAAAATGGGAGATATGATAATGAAAAAGGTGTATATCGGAGTTAGAATGCAAATGCAGATTCCGAAATCATAAAACAGCTTTTTGGTATATATAATATATCACACTAACACTACACTGGCCTGTCACGGATAGAAGATAGTTTATGCTTTACCAACCGCTCTGGCAGGAGGAGGATGTGACACAAGTAATTTTTTAAACGGATGTTAACCGGTTTAAATTCAGGTGTTTCCTTCTTCGAGTATAGTATGAGAAATGTACACACAAGACTATCAAATAAATCGTAGAAAAGAAATATAAACTCAATACAGTAATAATTTGAATTACGAGTGCCCCAATTTACGAGTTTTCCAAATTAACGACCTGTCAGTTGCTCGACTATTTGCTTTTGAGTTGAGACTAAAACTTAATATATATATATATATATATATATATATATATATATATATATATATGTTAATACGTCACAAAAACTTTTAATTTTTCAAAATCTATTTACGTAAAAATATTTTTATAAAAAGATAGACATTAAAATATATTACTGCACATAAATCATTACATTATGTTTTTTATGCAATACATTGATATTTTTCTTATTAAAAAAGGACCGTATGACATTTAGCACCCCTTTTTTATTCGATTTAAAAGGACATGATTTTTCATTTACACCGTCAATATTCGGTTATTTTTAAAGACAATTTTTTAGATTTTTTTTAATTAGAAAATAACCCTATCCCTAACCCTAACCATAAACCCTTAACAAACACCGGATATTTACGGTGTAAATAAAAACATGTCCTTTCTTAAATCGAGATCAAAAAGGGGTACTAAAGGTAATATGGTAAAAAAAACTTTTACAAAATGTGAATGTGTGTGTGTTTTTAAAAATTATTTTTAAGGGATCGGTGTTGTTGTTGATGGTGATGGAAGTGGTATTTTCAGTTACCTTTCCCATCGTCTTGGTTTTGTTTAGACTTATGGCAGTTGAAGTCTGAAAGGCATGGGTGACATGTCCATGAGGCGTAATTGGAGGCAGTTTAAAAACGATAATTGCGACATCTTGTTAGCCAATAAGACAAGCTGAATAAGCAAAAAGCTAAACCTAGAATCGCAATCATTTTTTATCACACCTTGTTATATGTGGTAGGAATAGTTTAGTTTCTTGGAAAGTGAAAGGGTATGGGGCACCCAGTGGGAATCAACTGGCTAATGGAATAGTCCATTGTGGGTTGACGAGCCTTCGTTAACCTTTACCTCTACGCCGAAAACGTATTGCCTTTAGAATTAGGCTAATTTCTTGTATGCTATGACAGCATGGCTTAGGTGAAATTTTTCGCATGATAGACATTTCATATAACTTGCCAAAGAAAGTATGTCTACTACAATTGAAGATAATATATATATATATACATATATATTATATATATATTATATGTGTGTGTGTGTGTGTGTGTGTGTTGTGTGTGTGTGTGTGTATGTTTGTGTTTGGTGTGTGAGCGCGTGTGTCTGTATGTATGTTAGTGTGTCCGTTTTGTTTTGTGTGTCTGTGTCCATGTGTGTGTTGGGAAAATATTGGAGGGGGGGTGCTGCAAATCTGGCTTACTGCTAACCACTTCACCAGTGAGTGACCTTATTTATCTCTCTCTCCTCTCTCTCTTCTCTCTCTCTCTCTCGCTATATATATATATATATATATATATATATATATATATATATATATATATGTAAACAAAAAGAAATTAAAAAAAAAAAAAATTTCTGAGAACAAAATACATTTTGCGGACCTTCCTTTTTATAAAATATTGAATTTTCTCCCCGTTGAACCAGAACAGCATTTTTATATTTATATATTATATATATATATATATATATATATATATATTATATATAGTAGAAATAACAAAAAGACTTAGAGATTTAGATTATAGATTTCTTCTCTGGACTTTTGGATTAATAATATATATATTATATATTATATATATATTAATATATATATATATAAATATGTTGTGTGTGTGTGTGTGTGTGGTGTGTGTGTGTGTGGTGTGTGGTGTGTTTTCATAAAATAGATTAAAAAACACAATATTCATCAATTTGATTCTGATGTTTACTCTTTTCCATGCTTCTAAGATTACCCCATTTTTCCCAACACATATACCGATAGAGAAGCATATATGAACTCTATAACACGATATATATATATATTTAGGTCTACAAATATACACACACTCACGCACGAAACCCACGCATATATATATATAAATTCTAATATATATAATTTTTCTTTCTTTATATAAACACACACACATAACACACACACACATAAAACCACACACACACACTCACGCCACGAACCACGCAATATATATAAACATCATTTGTTTTTTCATAAATGTTAAATTTATATATATTTGTGTGTGTTTGTGTGTGGGTGGGTGTTATGTGCGTGTATGTAAGTGTGTGTGTTTATAAAAAAAAGAAAAAATTTATATATTAGAATTTTTTTTTCTCCTCCTAAGCGCCCAATTCCATAGACAGGCCGAGGTGTATAGCTTTGGGTTGAACAAAAGAATTCGATAATGACAAGGTCGAAATGAAACGTGTTGAAAAAGAGTCCTTCACTAATTGTAAACAGAAAGAAAATGGCATTTGAGCAAAGCTTACAGAAGTATATCCGATTACTGTGGAGATTACTTAATTATGTCTCTGTTATAGTTCAGTGAATGGGTCGCCTCCGTGGTGCGTTTGATTAGCAGGAGGAAGTGCAGAACGATACGCACTGAAGGAAGAAGTGAAAGAATGTAAGTGAGCAAAAAAGTAAGTACTTTTTAAAATAGTAAGTAAATCAGAAAGGAAGAAAGAAGAAAATAAACACACACACACACACACACACAAATATATATATATATAAAGTAAAAGTCGTCGGGGCGGCCTAAAGTCGGTATCGGCCAGACAGCAAGGGAGTCTATCCCCTTTTCACTACCGCTAGACCAAGGATGTTATTTTAGCATCTGAGGTGGAGCGCCACACCTACCACCAGCTCCTCACTTTATCGCACAGATACCTGTGCTACTCATTCGCTGAGTTGGCGAGGGCCAGTATCGAATCAAGAACCTGTGATTCCTAGCCAAACACTCTAACCGACTGAGCTAAACGGCCCTACCAACACCTTCCGCACGAGCAGGATGTGACACAAGGTCAATTTCTTAAGCGAAGTTCAACAGGTTTTAATGCAGTTTTCCTTCCTAGACCGATTGCTTACCCAAGGTAAAGAGCCTGTCTGCCCTACTATATATCCATAGCTGGAGGGAGAGTAGGATTCATAGCTTTCCCAAGGGTATTAGCGAATGTAATTACCACATCCAGTATTTGAATTCAGGCCGACGAGTCAATTTCCCATGGGCTTTAACCATTACACCACGCGCTTTCCAATACACACACACAACACACACCACACACACACACACAATCATATATTATATATATTATATATATAATATATATATTTAGGGTAGCGTGATATGAATCAACGATGCTTGATAACTAATAGTTTCTCGCCTATGCGATTTTCAAACAACTCGATTTTTCTTTTCTTATTTATCTCGTTCTTTTCATATCTTTTTTCATGTTCCTTTATCCTTTTTACTAATATATATTACGTATATATAATATATAAATATATATACAGTTTACTCTCATCAATGCGGCTCGACTTTTTAACAGCTATCTCTAGCCGGGATCGAAACCACGTCAGAAATTTTTCGTCTGCGAATTCCTTATGCTTGGGCCTCAGCGGCTGTTAGTCTGGGGTGAACAATTAATTGATACATACTCACATGATATTGTTTTTACAATCCCCAGAGACTCAAGTCTATAAACAACAACAGGTGAGTACGACTTACGCTAAACGGTGAAATTTAATTAATGTCTCCCCTACAGTGCCTACTATGGGAATTGGGAGTATATATAATATTATATATAATATATATATATATATTATGTGTGTGTGTGTGTGTATGTGTGTGTGTGTGTGTGTGTGTGTATTGAATTTTTTTTAGAAAAGGCAAATGATGTTATTAGTTTGCTGACAGATCTGTTTCGACCTTTTAATAAGGCGGTCTTCTTCAAGAGCAACTATATTTATGAAGGAAAGACGGAATAAATAAACCGTTAATCAGGAGGGGTACAAACGAACGCTCACGTTCAGGGGCCGGAATTTTAAAAAATTGAAAATGCGTATTCTGTGCTAAAAATAAAATAAATTTTATTTTTAAAAATCAGAAGCATTATTATCCATAAGAAAAACTCAAAAGAGTTTGAAGTAAAAAATATATATAAAAAAAAGGTATCAAAAAATGTTCAGGATGTATTCCAGCTACAAAAAGCAAGTTTTAAAAAGTCCACAGCACAATTGAAGACGAGGGGAAATTTCGGAAATTTTATAATGTTGACAAATTCATAGTGTTGCGGTCCTTATCGTATTCGAAAATTTAGCCTCCGGTAATGATGTTAAAAATCCAGATTTTTTTTTCAATAGACAATATGAAGTAAATGGAAGTGAATCCGACAGTATGAATTGGAACATTTTTTAGAAAAAATCAAATGATGTTATTAGCTTGCTGACAGATTGTTTCGACCTTTTTAAGGAGGCGGTCTTCTTAAGAGCAACTATATTTTTAGGAAGGAAAGATGGAATAAATAAACTGCTACAGGTGGGTACAAAGAACGCTCACATTCAGGCCGGAATTTAATTTTTTTGAAAATACGTATTCTGTGTTAAAAATAAAATAAATTTTATTTTAAAAAATCAGAAGCATTATTATCCATGAGAAAAACTCAAAAAAGTTTGAAGTAAAAAATATATAAAAATGTATTCAAAAATGATGTAGAAGGATCGTGAACAAGAAATGAAGACTCAAAACAAATTGAGAGTTGAAACGTTTCGTCCGAATTCATAACGGACATACTCAGTCGAATGATTTTTATTGAAAGCAACTAACTCACCCCGCTACTAACTGCACCCCGCTACTAACTCACCCCCACTCACCAATTTCACATTATCCTCGCACGAAATTTTGTTTCAATAAAAATCATTCGACTGAGATGTCCGTATGAATTCGGACGAAACGTTTCCAACTCTCAGATTTGTTTTGAGTTTTCATTTCTTGTTCACCATCCTTACCTACCTCATATATATATATATATATGTAAAATGGAAAAGGAATTGATCCGACAATATGAGGAAAAATGAGTAAAGAAAAGAAATGTAATGGATAAAATGAATTTAAATCGATATCACATTAATCGATATATCACTTACACATGTGTTTCGGTCAGTTTATGTGTGTGAAAATATTCGCACATACAAGAATCGACCCTTCATCAGAGTGAACATTTATTTTTAGAAAAATAACTGACGCGAAACACATGTGTAGTGATATCGATTATGTGATATCGATTAATTCATTTATCCATTTACATTTCTTTCTTTACTCATTTTTCCTCATATATAATAATTATATATATATATAATATATATTGTGTGTGTGTGTGTGTGTGTGTGTGGTGTGTGTGTAAGGCTACTTAATGCTATTGGACAACACCAGATAAAAGCAACCAAGAAAATGTAAATAATAAAATATAAATATATTAATAAAAAGAAAAGACAACAACACTTAAACTTACACAAAAAGAAAAAAAGAAACAAAGAAACAAAGAAACAAAGAAAGAAAAGAAAGTGTAGATAAGGAGGGGTAGGGACAGGGGAGGGATACAGAACGCAAGAGAACACATCAGCACATCGTAATTGCACGCAGTCAGGGGTTGGTATTGGTACATAAGACTAATCAGGCTGTGTCTTCACCGTATATATTCGATTTAAACCAATTTCGAAGTCCCCCATTGCAGTGCGCGTCTCGTTCCTGTGTGACAGGTGAATTACATACCAATGGACCTGATGACAGACCTTAATGGACTGTCAATGGACTCGAAGGAACGGTTGACAGCTTCTCAGTGACAGAGCCCTGTCTCCCAACATCAGCAGCAACAGTAACATCAGCAGCAGCAATCTTTAGAAATACGTACGTATAAAACAATAAGATCGTATTCAACGGTAACCGCCCTTCGTCCAGGTAATCGAAAATCAATACTGACTTTACTATTATATTTATCACGACGACCATCACAACAAGTTCTTCTGGAGACACTAATCTATTTCGCTGAGAGTACCTCTGAAACGACTGCTTAGAATACAATGCCCTCATACATCATCGATAACTGTATCGTGATAATATCATTTCCTCCTTGCTTTTTTTTCTTTTCCACCATCCTCATCATCACTATCCTTCTTCTTCTTCTTCTTCTTCTTCTTCTTCTTCTTCTTCTTCTTCTTCTTCTTCTATGTGGGTTTTTCCCATCAGATCTAACTGATGGCATCTCCCTGGAGTCGAGTGATAGCAAGTCCCTTTGTTTCCAGGACTCCTCTAAGTATTCTAGCTGATTTTAATGGGTGGTAAAGATGAGACCCAAGTCTTCTTCTTCTTCTTCTTCTTCTTCTTCTTCTTTTCTTCTTCTTCTTCTTCTTCTTCTTCTATTTGTTTTTTTCCCACAGCTCTAACTGATGGCATCTCCCCGGAGTCTGAGTGATAGCAAGTCCCCCTTTGTGTCCAGGACTCCTCTAGTATTTCTAGCTGATTTTAATAGATGGTAAGATGAGACCCAAGTCTTCTTCTTCTTCTTCTTCTTCTTCTTCTTCTTCTTCTTCTTCTTCTTCTTCTTCTTCTTCTTCTATGTGAGTTTTCACCATCAGATATAACTAGTGGAATTTCACTGGAGGTTGAGAGATAGCAAGTCCCCGTAGGTCTCCAGGACTCCTCTAAATACCCCGCTTTTATTAGGAAGCATTTACCCAAACCATAGGTAGAATGTGACCCAAGGTCATCATCATCATCATCATCATCATCATCTTCTTCTTCTTCTTCTTCTTCTTCTTCTTCTGTTTGGATTTTTTCCTCCAGCTCTAACTGGTGGCATCTCACTGGTGTCTGAGCGATAGCAAGTCTCCGAATATGTCCAGGGCTCCTGTAAGTATACACGCTGATTTTGATTTGACATACACAAAACGTTTGCCATTGGTAAGACGGGACCCAAGTCTCAGGTAGTATGTGCCCCAAGGTCTTCTTCTTTTTCTTCTTCTTCTTCTTCTTCTTCTTCTTCTTCTTCTTCTTCTTGTATGTGAGTTTTTCACACCATATCTAACTGGTGGCATTTCCCTGGAGTCTGATAGATAGCAAGTCCCCATTGGTACCCAGGACTCCTCTGGGTATTTTAGCTGATTTTAAAAGTAGTTATTTACATAAACCGTTTGCCAAAAGGTTTTCTTCTGCTATGTGAGTTTTTCACACCAGATCTCACTGGGGACATTTACCAGGAGTATACGATATAGCAAGTCTCCATAGGTCTCCAGGACTACTCTGGGTATTTTAGCTGATTTAAAAAGTAACTGTAATTAACCCATATATGGGTTGCCAACAGGTAGTATCAATACGGATCAGGGTGGACATTAAAGTGATGGCGGCGAAGGAGTACAGATGAAGGAGTACTTCACACTCACCAGGGCTACAGAATAGAAACTTCCATGTTAGATGCAGTTTAACGTTATATCGAGGGAAGTAACACCCTCAGCTACCACCTATTATTACATACATGATTAAAAAGGGTTGGGAATTTGGCATAAGAGCAATAGCTTCTGGACAATCATAAAGGCGCTAGGTCTAGAGGTGACCAGCCTATTGATTGGAATGGCCCTATATATATATATATATATATATATATATATATATATATATATATATATATATATTGTGTGTGTGTGGTGTGTGTATTTGGCAGCATTCTTCATTTATACATGTAGAATTAACAAAAGGCACATCTCCTGTTTTAGCAATTTTATTTTGATCTTTTCTAATTTTCTGGCCAACTTTTTAATGCTTGTGTGGAATTGGTGGATAAGTCCACCAAAGTTCATGTCCCGAGTACTTTCGGCACTTCGAAGTGCCATACTGGAATACATCACCCCTGATGATGGCACTTCAAAGTGCCGAAATTACTCGGGAACTGGACTTTGGTGGACTTATCCACCAATTCCACCCAAACATTAAAAGTTGGCTAGAAAATTAGAAAAGATCAAAAATAAAAAATTGTTAAACAGATGTGCCTTTTGTTTAATTCTACATGTATAATATATATATATATATATATATATATATATATATTATATAATACACAGCACAGTGTTTCGACGTTTACAACTCATCAGTGTGGCTGGACTTAACAGTTACTTGTAGCCGGGAGCGAAACTCGACTGAATTTTCATCATTCCGATTACTTTACCTCTCGGCCATCGGTAGCTGTCAGTAAGAGGCGAACATTTAAGTGATAAGTACATACATCCAGAGCTGTACGTTACGATCACCAGAGAACTCAAGTTTGTAAGCAACAGACAAGTAATACCTTTTTGGCTAAGCGGTGAAAGTTCGTCAAAGTCCCCTCTAAAGAGCTCTACGGGTTTGTTAAGCATATATAATCCTCATCTTAAAGTCAGTATATATATATATATATATATATATATATATATATATTATATATATATATATATGGTGGGGTATTTCTTGATATTAGGATGATTCTAAGATGGTCCTTTACTCCAACAGTATGTTGCTGCAGGGTTCAGGTTTACGTTTGAGAGCTCAATGTTTAATTATTATTAAACAGAGCAAAATAATTAAGGCTTTTTTCTTTACAAATACATACATACATATATATATATATATATATATATTATATATATATATATATATATATATATAAAGAGAGAGAGGGGAGGATATATAGAGAGAGAGAGGAGGATATATATATATATATATATATATATATATATATACTGATTTTAAGATGGGAATTGCCGTTCATGACCTGGATATTAAAACCTCAGGATTGAAATTCCGTTCGAAAACGAAAATTCTAACATAAATTGTTTTAAATTTGGACTCTCATCAGAAATTTTTCTCGACAAAATTTTCAGAACATCTTCACAAAATAATACTAACTTCATCAGTTATTAATATTATATTTTCCCGCCAACATTTAGAAAATTAATATTATAAAATGTATCCTTGCTAAATCTTTTTAAGTAATTTATTTATTTTTAATAATTCCAATTAGCGGTACGAGAAAGAGAAAGAAGACAGAACTAGTGCAACAATAGGCTCGGCGTAGAGAAAAAATAACTGAATAATTGTCTTACTAAGATATTATTCATATTTAATTAAACATTATAATTAGATTTATAGATAACTCTTCAAGCTGGAGATATGAAATAATTACAATACCATTCATTATTACGGATGAACAATCCAGATCTGCAAACAAAATTGGGTTTAATTTATAAATGTGAAATTTTGAAATGCTTTCGACAGTTTAATACAAAAACGTAATTAAATTTTTAAAATGCCATTCTTATTCGTTATCATGTGTAAGAATAGTTGATTGCGATTATTGAATGGGAAATTATATCATAATTCATAAGAAAAAGCAAAGTTAGCTGAGTGGCCTATTGTCGGTATCAACTGGACATCAAGGGAGTCTACCCCCTTTTCCTTAGCACGAAGCCATCCTTGTAGAAGAATAGTAGTGGTATTATTTAACCCATTACTAGGGATGATATACCTTTCTCAATAGTGTTAGACCAAAAGTGAACGTACTAGCTGACTGGAGTTCAAACTGGCTTACTTCAATGTCACTGTTGAGTATATTCTCAACTACACCATGTAACCCTCCCCCTCCTGAAAATGTCGATGGTAAAAAAATAATTAGATATTAACAACTCATCTCAAAATCCCTGAGAAAAACAAGGGATAGAGCAAGGGATTTCTTATGCTGGTGTAGAGCACCACACCTATCGTTAACTCACCATTTTGCCTCACAGATAAGATTTGCCCAAGCTGTGCTAATCATACTCTAAGTCGGCGGGAACTCGTACTGAATTGGGAACCTTGCGATTACCTATATGGGTGCTCTAACGACTAAGCTAAACCAGTCCTGTATAAGTTATACTATACTATATAGTAGAATATACTTATATTGTATTATACTTATACCTATACTATATTGTATATAAAATGAAGTAGAGTGGAAGAAATCTGCCACAGAAAAAAAGAGCTAAAAGAAAGGAGAAACAGCAGCGACCCCAACACCTACAGAAAGAATCACCTTTTGTTTGCAACCATTGCACCAGAGAACTGCCATTCGAGGATCGGTCTGTTCAGCCACTCACGTGGCTGTGAGTGAGTGAAAAAACAAACAAAAAGCAACAACAAAACAGAAAAAAAAACAACAAAACAGAAAAAAATCCAATAAAAAAAAACAACAAAAAACAAAAAAAAAAACAAATAAACAATAAACAAAAAACTACGCCATCGTCTAAAATAGACGGAAGGTTGCCAACACATACTATATTATAACATACTTATACTATACTGTAAAATATTATAAGACACACGATAAGACACAAATATTTTTCTCTAACAGCTAAACATCAATGCCTAATAAAATATTTCTTTTTAAAATTTGGTAGATTTTTCCAAGCTATACAGAATATGGATGATGGACGAATCCCAAGGGACATCCTCTATGCAGAGCTTTCGTCTGGTAAGAGACAGATTGGTCGTCTCCAGGTGCAATTCTAGGATGTCTGCAAGAATGATCTCAGGTGTTTTGGCATTGACCATTCCAGCTGGGAAAATTTGGCTTTAGACTGTCCTCGGTGGTGGCAGGCTCTCCGTAGCGGACAATTCATGTCTGAAGTCACCCTGGCGTAACACCATGAAATCAAGAAGTCCAGACGAAAGCAACAGAGCATTGCGATATCTGTGTCCGAGGCTGTTTTTCGAACATTGGACTTCACAGTCACAGAAGGCGCTGTAACCTCAGGGGCACAAGAAATATATAGTCTTCCGAGACTGCAATTCCGATGATGACAGAGGAAATTATTATACAATAACACAAAATTGAGGGAAAAAATACAGAATTTGTTCACAAAAGTAAACAAATAAAAAACAACAATACAGATGGAGAAAGAAAAGGAAGGGAAGATAGAGAGAGAGGGGGAGAGAGCAATAATAATATGACTAGAATAAGAGAGATGAGTAGAAAGATATGAAAAATAAAAAAATAAAAAAGAAAGAAAGAAAAACGAGAAACAGAAAGAAAGAAAGAAAATAGAATTGAAAGTAATGAATAAAGTAAGAAATAGAAAGAAATAGACAGAGAAAGAGAGGAAATATGGAATAAAAGGTTCACCCCTAAGAAAGAAAGAAAAAAGGAAGTGTGGAATAAAACGAGAAACAGAAAGAAAAAAAGAACGGAAGAAGGAAAGAAAAGAAAAGAAGAAAGAAAGAAAGAAAGAAAGAAGAAAGAAAAATGAAAGAAAGAAGGTGGGAATAAACCGAGGGACAGAAAGAAAGGAGAAAGAAAGAAAGAAAGAAAGAAGAAAGAGGAAAAGAAAAGAAAGAAAGAAAGAAAGAAAGAATGAGAATGAAAGAAGGTGTGGAATAAACCGAGGGACAGAAAAAAGGAACGAAGAAAGAAAGAAGAGGAAAAGAAAAAGAAAGAAAGAAAGAAAGAATGAAAGAATGAAAGAAGAAAGAAGGTGTGGAATAAACCGAGGGACAGAAAGAAAGGAACGAAGAAAGAATGAAAGAAAGAAAGAAAGAAAGAAAGAAAGAAAGAAAGAAAGAAGGTTTAGAATAAACCAAGAGACAGAAAAGAAAGAAAGAAAGAAAAGGAAAGAAGAAGGTGTAGAATAAACCAAGGGAAGAAAAAGAAAGAAAGAAAGAAAGAGAGAAAGAATGAAAGAAAGAAAGAAGGTGTGGAATAAACCAAGGGAGAAAGGAAGAAAGAAAGAAAGAAAGGAAGACAGAAGGTGTGGAATAAACCAAAGAAACAGAAAGAAAGAAAGAAAGAAAGAAAGAACACAGAAAAAGTACAGGAAAACGAAGAAACTATGGAATAAAAAAATACATCTAAAAGATAGAATGACGGAAAGAAAAGGAAAAACTAACGCAGAGGGTTAAAAAAAAAGGAAAGAAAAATGCTAGAGAGGTATGAAGAAATAAAAAGAATTAATTCCCCAGATAAAATTCTCTTCTTTGTTAAAAGAAGAATCCGACATATAAAAAATCATAACAGTAAACGCCTTCCTTTTTATATGGAAATTGTCAAACTGATTTTTTTAAAGGTGCAGGAAAATTGCCTTCGTAAAATCGAGAGAAAAAAAAAACAGGCCTAATTTTATTATCCGCCATATTAAAAGATAAAAACGAAGGAATTCAATTTTCGCTACCGTTATATATATATATATATATATATATATATATATAATATATATATGTGTGTGTGTGTGTGTGTGTGTGTGTGTGTGTGTGTGTGTGTGTATATATGTGAATATTTCGAGATATATATATATATATATATATATATATAATAATAAATAATATATATATATATATCCATTGTATATGTATATATATATATTTATATATATGTATATATCTATGTATATATATATTTATAGGTATAAATATATATTTACATGTGTGTACATATATATATTTATATCTATATATGTACGTGCATATATATGTTTATATGTATGTATATGTTAATTTTGTATCTATATGTATATATATGTATATTTATATGTATATATATATCCATATTTGTAAATTTTTTAGTTGTACACAATTTTATTAAAAAGACCCACTAATAGATTCATTATTAAAGAAAATAATTTATATATTTTACAATAGAATGTATATATATGTATATATATATATATGTATATGTATATATAAATGTATGTATGTAATATATATGAATATTTCTATATATCTATTTATATGTATATATATATATATATTCATATGTATATATATATATATTATATATATATATATATATATATATATATATAGGTATAAATATATATTCATATGAGTGTACATATACATATTTATATGTATATATGTGCGTGCATATATATGTTTATATGTATGTATATATTTATTTTTGTATCTATAAGTATATATATGTATATTTATATGTATATATACGTATATTTATATATATATATATATATATATATATGTGTGTGTGTGTGTGTGTGTGTGTGTGTGTGTGTGTGTGTGTATGTAAATTTTGTTAGTTGTACAACATTCTTTAGAGCTTTAAAAAGACCCACTAATAGATTTATTATTAAAGAAAATAATGTATATATTTTACAAT
>CM042163.1:41715649-41718149 GCA_023376005.1 Doryteuthis pealeii
TCTATATATATAATATTTGTTGGTAAACCTTCGCGGTGAGGAAAAATCCCCGGTAAATAGTTTGATTGTAAAAATATACTACCAAACATCATCTGGGAAAAAAATTTGAAAAAAATAGAATAAAGAGATTTTTTGAAAAAAGAGTCGATCATAGCCCTGATGAGCACTAAGCGAAACTTTAAGTAGGTTTGTCTTACTCATTAGGTTTATCTTTATATATATATTATATATATATAATATATATATATATATATATATGGACTAAATTATGGATATGAATCCGATGATATATAGAAATAGGAAAAACAAATTAATCTTTTTTGTACTATTTATTTATATATATATATATGCTAGGCGTGTCAAAAAATATCGAGATTTTCGGTACTTTTTGACATACCTTCGTTCGTGTTAAGCACGAGCAACTGAATGGCTTTTAAATAATTAACCAACCACGTATTCGAGCGTGTTGATTTGCTGATTCAGTCCACACTGCATCGAAGAGTTTATAAATCTAAGTTGTGATACACATATACATATATAGCAAAATATTCCAACAAATATTAACCCCGCTTTTTATACTGTGTTCCGTTCTTCCATTAGGGCCCCATTTATGGGTTAAATAGATAAAAAGAATGAGTTTTAAAAGATGAAAAACATAGATGAAAATCATCTATATATTAACACTCGTGTTCCTTAATTTTACGACCGTTATCATCTTGCCACACTGTCTGGTTAGAAATGAGACCATCCAAATCGCCCAAGAGGAAATGCAAAAATGTTAGTCCTGATTATCTGGTGTTGCTTATTGGCCGAATTCTTATGTCTTCATATCGTAACCTCAGCTAAATAATAGACCATTCCTTTGTTATCCTAAAGAGAAGAAAAAGGACATACTACACATAAAAATATTATAAGAAAAAAAGAAAAAAGTAAGAGAGTAGGGGAAAGATAGAAAGAGGGGTTTAGTGTGCGGAAGCAACAACGCTACCCTGTTTCAATCTAAAATAATAAAAAGATGTAGAGAATGAAAAAAAATAAAAGAAAACAGAGTGAATGAGAGTTAAATCAAGATTATTATACTTTTGTAGGTATTTAACTATTACACAATAGCTCTTAAGTAAATATATCAAACGTTATAATAATTAAATTATCATACTTTGGTATATCCACAGGTCCTGCTAGTCAAGGTTATTATACTTTTTACATATTGAACTATTTTGCCATAGCTTTTAAGTAAACATATAATTAATTTATCATACTTTAGTATATCCACAGGTCCTGCAAATTATTATCATTTCACGCTTTGAGAGTTTTCCCTGGAACCTGAGCGACAGCAAGCCTCCCAGGTCTCCAGTTCTTAACAAAAATATTGTCTGGATGGTCTCGATTCTTCTTCTGATTTCCAATCCTTCCGGTCTTTTTCAAACCTTTGGGGACCTTCCCAACTACAATCTGTATCACCTTCACCCTCCTCTTCCACAGTTATTTATTTTTAGCTCTCCGACAGGGTCTAAGTATTGTCCATCTTTTCGTTTTTCTTTTATCTTCATTCTGTTGTCCACCTGAACAGCAAAATCCACATAACAAGTTCTCTTCTTTTTATCTAACACTAGATCTAGTCTCCTCTTCATTCTCCAACAATTTTCATATTTTAATACTTCATATCTACGACTACTTCAAGTATGATCTTAATTTTTAAAAAACGTAATCACAAAAGCGAATATTAAGAATTGACAATTTTAAAAGCGTCTTAAACTATTTGAGGCAGCTTTGTCCGTTCTTCCACGGACACTTCTTGATTTATGGCCTCGAAGGCATCACAGAGACCTTGAACCTTCCGTACTCCATGTATCAACTCCTTACCTGTTCAGCCATCTCTGCCCTGCTCTCTTGAGCCGATTCCACGTAAAGGTCACTCGTGAATATTGCTTGCATCCGATCCGGGCCTTACTCTTCATAATTGCTGTGTGACCTTTAAACCTCATAATTCAATCCTCTCACAGTTCGTGGCTTACATTCAGAGAGAAAAAATCAAGTCGGAAGTAAAAAACTTCCTAAATAAACAAAATAAAAAATAAAGCCATGGAATAAAACAAGAATATATATATATATATACTAGCAAATATATGCACCCTCCGGGTGCAAGTATTTAATTTTTAATGTAATGAAATATCGTATTAAATTAGAAAGTCTAATAAGAAGGCAGATAAAAAGATATGTAACAGAGTGGGGGTATAATAGAAAAATAGAAATGAAACTTACTCTTCCATCACTCCCGTCTTTCATTGCTGAATTTTACTTATTTAACTATTTAGTTAAATTAGGAAATAAAGAATAAAATGACAGTTATTTTTTCTTGTTAATGGATTTCATTTAAGATTCATTGAAGAGATTTTTGCTTATATTGATTAAAATGAAACCAAAACAATTAGAAATCAATAATACTAAGTACATATTTAATAAAATCACATTTTTAATATCGATATGCAAATTAGCCTTC
>CM042163.1:41723149-41733149 GCA_023376005.1 Doryteuthis pealeii
TCACGAACAGATAGAGTTTAATGTCATTCTCAGGACATGTAGACCCTCAGCCACCGCCTTCTAGCACCCATATGATAAGAAAGATTAGGGGTTGCCATGAGGTTAATGGGGTTGGGGCAATCATATAGGTACTAGGGCTTGACGTGGCCAGCCGATTGATCGGAGGGGGCCTCTCGATTGCCCGCCTAGCCCAAGAAAAGACTAGTGGAATATTGCAAGTCATGGACTGCAGAGCCACCTGGATTCTATGCTTAAGCATCACAGGTCGCCACGCACGGCCAACAGGTGGCCACACTGGGGGAGTCTTACTCCTCTGCAGAGGTGTAGTCGGGCATTCTAACACCCAGCCGATAGGGCGTGGATATGTATGTATGTAAGTATGTATGTGCGTTTAGGTTTAATGAATACCCATGTATGTATGTTTGTGTATGTATATGTACGTGTATCAGTGCATGTGGTATGTGTATGTATGTGTGCACGTATATAAGTATGTGATTATTCAAATGTATGTGCGTTTAGGTTTGATCAATACCCATGTATGTATGTATGTATGTATGTATGTATATGTCTTGTACAATCTGTAACAAAGTCTGTAAGTCAGCTTCTGGTCTTAAGAGACACATGGTGGTGCATAAGCATAAAATTTTATGATCTGATACAACGGGAAGTACGTCCTTCCTATGTCATATTTGCATGAAACTTTGTGGATCTGCTGCGGGTTTGTTGAGTCATTTGAGAGCTCATGAGAGGAAAGGTTCTGGTAGTGGGGTTATAGGATTGTGAGGGACAGCAATGATCTGTAAGGATTATGCTATTGCTACGTGCATCTATGAGTATGTGCATGTATGAGTATGTACATGAATGAACATGTATGCGCATATGAGTATGTGCAAGTATGTGTATGTGCGTATATCAGTATGTGTATGAATGAGTATGTGCGTATATGAGTATTTGCACATATGGATATGTACGTGTATAAGTATGTATGTGGGTTTAGGTTTAATGAATACTCATGTGTTGTATACTCTTCTTTCCTTACTTCTATTCTTCTGCTGTTCATCTTTTCTATCTCACGTTCTTCTGCTAGCGTCTCTTCTAACGTTTCTTCTAGCGTCTGGACTTCGTCTTGGTGGTCGGTCGCACTTAATTCATTTCTTCTAGGCCAGTCTTGTTACCAAAACCACAAAACCATCTTGTTTTCGTAAGCTTTTATTCCTTAACTAAACATTTTTCATCTGACTAACATAGCGCACGTATGCAGTGAGTTCCAGTTATGGCCGGACATACTCTCTGCCTGGCGTCCAACTGAAACTCAAGATCCAACTAGGTCCCACGTGACTTCACGAATCTCGCGGGCTTTCTGTAATATTCCATGGAAAGTCCCGCCCGTGATATGAAAAGGGCCATCCCCTCAGAAATACAGGGGATTTACAATAATCTATGCATATATTATGTAACACATATATGTATGTTTGTGCATGGATATGTACGTGTATCAGTGCATGCGGTATGTGTATGTGTATGTATGCACGTATATAGGTATGTGACTAATGAGTATGTATGCATCTATAAGTATGTGATTATTCAAGTGTATGTGCGTTTAGGTCTTACATACATACCCATGTATGTATGTATGTATGTATATTTACCAACCCCTCCGCACGAGTAGGATGTGAAACAAGGTCAATTTCTTAAGCGCAGTTTAACAGGTTTGAATTCAGAGTTTTCCCTCTCCTAGACCGGTTGCCTAACCAAGGTTAAAGAGCCCAGTGTGCCCTACTATCTTTCCATAGCTGGAGGGAGAGTAGGATTCATACCTTTCCCAAGGGTATTAGCGCTATTTGAACTCGGGTTGACGAGTCCATTTCCCATGACTTTAACCATTACACCGCGCACTTCCTACAGAGTGGGATATATAGGAATAGAGTTTTCCTTCTCCATGACTAGTTGCCTAGCCATAATTAAAGTACCGAGTCTGCCCTGCTATTTACTCATAGCTGGAGGGAAAATTGGATTCATACCTTTCCCAAAGGTATTAGCGCTATGTGAAATTCAATCAGCTTCGTCCAGGAATTGAACTCGGGTCTACGAGTCCATTTCTTACGGTTCTAACCATTACACCACGCGCCTCCGTATGTATGTACGTATATGAGTGCGTGCGTCTATGAGTATATGCATGTATGTGTGCAGGTATGTATTTATGGGAATGTGTATGTACATGTATGAATATGTGCACGTATGAATATGCACGAGTATAGGTATGTATGCGTGTATGAGAATGTGATTATTCAAGTGTACGTGCGTTTGGGTTTAATGAATACCCATGTGTCAGTAAGGTTGAATTCTGTAAAAAGCATTCATAGATTTGTTCGTTGAATCCCCAGAAGCAACAATGTCTGAAATGGTAAGGGAACACTTCACGACACGCCTGGCATCTGGCAAAGCGACAATGCCACAGAACAGAATGAGGCTAATTGAATTAACAACTGTGATTAATAACAAAAAATGGTTATATATATATATATATATATATATATATTATATATATATATATATATATATATATATATATATATATATATATATATATAAATATATATATATATATATATATATATATATATATATATATGCATGCATGTATATATACGTATATATATATTAATTGCATTGACAGATTTCACTTACCACAGATGTTTGCTAGGCTATCTTTGTAGTACATTATTATTATTATTATTATTATTATTATTATTATTATTATTATTATTATTATTATTATTATTATACGGTGTAGCTAACGGGACAAAAGTATAAGTTATTGTGTCTGTACCACTAATAGAAACAAACAGATACGGAAGTAGTAGTAGTAGTAGTAGTAGCAGTAGTAATAATAATAATAATAATAATAATAGTAATAATAATAATAATAATAATAATACCTTATCCCAACAAGAAGACCAGACCTAGTGTTGATTTAAAAAAAAGAAAGAACTTGTCAACTGGTGGATTTTGCAGTTCCAGCAGATCACAGTGTGAAGCTGAAGGAAAACGAAAAAATGGACAAATACTTGGACCTTGCCAGAGAACTGAAGAAGTTATGGAATATGAAAGTCAAAGTGATACCAATTGTAGTTGGTACACTTGGAACAGTCCCAAAAAGGTTGGAAAAAAGATTGGAAAATCTGGAAATCAGAGGAAGAATTGAAACCATCCAGAATACTCAGAAACTGCAATCTGTCAGAATACTCAGAAGAGTCATGGTGACCTGGGGAGACTTTTTGTCACTCAGGCTCCAGTCAAATACCATCAGCTAACGCTGATGTGAAAAACTCAAAAGGATTTAAAATAATAATAATAATAATAATAATAATAATAATAATAATAATAATAATATTAAAGCAGAAATGAAAGGAAAAGTTAAAAAAGAATATCTCAGGAGAACTAGAAAACTTCTAGAAACGAATCTTAACAGCAGAAATCTGATCAAAGGAATTAATACCTGGGCTGTCCCCATTATAAGATACTCAGCACCATTCTTAAAATGGACAAAAGAAGAACTCAGAGAGATTGACCAAAGGACGAGAAAATTAATGACCATGCACAAGGCTCTCTACCCTGGAGATGTTAGAGATAGATTATATGTGTCAAGAAAGGAAGGGGGAAGAGGTCTTGCCAACATAGAGGAATGCGTAGAAACCACAATCCAAGAACTTGAAGATTACACAAGAAAGAGCAAAGACAAACTACTTATGGCGGCCAACAATAGTAGAAACGACAGATGGACAAACAGAAAAACGACAAAGACTAAAAAATAAAAATGGGAAGAAAAACAATTATATGGACGCTTCAAACGACAAATAGAAGAGGTTGCACATCAACAGTCTTGGACATGGTTAATAAAGGGAAACCTCAAAAGAGAAACAGAATCTCTTATAATTGCTGCACAAAATAATGCCATAAGGACAAACTACATCTAAGCGAAAATTGATAAGACCCAACAAAATAGTAAATGTAGACTTTGCGGGAATAGAGATGAGACTGTAAACCATATACTCTGTGAATGTAGCAAACTAACACAACGATAATACAAAACTAGACACGACTGGGTTGGGAAGGTGATCCACTGGGAATTATGCAAAAAAAATAATTTTGACCATACAACAAAATGGTATATGCATAAACCCGAATCTGTTCTTGAGAACGAAACGCATAAAATTCTCTGGGACTTTGAAATAAAAACGGATCACCTTATCCCAGCAAGAAGACCAGACCTAGTGTTGATTAACAAAAGAGAAAGAACTTGCCAACTGGTGGATTTTGCAGTGCCAGCAGATCACAGGGTGAAGCTAAAGGAAAATCAAAAAATGGACAAATATCTGGACCTTACCAGAGAACTGAAAAAGTTATGGAATATGAAAGTCAAAGTGATACCAATTGTAGTTGGTGCACTTGGAACAGTCCCAAAAAGATTGGAAAAGGGTTTGGAAAGTTTGGAAATCAGAGGAAGGATTGAAACTATTCAGAACACTGCACTGTTGCAATCTGTCAGAATACTCAGAAGAGTCCTGGAGACCTGAGGAGACTTGCTGTCACTCAGACTCCAGTGAAAGACCATCAGCTAATGCTGATGTAAAAACTCAAAAGGAGTAAATAATAATAATAATAATAATAATAATAATAATAAACTAGCACAAAGGGAGTACATAACGAGGCACGACGTACTGGGAAAGGAGATTCACTCGGAATTGGGCGAAATTTTCATCGCGCAACTAAATGGTATATGCCGAAACTGGAATCCACCCAAGAGAATGAGACTTGCGAACTTCTATTGGACTTTGATATACAGGCCGGTCACGTACCCCGAGCTATAAAACCAGACCGAATGCTCATTAACAAGAAGAAAACTTGTGATCCAGTGGATTTTGCCGTACCACCGAATCACGGAAGAAAACGAAGAGATAGAAAAATATTTGAACATGGCCAGAGAATTTAAAAAAAATGTGGAACATGAACGTAAAGATCGCACCAATTGTACTTGGTGCCCTTGGAACGGTTTCCAAGAATTTGGAAAAGAATCTGTGGGAACTGGAAATCAGAAGAAGCATAGAGACGATCCAAAAGTCAACATTGTTAAGATCGGCTGGTGTGAAAATCTCGCAAGTGGTGAAATCAGACATTGCCAGAGAAGTGAAAAAAATATCGTAAATCGTAATTGGCGACCTGGAAAAGTGCTGGAAATAAGCATAGTTAAAATCGGCTAGAATATTCAGAAAAGTCCTAGAGACCTGAGGAGACTTCTTGTCACAGCCTCCAGTCAACCACAAGTTAAGGCGGTTGTGAAGAACTCTCATGGAGCCACATAATAATAATAATAATAATAATAATAATAATAATAATAATACTTGGAAATAAAAACGGATCAACTTATCCCAGCAAGAAGACCAGACCTAGTGCTGATAAACAAAAAAGAAAGAACCTGCCAACTGGTGGATTTTGCAGTGCCAGCAGATCACAGGGTGAAGTTAAAGGAAAATGAAAAAATAGACAAATATCTGGACCTTGCCAGAGAACTGAAAAAGTTAAGGAACATGAAAGTGAAAGTGATACCAATTGTAGTTGGTGCACTTGGAACAGTCCCAAAAGGATTAGAAAAGGGTTTGGAAAGTTTGGATATCAAAGGAATACTCAGAAGAGTCCTGGAGACCTGAGGAGACTTGCTGTCACTCAGACTCCAGTGAAATACCATCAGCTAACACTGGTGTGAAAAGTCAAAAGGAGATAATAATAATAATAATAATAATAATAATAATAATAATCTAAAATTAGACAGAAGAATTCTCTGAGATTTTGAGACACAAACTGATCACCCAATCCCGGCCAAAAGATCAAACCTCGTATTGATTAACAAAAAGAAAAGAAATTGTTTTCTAGTGGATTTTAGCGTTCTAGTAGACCACAGAATTATAATAAAAGAAAGCAAAATCTTCACCAATACCTAGACCTTGCCAAAGAGCAGAAAAATATTGGTGAATAAGCTATTTTTGTCTCCTTCGAAAGATCCCCAAATACCTATAAAAAAAGGCTAGGAGAAACGGATATCAGAGGGTAAATTGAAACTATCCTGACCACAGCAATTTAAAAATTAGCTAGGGTACTTATCAGAGTTTAGATGAGACTTGCTGCCACTTTCTGGGATTTCGAAATACAAACATGACCTAATTCTGTCCAGAAGACAACAAATAGCGTTAATTAACAAAAAGAAAAAATCCTCTTGTGGATTTTGCTGTCCCGGCACATCACTGGTTAAAAATGAAAGAAAACAAAAAGATAGACAAATACATGGATCTTGCCAGAGAACTGAAAAAATGTGGAACATAAAGGTACTAGTAAATTGTAATTGGCATCCTTGGAACAAGAGGAAATGAGTTTAGAGGAAATAGAAATCAGAGGAAGAATCGAGATCATCCAAACAACAACATTGTTAAGATAAGCTAGAGTATGCGGAAGAATCTTGGGAATCTAAAGAGACTTGCTGTCACTCAGCCTCCAGTGAAAACCACCACTTAAGACGGATGTGAAAAACTCTCAAGGAGTGTTTGTTGAATAAAAATCAATTTCTTTGTTGTTCACGTCGTGCGTCTGTCAGCTGCTTCTGCTCACTGCCTAGCTCTCCACTCACTTGGTTTTTATGGGCACAGTCCCCCAACATCCGGGCACATCAGTCGAACCTCGCATCCGTGCAACGCACAATTCACGTGCATTCGGATGGATTCGTGTAGGTGCCAACATGTGGGCACCTGAATTGCACCTCGCGTCCATCCTGTGCCTAAATCGCATTTGTTTTTGCATGCGGGAGGACGCGGGTTCGATCCCAGTAGGCAAGACAAAGTCTTGCTCTTTTTCGCTCTCCATCACAGAGTGAAATAACAATAATAACATAAGCTCGTAAGCTACTGCAGCGGCGAACCCTTCGTTCCCAGTAGTTGTTGGGCTCTATAACAGCAAATTCCAAAGATTTTTGTAGAGATGCTTCTCCAGGAATCCGTCATACATGACCAAACAGGGACCACTGTGGTTGCTCCATTCTTGTTGATATGGTGTTACAAATCTTGTACAGAACCTTGTTGGAGATTAGGCCATTTGGTCACCCGTGTCCGGTGACAGTTCTCAGACATTTGTGGGGACAGGCCTCTGGGTCTTTAGCCTTCTTGGGTTGACTTCTTAGGTGTTGCTAAATCTCTGTGCCTACTTGTTCATATTAATTAGTTTATTTTTGACGTCTTTTATTCGCCACAAACCCATACCTTCATTTGACCAGTAAGCCACCTGTACATAATCTAACTGACTTATTCTTACGGGCCTGGGTAGTCAGCTGACTAAATCAACAATTGAGAGTCCGGCTAATTGGTCAGTCAAGAATTAAATGTTATCTATCTATCTTTCACAAACCACTACATGAGATTTTACTTTTAAACCATTATTTCTAAATTCTACACTTGCTTAGACAAATAAAAAAAAACTAAGAATGACGTATGTATTTATTTCAAAACTTAATCGGCATTAGATGACCCATTGATTTTGATATGCCGTTAAAAAAAACAAAAAAAAAAAAAAACAAAACACAAAACTATTTTTAAATCTTGAATATAGGTCACAAATTTCTCGTGGCGAAAAACTAAGAATGAAGTATGTATTTATTTCAAAACTTAATCGGCATTAGATAACCCACTGATTTTGATATGCCGTTAAAAAACCAAAAAAACAAACCAAACCAAACCAAACTATTTTTAAATCTTGAATATAGGTCACAAATACAAGCAGTCTTTAAAAAAAAACTTTTTCGTAGCGAAAAGCTAAGAATAAAGTTGACGATTTATAAGATTCAAGTAAATTATCCCCGCTTTAATCTAGTTAACGTCATATATTATTCTTTTAATTGCCATCTCCCGCCGTTTTCACGAGCGTTCGTTATTTCTCGACGAGGTGGGGCGAGACTTTTGGTATCCACTCGTATAGTTGCCCCCAGTCACATCGCCTGATCTTGCTCTGGGATAATATATTTTTGAAATTGTAATTTAATACACGCTCTCTCGGTAAAAATGCTCCCAGATGTCATGTTCGAATAATGTCATAGAATTAATGTTCATGTTGCTATAATAGGAAATGGTAATACATTTTCTTTTCTTTTTTCATTATTTGATTCTTCTTGCGGCTTCAATGTAAAGTCTTCAAGTGAAATCGACTTTGACAGTGGGTGGCGATGGGTATTCATAGTGATGGGTCGGCGCGGTGGAAATTTCCTCCCTTTTTAAGATTTCCCGTTTTTTTTTTGCCGCGTAAAAATAAAAGATTTTAGCGAGAAAATATATCGGGCATGTTCAAATGACCCCAGCGTAAAAAAATATAAAAGCAAAATAAAATAATCAAACGAAAAAATGAAGAAAGAAAAAAAATTATTTCAAATTTGTATTTTGTATTTTTTTTAAATATTCTGTTGGATACTTATAGATCCATGTGGATTACACTATATAAGGATCAGCAAGGGATATAAGAGTATATATATATATATATATATAATTATATATATATATATATATATATATATATATATATATATATATATATATGAGGTAGAATATAAGGAATGAAAGAACAAAACTCAGACAAAAATGTGCTGTATATTTCGCTGGAGATTGAACTCGACTTCTTCAGATTTTATTGAATTATAAGGATCATACAAGTGTTTTATCGGAGCGGGAAGTATGGTAGGTGGGTAAGTTTTGTGGTGAGGGAAAGACCTCTTTGGGGAAGATGAGAAGAAAAATCTGATGGGAAGAGAGTTGAGGGAGGTAGGTAGAAAAATGAATGGTGAGAAATACTGGATAGGGGAGGGGAGTAGCCTTTCATGGACCTACTCCCCCCTTCTATAAACTGCTCTGTAGATGTTAATTTTTATTTTAAGAGATACATCTTTGGTATTCCATAATCGAGGTTTTAGATTGCCGAATGCAGTACTAGCTTTACCTATTCTGGAATGGATATCTTTGTCCAGTTTTCCATTACACGTGACTGTTGATCCAAGATATTTAAATGTATCAACAATTGTTAATGCTTTTCCATCAATTAAGACGGATGGATTTACAAAACTTATATATATTAGATTTCGATTCATTTATATATATATATATATATATATATATATATATATATATATATATATATATAGTTAATTCCTTGTTAGTTTTGGAGAAATGATAATAAAATATCCAATTACTTCTGTAAGAGATGTATTTATTTATTTATAGTTTACAATACATTTAAAAGTCCGTTTTACCAATGGTTTCGGAACATCACATTCAGGGGATTGGTCGTCACCAAACGTTCACATTTGAAAATATTTGGACAGTCTGTCACTCTACTTTTTGCGTTCTCATATATATATATATATATATATATATATATATATGTGTGTGTGTGTGTGTGTGTGTGTGTGTGGTGTGTGTATGTGTGTGTCTGTGTGGGTGCGAGGATCATTTAGCTTGAGGAGTTGACAATAAGAAGTACTGTTTACAGAAACCAATAGTAATTGGCCCTGTTGTATCACAAAAGTCAGTCAGCATGAGTTTTTTTTATTGACGCTGCACCCAGAATTTTTTCTTTACCCGAAAGATTTCAGAAATTGCATTACCCAAGCAATGCTTCTCATGCACTGTGTTGGCAGAGACCGGTATCGAAACCGAAGTCTCGCCTTCCTAAGTGAATGCTCTTTTTCTCTCTCAAATTAGTACGTATTGTGTTTCTTTTTGTTCTATCTGTTCTTTCTTCTTTCTTCACTCTCTCTCTCTCTCTCTCTCTCTCTCTCTCTCTCTCTCTGCTCTGTTTCTATCTCTCTCTGTCTCTATGTCTCTCTCTCTCTCTGTCTCTCTCTCTATATATATATATATCTTTCTTTCTTTTTCTTTCTTTCTTTCTCTCTCATTCTCTCTCTCTCTCTCTCTCT
>CM042163.1:41740649-41743149 GCA_023376005.1 Doryteuthis pealeii
TTTGATTTCCAGATCCTCCAGTCTTTTTCCATGTTTTCTGGGACCGTTCCAAGTGCACCAATTACAATTGGTATCACTTTCAACCTCATGTTCCACAGCTTTTTCAATTCTCTGGCAAGGTCCAGTTATTAATCCAACTTTTCGTTTTCTTTAGTTTCACTCTGTGATCTGCTGAACCACAAAGTCCACGAGTTGGAAAGTTCTCTTCTTTTTTTTTTTTTTTTTTTTTTTTTTTTGTTAATCAATACTAGGTCCGGTTTACTGGTTGGGATAGGGTGATCCGTCTTTATCTCGAAGTCCTAGAGAATTTTATACGTTTTATTTTCAAAAACAGATCCTGGTTTATGCATATACCATTTTGTTTTATGGTCAAAATTTAATTTTTTGCATAATTCCCAGTGGATCACCTTCCCAACTCAGTCGTACCTAGCTTTGTATTCCTGTTGTGCTAGTTTGCTACATTCGCTTAATACATGGTTTACAGTCTGATCTCCGTCAACGCACAGACTACATTTACTATTTGTTGTGTCTTATCAATTTTTGCTTTGATATAATTCGTTCTTAAGGCATTGTTTTTGTGAAGCAATTATTAGTGATTCAGTTTCTCTCTTGAGGTTTCCTCTTCTTAACCATGTCCAAGTCTTTTCATGTGCAGCCTCTCCGATTTGTCGTTTGAAGTGTCCATATAATTGTTCTTACCATCTTTGTTTTTTAGTTTTCGTTGTTTTTTTGTTTGTCTAAATATTACATCTGCTGTTGTTTGCTGCCATAAGTAATCTTTCCTTGCTCTATTTTATGTATTCTTCGAGTCCTTGGATTGTGGAATCTACACAATCCTCTATGTTGGCAAGACCTCTTCCACGTTTTTTTCTTGAAACATATAGCCGATCTCGATTATCTCTAGGGTATATGGCCTTGTGCATTGTCATTAATTTCCTAGTCCTTTGGTCGATCTGTCTGAGTTCTTCTATTGTCCATTTTAAGATGGCCCAGAGTATCTTATAACGGGGACGGCCCATGTATTTATTCCTTTGATAAGATTTCTGCTGTTGCGCTTGGTTTCTAGGAGTGTTCTTGTTCTTCTGAGGTATTCCTTTTTTTAACTTTTCTTTCATCTCTGTTTGCTTGATATTGATTATTATTTACTCCTTTTGAGTTTTCACATCAGTGTTAGCTGATGGTCTTTCACTGGAGTCTGAGTGACAGCAAGTCTCCTCAGGTCTCCAGGACTCTTCTGAGTATTCTGGCAGATTGCAGCAGTGCAGTGTTCTGAATGGTTTCAATCCTTCCTCTGATATCCAAACTTTCCAAGCCCTTTTCTAATCCTTTTGGGACTGTTCCAAGTGCACCAACTACAATCGGTATCACTTTCACTTTCATATTCCATAACTTTTTCAGTTTTCTGGCAAGGTCCAGATATTTGTCTATTTTTTAATTTTCCTTTAACTTCACCCTGTGATCCGCTGGCACTGCAAAATCCACCAGTTGACAAGTTCTTTCTTTTTTATTTATCAACACTAGGTCTGGCCTTCTTGCTCGATTATTTTGTGCGTTTCGTTCTCAAGAACAGATTCTGGTTTATGCATATATCATTTTGTTGTGTGGTCAAAATTTAATTTTTTGCATAATTCCCAGTGGATCACCTTCCCAACCCAGACGTGTCTAGTTTTGTATTCTCGTTGTGCTAGTTTGCTACATTCGCAGAGTATATTGATTATTATTAGTAGTATTAGTAGTAGTAGTAGTAGTAGTAGTAGTAGTATTTCATCACTTGCGAGTTTTTCACACTAAGGTTAGCTGGTGGTCCTCAACTTGGGACTGATTGACGGTATGTCTCCCCGGTCTCCAGGACTCTTCTGGGAATTCTAGCCAATCTTAACAATGTTGTTGTCTAGGTCAGCGGTCCACAAACTTTTTTACGCCACGGACCGGTTTCATCTAAGACAATATTTTCACGGACCGGCCTTCATATGCTCCGGCCTACATTTGCTCGATAATCGTTAATGACGTCATCTAATAATAAATCATCCACAGTCGTCTTATGTCAAATGCAAACATCAACAGACAATAAACAAACTTTTGTTCATATATTGATAATCAACAACATGTCTGTAAACGAAAATATTCATTTTAGAACGAAAATCCTTTCTAATAAGAAATAATTATTATAAAAAACTCGATTCAAGTGACAATAATGATCATTTCTATATAAAAGAGTGAACAAGTGAATCAAATAATAATAATGACAATTAGTGAGAGCGTGACCAAGACCTGTCAAGAGGCACAGAAGTCACTTTTCAAAATAAAACATCAACATTTAGAATGATAATCAATAAAAAAAATATATAAAAAAATTCAAACGTTCTGTGCGGACCGGTACCTAATGGCCCGCAGACATGTACCGGGTCACGATCCTGTGGTTGGGGACCTCTGGTCTAGGTTGTCTCAATTCTTTCTTTGATTGTAATGTCCTCATTTTCCTTGTCATTTGGTCAATCAG
>CM042163.1:41748149-41783149 GCA_023376005.1 Doryteuthis pealeii
ATAATATATAATATATATATTAATATATATATATTTTAAACGAAAATAAAAAACTTACAAACCGTTATCCCGTGACAATTTCTAGCCTCATAAGACAGATTTTACAAAAACCTGTCTGATGAGGCTAAAACTCATTTTTTGAGTTCACGGTTTATATAAAATATAACGGGAAAACGGTTCTTCGTTCTTTGAAAGTTAAATATTGCTCTGTATATAATCTAATTTATTGATTGTCAGAGATTGAGCTCTTTTTAGGGATTTATATGTTTATTGTATGAGTATATAGATTTGCACCTAAAGAAGCATACAGTGTGGTTGTGCAATAATATTTCCATGATCTCAAATAAAATCATCCCTACCCAGTTATTTGGATTACCTTACATTTATATATATATATATATATATATATATATATATATATAATATTATATATATATATATATATATATGTGTGTGTGTGTGTGTGTGTGTGTGTATTTCCCATTGAAGGTCGGATGTCGGGGGTTTATTGCCAACTCAACCTCGGCATTTTTGTCTAAACTTGGACTTTCTCTAACCAGACAAGAGGAAATACTTAATTAAAATTCAAGGAGAAAGCTCTAACTGCATCAGCGTGGATATGGCAGTCCTATATTGTGACATCAAACCGACAAGTCTGGTGGTATCGTGAGATACTGCTGGGCGATCTGGGTTAGTGGGTAATGATGCTTCGCCCCGAAACCATGCCTGAACCCAGAGTCATCATCTGATGAAGGCTTTGTTGGTTTGCAATGCTACTGTGTAAATAGCAGTCAATGTATGAAGATTATTATATATATATATATATATATATATATATATATATATAATATATAATATATATATATATATATGTTAAGAGTAAGGAATGAATCCGACAATATATGTTAGATAAAAGGATATGTAAACAACACATATTTTTTTAAAATAAAAATATATTTTATATCATTTTCATAGCTAATATTGAACAATATTTCGATTTTGAAAAAAATCATCATCAGAGCATGTTTGTAAACCGGACTCGTCGAGAGAGAAGCAGAAAATAATTTAAATCTAAATTTATATATATGGTTTGTAGATTTATTTTAGGTTTGTCATAAAGGCGAAGGAAGTATATATATATATTTTAAATATATATTTATATATTTTTAAAAGATAGTTTACCTTTTAAAAAAAATCTCATTTTCCCCCGTTGGAAGACCCATAATGACACTTTATATATATATATATCATATATATATATAATATATATATATAATTATATAATAGTAACACCCCCTAAAAAAGCGATAATCTAATGATGACACTAAACTTCATCCGATAGCGTCCCATTAGTACATAAAATAGATTTGTTACTTCTATTTGATAGGAATACAAGTCACTATATAACTGTGAGCAAATTATTTGTATTGGATAGGAATACTTGATATCATATAACTGTGTGAGAAAAATGATTATAGACAAATGGGAAAAGTGCAAAAACAATGCACTGGACAATGAAAATAGAATTATATTTACAATCAAACATTTAGAAATGAATCAAAAATTTTTCGGCATTTAAATCACCGCATAAGGAGTTTATGTGCCCCTTAAAGAAATAACCTAAATACTAATAACCTAAGTGATCCCCGTGATATGCAATAATCGCACTTTGGACCGCCCGCCTCAATTTCTAGCTTATGAATGTGCTCCCAACCTTTGCCCTTATGCCTAAATGTTGTACCGGCCGTTCCTACAGTGGAGAAATATACACCGGTTCTCACATATGAATAGTGAACACCGAGTGAAAGGTTGTACTGTTACGCGTTTAGCGGGCAAGCTAGCCGTTCTTGTACCTTATTGTAAATACACTTGTGTTCATTTTACCCTACTCGACTCTGACTTCTTTTTTTACGTGAATTAACGATCACAAACACAAACCATCAACCTTTTTATCATATATGAATGTTAGAAGCGTAGCTGAGCGTCATATAATCTGTTTTAGGTTATAGACGTTAAACTGTATCTAGTAATAAAGTTCACATTCTGGAGCTGTAGGGAGTGTGGAGTACCCCGTCATTACCCTTACTCCTAGTTCACGTTGACACAAAATTGTAGTGACTATTAGGGAACCATCTACGGGTTAAAAAGAAAAAGAATAGTTTAAAATGTGTTTTAATTGAATACCCAACAACAATGAATCAAAGAAAATGTTAATACATGTTAACCATTGTTTGGCTATTGCCAAACAAGGCTTTACACTTAAGACTTAATAACATTTTCATGTTTTAAGGCCACATAGAAAAATTAATGACTAAAGCGACACTCAATTTTTTGTATATTTACAATAGATCTCAAATCTAAGCTTAGATTGATTGATTTTAACGACATGTCAACCCGTCTAGGGTATATTTGATGCCTAGATGTTATAGAATCGTGTAGGGTTGTGAATTCTGAACACACTGCATATTGACTGCAATTCCTCTTATTTTTGGTACCCCCGATTTCGACTCCTCTTTATGTAATTAAGTTATGGCTTATATATAAAACTCAACTTTTTGAGTGTAGATTTACTTACCCCTTTGTTACCATATCCTGAGAATAAATAACAAGAACGTACAGAGAATGATTTAAGAATGAATCTGGGAATTGAATTAAGCGTGAAATTGGGAAAGAAAATGCATTAGAAATGTTTTTTATATAAAAATGCATTGGAAATTACGTTTACAATAAAAATGCATTGGCAAGGATTTTTACTATAAAAAGCATTGGAAATATTTTTTACTATGAAATTGCATTGGAAAGATTTTACTATAAAAGGCATTGGAATTGATTTTTACATAAAAATGCATGGGAAATAATTTTTACTTAAAATGCATTGGAAATGATTTTTACAATAAAAATGTATTGGGACGGATTTTTACTATATGCAAATGCATTGGAAATAATTTTTACAATAAAAATGGATGGAAATATCATGAATTGCATTGGAAATGATTTTTCTATAAAATATGCATTGGAAATGATTTTTACAATAAAAATGCATGGGAAGAAATTTTTACTAAAAAATGCATGGAAATAATTTACAATAAAATGCAATGGAAATTATTTTACTAAGGAAAATCTATTAACAATGATTTTGTTACCATTACTGGGAATAAGTGGCAATGAATGGAAAGGAATGACTTAAAAATAAATCCAGGAATAGAAATTCATCCTGAAATGTAAAGAACTCTCAATCAGTTTTTAATACCAATTTTACATTGAATATTTTAACTTGTTGATTTAAAATCTAATGTATTGCGCATTTCGGTCCCCTCACCTTTCAGACTATCACATGTTTCATTCGATGGTCACTCCTTTTCTGATGATCAGTTCAGTCAGTTAAATCTATTAGGTTGAATATGTTAAGATGTCTACGACAAAGTTTGATAGATAAACATGCCCCAACGGGGAAGCCAGTACTTTGACAAATGCTATCAAAGCCGATGGGTAGAAATGAAAAAGGATTTCCATGTCGAACATAATTAAATCTCTCATCGCAGTTTCCCGCGTTTTCTTGTCACGTGGGAATAATGCTGAGGTGGCGGCCCTTCACCGTTGCCCTCTTGAGCAAGAAGTCTCAAAAAGAATTATTAGACTGCGCTTTCAAATTATTAACAAGTGAAACTTTTCCATCCTTTCCAAAACTACTCGTTGGAATTAATGAAATTATCACAAAATGATAATAACATGTGTTATACAACTACTCCTAAAAATTGTAGGTTTATAATACAGGAAAACACAAGTTACGGTCATTTAACTAACTAGTACAATTCAAAAAACACCCTCCGGGCGATGTAAAATAGATTTTTGAAACATATTGCCTGACGGGTGGGAGTAAAAATTCAATGTCAGGGAGTTTGTACCTAAGTAAGTAACAATCACAAAATTCATTCAGGATTAAAAAATAAAACATTTGAATGTAAACTTTAAATAGTAATTCAAATAAAACAAACATATATAGATATATAATACCAGTCATGTATTTATTAAAACTTATTTTAAAAAACAATGAGGACTGTTTAATGTTGCATGTTCAAATTTTAGTGTATTTATGCTATGTTATGACGATTTGGGTAATGTGACGTAAGCAAGTGGCGTAATTTTTGTTAGAGACAAAAACCGGAAGCGAATCTCCATTATAATAGATTTATTTTAGATTAGTACTGAGTCAAATAATTAGTGAGGTATATTTAAAAAAAACTGTAAAAAAAATAAAAATTGCTTGATTTATAGATTGTTTGGGATACATATAGCAACTAAGATGAAATTAAATCGAAATGAAAAAGTAATTGTTGAGGGAATTTATTCTATAATTCATTACACATACAAGCAAAGAAAACACCCTCCGGGCGTCATAAAAAATTAATCTTTAAAAGACATTGCCTGAGGGAGGGAGTTAAAAATTCAATGTCAGAGGGAGTGTATCATAAGCAAAATATCAAAGGAGTAAAGAAATAAAACAATTTGAAATGGAAACTTTTATTCTGTTCCCTCAAATAAAATGTGCATGAATCTATTAATTATAATTAATAAGTATTTTAAATATTGTACAAAAATTTTTACAGCAAATCTTACTTATTTTACACAAATCGTAGGTATTTACTTATTTGTAAACCTTCTAGTTAACTTCTTGTTACTGAAAAAAAGGGCAAGAGTATGGTATTGGGTTTTGTGATGTCAGCAGTGACGTAGTTTTTGTTACAGACAGATATCCATTATTAATAGATATAAATAACCAAATAAGAGGAAACAATCTATTATTAGCATTTTAATAACTATCTCCTTTGAGAAATTATAATGATCATGATAGGCACACAATTACTCTTTGCCTACTTTTATACCACTCTCAGTGGCTCTCCCACATGCAATCCCATTGTAAGTCGCTGGCAGTTCATTATAAGTGTAGCAAAAGGACAGAAAAAATGTGGTACAGGCATGGTGTATATTTAGTAGGGAATGATTTAGTTACAATTAGGATTTAGATATCTTTTTTACAGCATATTAATGTGATTGCACTGACAAAACTTTGCTAACATGTGCCATTTTCATTGTGTAGTAACATACACAAAAAACCAAATCTTCTTATATAGATTTATTTATCATAGTTCAGTTGATAATTGCATTACCTGTTAAAATAAATACTCAACTAATTAATTTTCAAATTAGGTTATGACTTCAATTAAGCACATATCCTCCAAATATATATATATAATATATATATAATATAATATATATATATATATATATATATAATAAAGAACAAGAATTATTTTCGAAAAAGGAAAAACTATAGGCAAAATAGATTTTCAAATAGCAAAATGGACGAAAGGAAAGTGGTTTTTAAATAAATAAATTGAAATAAAGAACGAATCGAGGAAAGTAAGGCTAAAAAGTTCAGGTAGATACGAATTGAATAAAACGAAACGATTTTCATGTTAACATATTGATCGAGAAAGAAAAAGGGAGAGAGGGAAATCCGACTAACAATAATACACTAATAATGCGTGTCTATACTGTTCAGGTCGACATGTGCGAATGCGCATGTGCATGTTTGTATCAGAAAAAAATTTAAGAGAAACCACACACACACATACACCGTACATAACGAAGGAGTAGATAGAAATGTCCTAAAAATAGACAGATGCGTAGATAGATAATGAACGGGGGTAAATCAGATAGATAGATAGATAAGATAGATAGATAGATAGATAGATGAAAAACAAGAGACTGAGATAGAAAAAGAAAGAGACTGAGATAGATAAATACATACATACATACGAGAAGAGAGAGAGAGAGAGAAGAGAGAGAGAGAGAGAGAGAGAGTAGAGAGAAGAGAGAAGAGAGAGAGGGAGAGAGTTAGAAAAAGAAAGACACAAGATAGATAGATAGTATACCAAAGACTGATAGATAGAGAGAAACTAATATCTCTTCGTCCACATCTGGTGTGGCAATATGCAACTACGCCCAGTTGTGGTGCCAGGTTAGAAATACCTCGTATATAAGGAGCAATATGATTATCTATCTATCTATCTCTCTCTCTCTCTCTTCTCCTCTCTCTTATATATATTATATATATATATATATATATATATATTATATAATTTTCTTCTCCCTTCTCTCTCTCTCTCTCTCTCAATATATATATATATAATATATATATATAATATTATAATATATATATATATATATATATATATTATAGTATATATATATATATATATATATATATATATATATATAATATATATAGTATATATGTATTCTGCAATAATTTTGTTTCGACCAAAACTTAAGAGGCTTTTAAAATTTCTTTAAATTTATTACAGAATGACGGTTTTATTGAGTTTTTTTCCTTTCTTTCAAAGGTATATATATATATATATATATATATATATATATATTTATATATATATAGAGAGAGAGAGAGAGAGAGAGAGAGAGAGAGAGAGATAGAGAGAGAGAGGGGAGCAGACAGACAGATAGAGCAGCAGACAGAAGACGGACAGACACAAGGCGGTAGGAAAGATTATAAAAAAACACGCAACCTTAAAGAAAGAGAGCAACTATTCAAAAAAATAAGTGAAGAAGCATAAAGATTTTTTTTTACCAATAACCACACAAATAGCATCTGAAATGATAAATGTTAAATATATCCAGGAATTTGTGAAAAGTGTGAAACATTGTTCTTTTAACTCGATAATTAGAGAAAGAACAAAGAACGAAGAAACTGAAGAGAAAAAAAGGCTCGAGCCGTACCTGGTAATAAAAGGAAAATAACTTTGATGTTAGAATAATTGATCAAGGGAAATATGGGGGGAGGGGGTAGAAGCCCGGCCACAAATATCACTGATAGCGTTGCTTGCGTGTGCACTAGATGCGCTGTGCTAGCAGTGATGCGATCGGCAATGTACGCATCGTGCATTACATTGAGAAAAGAGGGGCCTGCACTCTACGAGTAAGAAGATACGCTAGGTAAAATACTGAGACATTACAAAAGAGAATGATTTGAAATGATCAGGGATAGGGTGGGGAAAATTAGATTAAAAAATCTTTTATTCCTCACACTGTGGCTATTTAAGATGTTTATAGTACACAGATGTACAGGACTGTGGTAAGATATGGACAATCTGTTTTCTATAATAAAGTTTGTTGATTGGCTGGTTTGGGTTGGTTGGTTGGTATTTTATTGCTATGTCTAAACCTTTGGGTTATTTTAAGTCTGAAATGAACTTTTGTTTTATTCATTATTGTTGAGTATTCCATATTTCTTAAATCTCATCTTCAAACTCATTTTTCAAACTCATTTTTTTATCTATTTAATCAAAAGATGTTACTCTAGCAGGTAAACACCAATTGGCTGTTCACATCGCACACTTGTTTGAGTGACTAAGAATTCGCTGACGTTATCTTATGGGAGTAGTAATGGTTAACAATAAGTTTCTTAAGCAGTTTTATAATTATTAGTCTAGAGAGATATCTAAAGCTAACAATGTGTTAGATTTAAAGTCGGAGTGGTGGGGAACTTCCATACGCCGTTGGGTTTTAAAGATCTCCTAATGCGATTGATACCCAATCAACTTTCCGGTGCAGGGTGAGAATAGTTTTAGTTTAGTTAGTTAATATGGACATATTTCAGAGTAGGAACTGTGGTCGCCCTCTGAGCCGTTTCTCACGCGAATCATGGCATGGTTTGGTAAATAAAGCTTTATCAAGAAAATAACTCAAGTTTTGTTTGTTAATTGAATATTAAAAACAAGAGACGAAGCCGTAGAATCACCGAAGAAGATCAGCCCCACAGAAGCCCTGAAGAGAAAGTCAGCTCTGAGAAAAATGGTGACAGACCGTATAAGCACGCGGCTCAAACAGCAGAATGTAAAAAGTAAAGACCATCATCTATCAGCTATATCTACCTTATCTATCACCATATGTCTGTCTGTCTCTCTATTATATAACCAACGTATTATGCGAGTATATGTGAATTACAACAATAAGATCCCTCCAAAACAACAAACTAAACTGCGATGGTGAGGCCCCATGATCTTGAGATCTAGGAATATGCGAAGCATCTGTTTGACATTCTCCAGGTCTACTCTGAACCGGTAGTGGTAGTACCTGTTATGCGTCTCATCTTGTAGGTCTAATAGATATGCTTCAAAATATCCATAATTCGATAAGACTGTGTAAAAAAACAAATGTAAATAATAAGAACGTGATTCCTAACCTTTGCCCGCAGTAAAGCTAGACGGTGGTCGGAGAATCCCTCCCCCCTGACCAATCGACTTGTCACATCAAGCTCTAGCATTTTATATGATTATCCCATTAACGCGTCCATCGTGGTGTAATGGTTGAAGGCTGGGTTCGAAAGATCCATTACTATAAATAACAAGTTCAATTATTGCTGCTGGCTGCCTCATACTTACGACCTTGTGTTACATCGTCGAGGACACTAACTTTTTTCAATAGACCGTTCCGAACAAAAATTATCAACGTCGAATTGGGATTTGGACGTCCGAATGGGGTTTGGACGCGTCCCGAAATCAATATTTTTGTTTAATTCATTGCATCATCTATACTTGTCAGTCATCCGTAGCATAATAACATATAATAAAACATTAAGAAAAGCTGAAGCGTGATAATACTGGATATTTGGACAAAAAATCGCATTTCCTAGTGTGTTTTGAGCTAAAAAATCCTTTTTTACTTAAGTTATCCAATTTTCATGTATCATTGGTTGTCCTTTTCTGGGAAGGACATGCTGAACCTTTTGAAATTTTAACCGTCCCCGAAACTGTCCGGGTGACGTATTGATCGTCCAAATTGTAATTTTATCGTCCCCGGGACGCGACGGCGTTAATTCGAGTGGATTGGGGCACCTGCAACTCAATGGCGAACATGTGCTAAGAAGGTACCCTAGTACTAATTGGGACGCGTTGTAATTTTTAGGGGACATGCACTGACTGTAATGGTTGCAGCTAGACTCGCTAGCAGACTGTTAGTAGGGTATCGATCTGTATTAGTGACTTGATACTTCTGGCCTTGTGCCTTACTTCTAAACTAGCGCTTATGTAATTAAGCTGATATATTACCAAGCCTTATTGAACATCAACCGTTTTTTTCATATGTACTAGAAGCATGGTAGGGTATTCGTGTCCTGGGTATGACGTTAAACTGCATCTATAAAACACGATTACAATTCAGAGCTCTGTGGGGTATGTATGGTTTACACCCTTCATTGGCATTATTCCCAGATCCCTTATGATCCGGAATGGTAAATACCTGTTAGGGCCCCATCTAATGGTGAATAGATACAAAAGTTTTTAAAATGTTTTTTAAAAGAATAAGTTTAAAAATTGATACCTAACGCAAAATGAAAGTAAAACAAAAACGTCCTCCCGCATAAAAGATTGACATACACCGTAAAATTCACCCAACCAACCAACCAATAACCAATCTATATAATATCAGTAATTTGCACAGTTATTGGTTTCAATTATTTACTTACTATAATCCTAAGAATTACTTTGGTTTTAAGTAATTATTTCTATTAATAATATTCATTTGTTTATCAAAAGTTATATTGTTTTCAAGTAACTAATGATCTTCTCGTAAAAAAATATAAGGAAAGAAAAAAAAAAGCAAAAAAAAAGCGTTATAGCTTTTCAAGTAACAATTCTTAATACAAATAATTTACACTGCTGAGGGGATTAAGTAATTAATGATAAATAGTAAATAATGATAAGTTCACTACTATTCATGATACAAATGATTTACATACTGTTATATGGTATTAAGTATTCTTTACCTAATACAAATATTTTCAAAAAGATATATTGTCCCATAGAGAGAATCCTAACAGGTACTACCCTCCCAGTCAGTTGGGTCTTGGGGTAATGTCAAAGAATTAGTCCACACTCCTTATATTTATCAGAATTGGAGCCTCACCATTTGATGCAGTTTAGTGCCATAATAAAACTAGAGCCTGTGATATACCACAATAAAATGATTTATTATACCAGAGTTTGATAATGTTTTGCTTAACCAAGCTTTTAAGAACCCAGTCTCCCAACTATTACGTAGCTGGATGCAATACCGTTCCCAAAGGGTATAAAGGATATGTGATAATGAAATGAGACCTGGCCCAGACAGTGAATCACATCATACAATATATATGATACAGGCGCGAAGGAAACAATGAAATAAGTGCAAAGTTAATGAAGATCGCTGACAAACACAGTGCGAACGAGAAATTATGTTCTTTGGTATTGATTCAGCCGGAACAAATTTTGAAGTTCCGATCAATATTTTTTAAGGGCTATTATAAGCAAATATTGCAAATTAGCCATGAAAGAGTAAGAATAGACTTGAAATGGGTAAGAGAACTTTGATGATATCCTTCGAAAGACTGTGGCAAACAACTAGGAATTTGTACAAATGTGGGACCAGGTACAGCTACCCAGATGCTATCTAAGAATAAAAAAATTGACAGAAATAATTCAGTAATGTAAAAAAGTATAATAACCTTGATTTGACTCCCCCCTCTCCTCCCCCCCTCTCCTCCCCCTCTCATCTTCTCTCTCTCTACTCTTCTCCTCTCTCTCACGTCATCTCTCTTTCTTTTCATCTTTTCTTACGTGTCCAGTCCATCCTACTAATTTACTCCTACTGAAGGGAGAGCAGTTGGGATTCATACCTCCATTAGCTCTATGTGAAATCCAAATAGAGCCTTGTCCAGGATTCGAACTCCGGGCTCAACGGTAAATATTTCCTAACGCACCTCCAGACTAGTTTAATATATAGATAGGAAAATATAGAGTATCTGATCAAGGATGTATATAAACAGGTTGACAAAAACCAGAACTCCCAAAATAAAGTTTTATTTACATTTATCAACGTCTATAACTTTTCAAGAAATTGTTTGGGAATGAAACTTTAGTCTTTTTGTACAGTCGTTCTTTCAAAGTTACAGTTATCTGTTGATTTCATTGGCCTTCTTGTCACAGATCCGCCGTATAGCAATTAATGATTTCGGTGTGTCTTTCGTTGCACCACCCTCCGATCAAGAATATAGTGTCCTGTTAGACCTTTAGAATTGGAATTTTTTCAACAGTTACCAAGCTCTCCTGCGTCCTCTGTGAATTTCTAGACTCAGTAAAAATAATCCTGCTTGTTTGACACGAAGCACCGGCCGACATTCGAACTTCCTCTGAAAATTTTGGCTTGCCACTACAGTAGTAGTCGATATTTTGGAGAGTGAAGTAGGCCTCCACGTAAAATGTTTGGTGTTTTTTCTTGATTTTGATCAGTGGCAAGTTTGGGGAAATTAGTTTGTTTACATTATTTTAAGCACCAGGTTGACTGTATATGATCTGAGAATAATTTATTTTTATTACCAAAATGTATTATTCCAAAGAGTTTGTGGGTGGGGGGGTTTGTTTTTTTTGGGTTTTGTGAGGGGGTCAACATAATAGATAAGTGAAATCCCACACCAACCAACTCAGCTTATATGAATATAACTTTCAGCCTTGCCCATCGAGGAAAAATGATCAAGTTTGGAGTGCTTATTTTTAGCTGACTCGCTTTACTGGCTTATTGTGTCCCGGGTAACGAGGCCGGGGAGCCTCAACAATTTCTAAATATAAAATTGCGCATTGATGATAAATCTATAGACAGGTGCCCAATGTTTGATCCACTGGGCTTCTCAAAAAATTCATTTGTACTGATATAGTCGATAGGCAGTGTTTCAATGGTAGGAAGTCGCAATAAATTATGATTGAAGGTTGTATATGGTATCAAATGCACACGCATCACACTGCTGACGATATACAGGGAATGGCCTGAGAGTGCACTGAAAGATTTTGAATCTTCGAATATACTTCTTTATTTCTTGAAGGTGATCTTTAATGCGAACTGTTTAACATAATATGAGAAGATAATGGTAATTTGTTTGCGCAAAATCAAACAAAGCTGAAAGAGAATTTATTTATGGAAGAAATAACATCTTTTAAAATGGTTTCGATTTTCAGCTTCACAAATTCGTGCCCTTTCCAAAACTTATCCATAGACGGATGTGCAGGATACTTGAAATCTACGAATTTAATTCCTTGACTACTTCCTGATGTTTCCATTCAATTCTCTTGTAAGATTTCCAACGTTTGTTGTTGTTCTTGTAAAGAAAACGTCTTGAAGTTGTGCAATATTTTGAGAGAGAAATTCGGAAAAAAGTTGTTAGGAACTCCGTCGTGTGATGTTTTTCAGGATCTTCCTAACATCTTCCCGTCACTCGTGCCCTGTTTTATTTGTTGTGACAGGCATCTTGGCCGGATCTCCCAGCTCGCGGAGATCCCTTAAAGTCCTTGCTGTTCAAAACGACGAACGATGCTGTCGAATTGTGTTTCCCTTGACATCTCTCATTGAAATTGCCGTCGATATGCCTTTGTGTTAAAATAATTGAGCCTGATTTTGATAAACACAATTTTAAGCAATTTGGTCCGCTTTTCTTTACGACGCTAATACTTATTCATGATTAAATTCCCAAGTTTTTCTATACAATATTGAAATAGAAAGAAAACAATAATTAATTAATGGTAAAATGGAGCATGCATTTGGCATCCTTCAGTGATTTCTTGGCACCCTGTACTTAACGGGATTAAACTTATTGCTTTTTTTTTAAATTTTTCTTAAAATCACTATCTCTCTCCTCTCCGCTTCTCTCTCTCGCTGGTCTCTCCTCATCTCGCTTCTCTCTCTCTCTCTCTCTCGTATCTATTTTGTACCAGAAGGTAACTTCTGTAAAAAATTAAAATGTCGAACACCAACCGTTTTCAGTTTGTCAGTATAGAGTTTACTTTCGACAACGTAGATCTTTAACTGGTAGTTTCGGCCAATAGAGGAAGATTAGAAAGAAAATCAAGAACATAAAAATAATGCTTAACAGAGCCACTGTTTCTACTCTCCTCTCGTCTCTCTCTTTTTCTCTCTGCTTCTCTTCTGCTCCCATACCGCATCTCTCCTCCGTTTCTCGTCTCTTTCTCTCTCGCACACACCAGGCACAACTCGTCTCTTTCATTCTTTTCGGCTGTCACACGAATCTAACACGCAATAGCTCCACGTGTGCACAACACTCTCCACATCGCACGGAACAAGTATATGAAGATAAAATATAAATGTTTTTATTCAAGGCCCCGTGACTGGGAGATAAATGATATTACAGTGTTATAGGTGCTTGCCAACAAGTGTTCAAAGTTACGAGTTGTTACCGAACGGTCGATGTTTTGCTTTCATGTTATGAGGTAGAGATTGGATACGAGGGAGCTTCAGACTACGTTGAGTTGGTAGATGAGCGATGATCAGATTCAGCGTACCCATTCGGCTAATGATAGTTCACAATGTATCTAGACAACGCTTATTATAAATATTTATCTATAAAAAGATAAAAAACCATTTTAAACATATTACCGAGCCACATTATTTCATTAAAGTCCTAGTTTCATGATACGTCTGGTTATACAATACGAATCTTTATTCTTCAGATTAAAAAAGCCGTAACAAAATTAGTTGATCATTGTATTGGGTGGGATTTTGACAAGCTTTATATAAAGTATAATCATTAATTAGCAAGAGTGGAAACGTCTAATTTTTGCATAAGTATGGTTTTTAATATTAGTGGTAGGTTATTCTCTTAGAATGCTATATAGAGATGTTAGACTGGTGATAAATGATGATTTTCGAAACATTGAAAAAAGTTACTTAATATCTATAAGAGTTATTTGGTTTCGAGTAACAAATAATAGAAGATCGCCCCACTTCGGTGTAAGCATGAGAAATACCGAGCGGATTCTAGATTATAGTTATTTGATAACCGAAATATGACACGTGAGTTGTAACATATCATCAGCACATGGTTTATTAATGGTCAGATGAAACTAGATTACATTGAACTATGTATTATTTAATACTCAGAGTAGGAATACTTGAAACAAGTACAACATGTCGTGCAAATTATTGTCGTATTAGATAGGGAATAATTAGAAACCATTTTTAGGGACAATTATATAGGGGTGCTAGGGCTCAACATCGAAGCCAGGTCTTAAACGCGCCGCTTATTTTAGCTTAAGAAAAGTTCAAAAGTGGAGGAAATGTAGTTGTCATGGCTGCTAAAACCACCAGGATTCACGTCCTTTAGCATCAGGGGTCGCCAACCAGAGCCAACATGCTGGCGCCCTATTAGGGGATTATCAGTCTTTTTTTGCAATAAGGTGGCAGTCGCGGATTCTTCCAGTCTCAGCCAACACGGATTCAACAACACAATTAGTATTTACACATATTTTTTGCTTTTTGACCGCTTCGGTATCGCACTTTTTCGGCACTGTTCTCTATATTTGAATGTTGTCATCAACTTTTATTTAGTTACTCATGAGGGAGGTTGACTGAATGAGCATTTGTTATAGGCGCTGTGTGAGTGTCTTTCTGTAGTGCCCAGAGACATACAACTGCCACACCCATATCGTCGATCGGAAGGTTAAACGTTCCATTTGTGCAAACTCTCTACACCACTTGCTGACGGTTTGCATTGACCATACACGGTTCGTTAGATGTGGGTGCATTCAAAGTCGGTGTTAACGACTTTATGAGGCGCGTTCGAAGGAGTAAAGCCAGAGAGTACCCGTGAGCGAGGAACTTCATCGTGGACGATCGGCGAGCATTGCCATCAGAACATCGAGTTACATAAGTTAAGTGTCGAGTGGTGTGCGCGCAGTTAGGATGCCGCAATAGGATCGAATACTAATAGCAAGACACAACAGTGTTGGCCAAAATAGCCCCACGATGAATTTTTCTTAGCGTACTTCGTGGGTAGTATCCGAGTAATATGGTGATTCAGAATAGAAATAGTTTTTCAACCTATACAATGGTATTTATACGTAGCAATGACGTAAAAAACCCCATGACATAGGATTTCTATAGGCGACACAAACTCGTAAGTAGTCCTATAACACAAACGTATTGATTCGAAATTTATTCAACAACACACAACAAGACACAACAATAACACACACAGCACACTTTCCCGCATATATGACGATCATGGCTAGGCTTGGAATGGTGAGGAGCAGAACCGCGAATGCCCCGCGCTCCTAACGAGGTTTGCTCCATCTTGCTTAGAGTATTCTGGGTCACGATGATGGGATGCTTCCGCAAAACTGTTGTACGTTCCCCTATTTGGGAAAACACTGACTCACTCCAGCACGAAAGATTGGCTGGTATTGGTTGGGTCTGGACTTGGTTGGTTGGATTTTACGGCATGTTAACACATTTTTTTAATAAAAACCTTATTTTTAAGCAAGCTTTTTTAAAAACTTAATTATTTCTGTTAATCCCATCGATTGGCACACTTACAGGTACTCACCACTCCGGATCAGAGTGGAACTGGAAGTGATGCATAAAGACAGAATCCTGGATGCTGAGCAATTCCATGCATGCAAACTCTACCTTTGGCCCGTGCTTTAGGGCTATACGCTATTGTCCAGGTATGAGTTAAACTGCATCGATAATGGGTGAATAGTGTCAAATTCTGGAACATTCGAGAAGTGTGGACGTACCATTTCATAGCCATCATGGCACAACTGTTGGCCTATGAAATGCAAATTGTCCATAATGGCGGATGAGTGTTACTCCAACACTCTCGGAATGTTCCAGAATTGACACTTCACCATTCAAGATGCAGTTTAACTTCATACCTGGACAGATATGCTCCAGGACCTAAGCCCCGGCAAAGTAGAGTGTTTGCATGTCATGGACTGCTCAGCATCCCAGCGATTCTGTCTTTAATGCATCACGGGTAGCTTCATTAGGTTCGATTTTTCCTCTTGCGTCGGCGTATTCTACAACGCCNATTGGAAATGATTTTACAATAAAATCATGGGAAGAAATTTTTTACTATAAAATGCATTGGAAAATTTTTACAATAAAAATGCAATGGAAATTATTTTTACTAGGAAAATCTATTAAACATGATTTTGTTACCATTACTGGGGAATAAGTGGCAATGAATGGAAAGGAATGACTTAAAAATAAATCCAGGAATAGAATTCATCCTGAAAATGGTAAAGAACTCTCAATCAGTTGTTTAATACCAATTTTACATTGAATATTTTAACTTGTTGATTAAAATCTAATGTATTGCGCATTTCGGTCCCCTCACCTTTCAGACTATCACATGTTTCATTCGATGCGTCACTCCTTTTTCTGATGATCGGTTCAGTCAAGTTAAATCTATTAGGTTGAATATGATTAAGATGTCTACGACAAAGTTTGATAGATAAACATGCCCCAACGGGGAAGCCAGTATCTTTGACAAATGCTATCAAACGCCGATGGGTAGAAATGAACAAAGGATTTCCATGTCGAACATAATTAAAACTTCTCTATCGCAGTTTCCCGCGTTTTCTTGTCACGTGGGAATAATGCTGAGGTGGCGGCCCTTCACCGTTGCACATTCTTGAGCAAAGAAGTCTCAAACAGAATTATTAGACTGCGCTTCAAATTATTAACAAAGTGAAACTTTTCCATCCTTTCCAAAAACTACTCGTTGGAATTTAATGAAATTATCACAAAATGATAATAACATGTGTATACAACTACTCCTAAAAATTGTAGGTTTATAATACAGGAAACACAAGTTACGGTCATTTAACTAACTAGTACAAAATTTCAAAAAACACCCTCCGGGCGATGTAAAATAGATTTTTGAAACATATTGCCTGACGGGTGGGAGTAAAAAATTCAATGTCAGCGAGTTTGTACCCTAAGTAAGTAAAATCATCAAATTCATTCAAGGATTAAAAAATAAAACAATTTGAGATGTAAACTTTAAATACGTATTCAAATAAAACAAACTATATATAGATATATAATACCAGTCATGTATTTATTAAAACTTATTTTAAAAAACAATGAGGACTGTTTAATGTTGCATGTTAGAATTTTTAGTGTATTTATGCTATGTTATGACGATTTGGGGTAATGTGACGTAAGCAATGGCGTAATTTTTGTTAGAGACAAAAACCGGAAGCGAATCTCCATTATTAATAGATTTATTTAGATTAGTACTGAGTCAAATAATTAGTGAGGTATATTTAAAAAAAACTGTAAAAAAAAAAAAAATTGTTTGATTTATAGATTGTTTGGGATACATATAGCAACTAAGATGAAATTAAATCGAAATGAAAAAGTAATTGTTAGGGAATTTATTCTATAATTCATTACAATACAAGCAATAGAAAACACCCTCCGGGCGTCATAAAAATTAATCTTTAAAAGACATTGCCTGAGGATGGGATTAAAAAATTCAATGTCAGAGGGAGTGTATCATAAGCAAAATCATCAAAGGAGTAAAGAAATAAAACAATTTGAAATGGAAACTTTTTTCGTTCCCCTCAAATAAAATGTTGCATGAATCTATTAATTAATTAATTACATAAGTACTTTTAATATTGTACAAATAAATTTTACACAAATCTTACTTATTTTACACAAATCGTAGGTATTTACTTATTTGTAAACCTTCTAGTTAACTTCTTGTTACTGAAAAAAGGGCAAGAGTATGGTATTGGGTTTTGTGATGTCAGCAGTGACGTAGTTTTTGTTACAGACAGATATCCATTATTAATAGATATAAATAAACAAATAAGAGGAAACAATCTATTATTAGCATTTTAATAACTATCTCCTTTGAGAAATTATAATGATCATGATAGGCACACAATTAACTCTTTGCCTACTTTTAACCACTCTCAGTGGCTCTCCCACCACTGCAATCCCATTGTAAGTCGCTGGCAGTTCATTATAAGTGAGCAAAAGGACAGAAAAAATGTGGTACAGGCATGGTGTATATTTAGTAGGGAATGAGTTTAGTTACAATTAGGATTTAGATATCTTTTTTACAGCATATTAATGTGATTGCACTGACAAAACTTTGCTACAATGTGCCATTTTCATTGTGTAGTAACATACACAAAAAACCAAATCTTCTTATATAGATTTATTTATCATAGTTACAGTTGATAATTGCTATTACCTGGTTAAATAAATACTCAACTAATTAATTTTCAAAATTAGGTATGACTTCAATTAAGCACATATCCTCCAAATATATATATATATATTATAATATATATATATATATATATATATATATATATATATAAAAGAAACAAGAATTATTTTCGAAAAAGGAAAAAACGCTATAGGCAAAAATAGAATTTTCAAATAGCAAAATGGACGAAAAGGAAAGATGTTTTTAAATAAATAAATTGAAATAAAGAACGAATCGAGGAAAGTAAGGCTAAAAAAGTTCAGGTAGATACGAATTGAATAAAACGAAACGATTTTCATGTTAACATAATTGATCGAGAAAGAAAAAAAGGGAGAGAGGAAATCCGACTACAATAATCACTAATAATGCGTGTCTGATACTGTGTCTAGGTACATGTGCGAATGCGCATGTGCATGTTTGTATACAGAAAAAATTTAAGAAAACACACACACACACATACACGTACATAAACGAAGGAGTAGATAGAAATGTCCTAAAATAGACAGATGCGTAGATAGATAATGAACGGGGGTAAATCAGATAGATAGATAGATAGATAGATAGATAGATAGATAGATGCAAAACAAGAGACTGAGATAGAAAACAGAAAGAGACTGAGATAGATAAATACATACATACATACGAGAGAAGAGAGAGAGAGAGAGAGAGAGAGAGAAGAGAGAGAGAGAGAGAGAGAGAGAGAGAGAGTTAAAAAAGAAAGACACCAAGATAGATAGATAGATACCAAAAGACTGATAGATAGAGAGAAACTAATATCTCTTCGTCACATCTGGTGTGGCAATATGCAACTACGCCCAGTTGTGGTGCCAGGTTAGAAATACCTCGTATATAAGGAGCAATATGATTATCTATCTATCTATCTCTCTCTCTCTCTCTCTCTCTCTCTCTCCTCTATATATATATATATATATATATATATATATATATATATAATTTTCTCTCCCCCTTCTCTCTCTCTCTCTCTCAATATATATATATATATATATATATATATATATATAATATATATATATATATATATATATATATATATATATATATATATATATATATATATATATATATATATATATGTATTCTGCAATAATTTTGTTTCGACCAAAACTTAAGAGGCTTTTAAAATTTCTTTAAATTTATTACAGAATGACGGTTTATTGAGTTTTTTCCTTTCTTTCAAAGGTAATATATATATATATATATATATATATATATATATATATATATATATATAGAGAGAGAGAGAGAGAGAGAGAGAGAGAGAGAGAGAGATAGAGAGAGAGAGGGGGAGCAGACAGACAGATAGAGACAGACAGACAGAAAGACGGACAGACACAGGCGGTAGGCAAAGATTATAAAAAAAAACACACCTTAGAAGAAAGAGACAACTATTCAAAAAAATAAGTGAAGAAGCATAAAGATTTTTTTTTACCAAATACCACACAAATAGCATCTGAAATGATAAAATGTTAAATATATCCAGGAATTTGTGAAAAGGTGAAACATTGTTCTTTTACTCGATAAATTAGAAAAGAACAAAGAACGAAGGAAACTGAAGAGAAAAAAAAGGCTCGAGCCGTACCTGGTAAATAAAGGAAAATAACTTTGATGTTAGAATAATTGATCAAGGGAAATATGGGGGGAGGGGGTAGAAGCCCGGCCACAATAATCACTGATAGCGTTGCTTGCGTGTGCACTAGATGCGCCTGTCTAGCAGTGATGCGACTCGGTGCAATGTACGCATCGTTGGCATTACATCTGAGAAAAAGAGGGGCCTTGCACTCTACGAGTAAGAAGATACGCTAGGTAAAATACTAGACATTACAAAAGAGAATGATTTGAAATGATCAGGGATAGGGTGGGGAAAATTAGATTAAAAATCTTGTTATTCCCACTCTGTGGCTATTTAAGATTTTATAAGTACACAGATGTACAGACTGTGGTAAGATATGGACAATCTGTTTTCTATAAATAAAGTTTTTGATTGGCTGGTTGGTTGGTTGGTTGTTGGTATTTTATTGCATGTCAACCTTTGGGTTATTTTAAGTCTGAAATGTTTTTGTTTTATTCATTATTGTTGAGTATTCCATATTTCTTAAATCTCATCTTCTAACTCATTTTTGCAAACTCATTTTTTATCTATTTAATCAAAAGATGTTACTCTAGCAGGTAACACCAATTGGCTGTTAACATCGCACCTTGTTTGAGTGACTAAGAATTCGCTGACGTTATCCCCTATGGAGTAGTAATGTTACATAATTTTTAAGCAGTTTATAAATTATTAGTTAGAATATCTAAATAAAATGTGTTAGATTTAAAATCGGAGGTGGGGAATCTTCCATACCCGTTGGGGTTTAAGATTACCATGACGATGATCCCAACATCACTTTCCGGTGCAGGGTGAGAATAAGTTTTAGTTTAGTTAGTTAGATATGGCACATATTTCAGAGTGAGTGGAACTGTGGGTCGCCGCTCTGAGCCGGTCTTCTCACAGCGGAATCATGGGCTGGTTTGGTAAATAAAGCTTTATCAAGAAAATAACCAAGTTTTGTTTGTTAATTGAATATTAAAAACAAGAGACGACAGCCCGTAGAAATCACCGAAGAAGATCAGCCCCCAGCAGAAGCCCTGAAGAGAAGTCAGCTCTGAGAAAATGGCTGACGACCTATAAGCTACGGGTCAACAAGCAGAATGTAAAAAGTAAGAACCATCATCTATCAGCTCTATCTACCTTATCTATCACCTATATGTCTGTCTGTCTCTCTATTATATAACCAACGTATTATGCGAGTATATGTGAGTATACAACAATAAGATCCCTCCAAAAACAACAAACTAAACTGTCTCTGATGGTGAGGCCCCATGATCTTGAGATCTAGGAGTATGCAGAACATCTTGTTTGCCATTACTCCCAGGTCTACTCTGAACCGGAGTGGTAGTACCTGTTATGGTCTCATCTTTGGGTCTAATAGATATGCTTCAAAATTATCCATATTCGATAGGACTGTGTAAAAAAATGTAAATATGAACGTGATTCCCTAACCTTTGCCCGCAGTAAAGCTATACGGTGGTCGGAGAATCCCTATCCCCCGACTAATCGACTTGTCACATCAAGTTCTAGCATTATATGATTATCCCATTAGCGCGTCCTATCGTGGTGTAATGGTTAGAAGGCTGGGTTCGAAGATCCATTACTACTAAATAACAAGTTCGAATTATTGCTGCTGGCTGCCTCATACATACGACCTTGTGTTACATAATACCAGATGTACACTAACTTTTTTCATGACCGTTCCCGAACAAAAATTATCAACCATCCCGAATGGGTTTGGACTGTCCCGAATGGGGTTTGGACCGTCCCGAAATCAAAATATTTTTGTTTAATTCATTAGCATCATCTATACTTGTCAGATATCACTAGCATAATAACATGTAATAAAACATTAAGAAAAGCTGAAGCAGTGGTAACTCTGGATATTTGGACAAAAAATCCATTTCCTAGTGTGTTTTGAGCTTTAAAAAAATCCTTTTTTTTTTAAGTTACCCAATTTTCATGTAATCATTGGTGTCCTTTTTCGGGAAGGACATGCTGGACCTTTTGAAATTTTTACCGACCCCGGCAAACTGTCCCGGATGACGTATTGATCGTCCCGGGTGTAATTTTTATCGTCCCCGGGACGAAGGGACGGCATTAATGTTGAGCCCTGCAACCATGGCGAACATGGCTAAATACCTACATACCGTTGTTTTAGGGGACATCACGTGCTGTAATGGTTAGCTAGCTAGATTCGCAGAGTATTGTTAGTGAGTTCGATTCTGTATTGGATGACTTATACTTCTGGCCTTGTGCCACATCTAAACTAAGCTTAGTAAATAACTATATGATTACCCCAACCCTATTGCCCTTATTCGAAACATCAACCGTTTTTATCATATGTACTAGAAGGCAGTGGGTGAGGGTATTCGTGTCCTGGGTATGACGTTAAACTGCATCTATAAACACGATTACAATTCTAGAGCTCTGTGGAGTGTGGTTACACCTTCATTGGCATTATTCCCAGATCCCTTATGATCCAGAATGGTAATACTTGTTAGGCCCCATCTAATGGTGAAATAGATCCCAAAAGTTTTAAAAATGTTTTTTAAAAGAATAAGTTTAAAAAATTGAATACCAAACCAAAATGAATAAAACAAAAACGTCCTCCGCATAAAAGATTGACATACCGTAAAATTCAACCAACCAGCCAATCAATCAACCAATCTATATAATATCAGTAATTTGCACAGTTATATGGTTTCAATTATTCTACTCTAATCCTAAGAATTACTTGGTTTTAAGTAATTATTTCTATTTAATAATAATCATTTGTTTATCAAAAAGTTATATTGTTTCAAGTAACTAATGATCTTTCGTAAAAAAAAAAAGACAAAAAATAAACAAAAAAAAACTTATAGCTTCAAGTAACAATTCTTAATACAAATACTTTACACTGCTGAAGGGTATTAAGTAACTAATGATAATAGAAAATAATTACAGGTAACTATTCCTGATACAAATGATTACACACTGTTATATGGTATTAAGTATTCTTACCTAATACAAATAATTTTCAAAAAGATGTATTTGTCCCATAGAGAGAATCTTAACAGATACTACCCCTCCCGGTCAGTTAGGGGTAATGGCAATAAAGGATTAGTCCACACTCCCTATATTTAAGGAATTGGAGCCTCATCATTTGATGCAGTTTAGTGCCATAATAAAACTAGCGGTACCTGTGGATATACCACAGTATAATGATTTAATTATTACAAAGTTTGATATGTTTTGCTTAACCAAGCTTTTTAAGAACCCAGTCCTCCCAACTATTTACCGTAGCTGGATGCATACCGTTCCCAAGGGTATAAACGATATGTGAAATGAAAGAGACCTGGCCCAGAATGTGAATACATGCATACATATATATATAAGGCGCGAAGGAAACAATGAAATAAGTGCAAAGTTATGAAGATCGCTGACACACTGGCGACAGATATGTTCTTGGTATTGATTCAGCAACAATTATTGAATCCGATCATATTTTTAAGGGCTATTATAAGCAAATATTGCAAATTAGCCATGAAAGAGTTAGACTTGAATTAGAAACTTTGATCAACTTTGTGCAAACAACTAGGATTTTACAATGTGGACCACAGACCAGAGGCTATTCTCAAAATAATTCAGTATGTAAAAAGTATAATAACCTTGATTTGACTCCCCCCCTCTCCTCCCCCCTCTCCTCCCCCTCTCTCTCTCTCTCTCTCTCTCTCTCTCTCTCTCTCTTTCTTTTCATCTTTTCCTTACGTGTCCAGTCCATCCTACTATTTACTCCTAGCTGAAGGGAGAGCAGTTGATTCATACCTTTCCCATTAGCTCTATGTGAAATCCAAAGAGCCTTGTCCAGGATTCGAACTCGGGTCAACGGGTATATTTCCTACGCACCTCCAACTATTAATATATAGATAGGAAAATAATAGAGTATTGATAAGGGATTTATATAAACAGGTTGACAAAAACAGAACCCAAATAAATTTTATTTAATTTTATCAACGTCTATAAATTTTCAAGAAACTTGTTGGAATTGAACTTTAGTCTTTTGTACAGTCGTTCTTCAAAGTTACAGTTATCTTGGTTGATTTCATTGGGCTTCTTGTCACAGAGTCCCGTATAGCATTAATGTTTCTTTCTTTCCTTGCACTCACCCTCCGATCAGAATAAGTGTCTGTTAGACCTTTAGAATTGAAATTTTTCACAGTTCCAAACTCTCTGAATTTCTAGACTCAGTAAAAAAATCCTGCTTTTTGACGAAGCACGGCGACATCGAAACTTCCTCTGAAAATTGGCTTGCACTACAGTGTACGATATTTTGGTGAAGTAGGCCTCCACGTAAAATGTTTGTTTTTTCTTGTTTGATCATGACATTTTGGGGAAAATTATTTTTACATTATTTTAAGCACCAGGTTGACTGTATATTCTGAGATAATTTTATTTTTATTACCAAATTATTATTTCAAAATTTGTGGGTTCTGGGGTTTGTTTTTTTTGGGTTTTTTTGAGGGGGTCACAATATAGATAGTGAAATCCAACCAACCAACCAGCTTTAGAATATAAATTTCACTTGCCCATGAGGAATGATCAAGTTTGAGTGCTTTATTTTGCTGAACTTTACTGGCTTATTTGTCCCGGGTAACGCCGGGAGCCTCAACAATTCTAAATATAAAATTGCGCATTGATAAAATCTAGACAGGTGCCAATGTTTATCCACTGGGCTTCTTCAAAAATTCATTTACTGAATATATGATACAGTGTTTCAATGGTAGAAGTCGCAATAAAATTATATTAGTTGTATATTGTTCAAATGGCACGGCATCAATGCTACGATATACAGGGTGGCCAAGAAGTCACTGAAAGATTTTGAACTTGAATATATTCTTTATTCTTGAAGGTATCTTAATGGAATGTTAACATAATATGACGAAGATAATGGTAATTTGTTTGCAAAAACAACAAACTGAAAGAGAATTTATTTATGAAAAATAACATCTTTTAAATGGTTTCCATTTTCAGCTTCACAAATTCGTGCCCTTTCCAAAACATTATCCATGACGGATTGCAGGATCACTTGATTACGATTTAATTCCTTGACTTCCTTCCTGATGTTTTCCTTCAATTCTTGTAGAGTTTCACGTTTGTTGTTGTTCCTTGTAAAGAAAACGTTTGAAGTTGTGCAGAATATTTTGAAGAGAACTTCGGAATATCCCAAGTTGTGTGGAACATCGTCGTGTTGATGTTTCAGGATTCTTCCTAACATCTTCCGTCACTCTTTCCCTGGTTTTATTTGTTGTGACACTGCGAGGTCTCCCAGCTCGCGGAAGATCCCTTACTGCTCCTTGCTGTTCAAAACGACGAACGATGCTTCGAATTGTGTTGTCCCTTGGACAATCTCTCACTTGAAAATGCCGTCGATATGCTCTTTGTGTTAAAATAATTGAGCCCTGATTTTGATAAAACAATTTAACAATTTGGGTACGTTCTTCGACGCTATACTTATTCATGATTAATTTCCAAAGTATTTTCTATACAATATATGAAATAGAAAGAAACAATAATTATTAATGGTAAAATGGCAGCATTTGGCATCCCCTCAGTGATTTCTTGGCCACCCTGTACTTACGGGATTAAATTATTGCTTTTTTAATTTTTTTAAATAACTTCTCTCTCTCTCTCTCTCTCTCTCTCTCTCTCTCTCTCTCTCTCTCTCTCTCTCTCTCTGTCAGAGGTAACTTCTGTAAAAAAATTTAAAAAATGTCGAACACCAACCGTTTTTCAGTTTGTCAGTATAAAGTTTACTTTCGCCGTAGATCTTTAACTGGTAGTAGTTGTCGGCAAAATAGAGGAAGATAGAAAGAAAAATCAAAGAAATAAAATAATGCTTAACTAGGCCACTGTTTTCTCTCTCTCTCTCTCTCTCTCTCTCTCTCTCTCTCTCTCTCTCTCTCTCTCTCTCTCTCTCTCTCTCTCTCGCACACACACACACACTCTCTCTTTCATCTTTCGCTGTCACACAATTACACGCATATACGTGTGCACACACTCTCCACACGCACAGGAACATGTATAAAAATATAATAATGTTTTATTCAAGCCGTGATAGATAAATGATATACAGTGTTATAGGTGCTCCAACAAGTTTTCAAAGTTACGAGTTGTTACCCGGTCGATTTTTGCTTTATGTTATGAGGTAAGATTTGAGATACGAGAGAGCTTCAGATACGCTTATGTTCATAAGTTCACAAAAACATTTAAGTTTCCAAACTTATTAGACCAATATTAAAATATTATCTATAAAAAGAAAAAAACTTTAAACATATTACAGCACATTTCATTACGTTATATTTCATTATGTTTTATACAATACAATATTATTTTTCAGATTAAAAACGTAACAAAAATTAGTGTATTTTGGGTGGGATTACACTTTATATAAATATAATATAAATTACAAAGTAAATCTTTTTTGCAAAGTATTTTAATTAGATGGTTATTCTTAATGCTATATAACTGTGTGTAAATTATTTCGCATTAAAAATAGTTACTTAAATCTAAAAGTTATTTGGTTTCAAGTAACAAATAATAATCCTTATTAAAAAAAATACCAAGGATTATTATTAGTTATTTGAAACCAAATAACTATTTACAAGCACATGGTTATTATTCAATAGAAATAATTACTTGAAACTATGTATTCATTAATACTAGATTGGAATACTTGAAAAATACAACTGTGTGCAAATTATTCGTATTAGATAGGAATAATTGAAACCATTTTTGGGACAATCATATAAGTGCTAGGGCTCAACATGACAGCTCTAAACGCCCGTTTATTTAGCTTAAAAAAGGGCAAAAGTGGAGGATTGTATGTCATGGACTGCTAAACCACCAGGATTTCGTTCTTAAGCATCAGGGGTCGCCACCCAGAGCCAACATGTGGCCCTATTAGGGGATTAATCATCTTTGCAATGATGCAGTCGGCGGATTCTACAGTCTCAGCCAACACGGATTCAACAAAAATATATTTAAATATTTTGCTTTTTGACCCGCTCGGTATTGAACACTTTTTCTGCAATTCCTCTTATTTGAATTTCATCAACTTTTATTTATTACTATGACACGGTACTAATGCATTTTTAGGCGCTGTGCGAGTCTCTGTATGCTCAGGTCATACCAACTGCCACACTACATGTCGATTCGGAAGCGTTAAACGTTACCGTTCTGGCAAACTCTCTACACCACTTGCTGACGTTTTTGACCATACACGTTCGTTAATGGCCGCTGCAGTTCAATCGCTTTAACGCTTTTTGCGTTCAAAAACCGAATACCAGCGCGAACTTCAATCGTGGCAATCGGGAGCTCCATCAGAAACGACTGTTAAGCTAAGTGTGAGTGTGGCAGTGAGGTAGGCATAGACGAATACACAAGAAACACAACAGTGTTGCCAATAGCCACACGAACAATTTTCTTACGTACTTTGGGTAGTAACCTAGTAATATGTCATTAGATAGAAATAGTTTTCAACTAATAATGTATTTTCGTTAGCAATGACGTAAAAAAATCCCCAAATAGATTTCTATAGCGACAAACTAATTGTCTAATAACACAATAGTATTGATCACATTTTCAACAACAACAACAACAACAATTTTCCCGCAGAATGACGTCCATTGGCTACGCTTGGGTGGTGAGGAGCAAGAACCTGAATACTGCGCTCCTAAGAGGTTTGCTCTACTACTTAAATTTATTCGGTCACGTGATAGATGCTCCGCAAACTTGTAGGTTACCAAATATTGGAACTCACTCCAGCACAAGATTGGCTGGTTGGTTGGTTGGTTGGTTGGTTGGGTTTACGGCATGTTAACACATTTTTTTTTCAAACTTATTTTTAAGCAAGCATTTTTTTAAAATTATTATTTCTATTTAACCCATCGATGGCACACTAACAGGTACTACCACTCCGGATCAGAGTGGACCTGGAAGTGATACATAAAGACAGAATCCTGGATGCTGAGCAGTCGATGACATGCAATACTCTACTTTGGCCCGTGCTTAGTGTGGACGCTTATTGTCCAGGGTATGAAGTTAAACTGCATCTAATGGTGAAGTGTCTATCTGGAACATTCGAGAGTGTGGAGTACCATTTTATAGCCATCATAGACAACTGTTGGCTATGAAATGCAAATCGCCATGATGGCGATGAAGTGGTACTCCACACTCTCGAATGTTCCAGAATTGACACTTCACCATTAGATGCAGTTTAACTTCATACCCTGGACAATAAGCGTCCAGCCTAAGCACGGGCTTAAGTAGAGTGTTGCATGTCATGGACTGCTCAGCATCCAGGATTCTGTCTTTATGCATCACGGGTAGCTTCATTAGGCGGATTTTTTCCTCTTCGTCGGCGTATTCTACAGCCCTTGCTGACAGTGCGGTCTAGCATCAGGATCATTCAATTGCTTTGACATTGAAACTTGAGAATGACCAGCGGTCACGAAAAATGGATATCATTTTCCAGTTATTCAGGTGCCCGCCTTTTTAAAACGTTTTGTAGGAAAGTGACACTCATATTTACTCTCCTCGCCATGTTCTCGCGAGGCTCATAAGCTGATAAGTCCGTGATACTCAAGTACCGGATGACTTCATGACGACCAATGTTGTCCATTTTCACAACCGTTTCTAACTCTCACGTTTCAATTTTCAGCCTCGCCCCACACCCCATACCCCGCTAAAAAAAAGATGAATAGAAAAGGAAAAGTACAAATTGTTCCCTGTCATCGTTTATATAGTCGATTCGTGTGTATAAAAATAGTTGGTGCTGTGTAACTCAAGAATTATGCTCTGTAGTCTACAAGCTAATCAATACTAGCCGACTCGGGACATTAGCGAGGTCACATCGTAATAGTGGTCTATCATGATATTGATGTTTCTATTGAGGAAAGCGTGGAATATTCTAATTAGCCTGTCATAGTTAACATCTGTTCATGATGATATTACTGGTTTTTTTAGGAAGAAGTCGTCGGGTGGCCTAAAGTTGATATCAGCCAATCAGCGAAGGAGTATATCCCCCTTTTCAATAGCTCTAGACCAAAGAGATCGTTTTTGCGTCTGAAATGGAGCGTCACACCTACCATCAGCTCCTTACTTTACCGCACAGATCCCTGTGCTACTCCTACGCTGAGTTGGGGCGGTCCGGTATCGAACCAGGAATCCTGTGGTTTCTAGCCGACGCTCTACCGACTGAGCTGACTCGGTCTCTTAGGAAGAACTAAGTAAGTAAGTAAAGTCGTCGAGGTGGCCTAAAGTCGTTATCAGCCATGCAGCGAGGGTGTCTATCCCCTTTTCACTAGCGCTAGACCAAGGATATTGTTTTTGCATCTGAAGTGTAGCGTCACACCTACCATCAGCTCCTTACTTTACCGCACAGATCCCTGTGCTACTCCTACGCTGAGTTGGCGAGGGCCGGTATCGAACCAGGAACCTTGTGGTTTCTAGCCGAACGCTCTACCAAACTGGCTAAACCGGCCCAATAAATGGAAATAAATCCGACCGTATGATTGAAAAGATGAAAAAACAACGGTTAATAGTATGCTGGCAGATATCTGTTTCGACCTATGAGGTTTGTAAAGTACAATTCAACTGAAATCATTTTAAATTAAAATGAAGACAATTGTAAAAGATGCTTTATAAAACCGGTCTTCATCAAGGGCAACTATATTGATGAATTCCTCCTTCTTTCTTTATCAATATAGTTGCTCTTAAGGATGACCAAATAGATTGTTTTTGCGTCTGAGGTTGAGTGTCACACCTACCATCAGCTCCTTACTTTACCGCACAGATCCCTGTGCTACTCCTACGCTGAGTTGGGGCGGGCCGGTATCGAACTAGGAATCCTGTGGTTTCTAGCCGACGCTCTACCGACTGAGCTAACCCGGTCGCTTAGGAAGGAGTAAAGGGTTCTAATTTGCATTTCATAGCCAACAGTTGTCCATGATCACATTAGTGTTTCTATTTAGGAAGTGGTGAAGGATTCTAATTAGCATTTCATAGCTAGCAGTTATCCATGATGATATTAATGGTTTTATTTATGAAGGAGTAAGGATTCTAATTAGCATTTCATATATAAAGTTTTCCATGGTAATATCAATGTTTCTATTTAGGAAGGAGTGAAGAAATTTAATTAGCATTCCCTAGTTAACAGCGGTCCATGAGGATATTGATTCTTCTATTCAGGAAGAAGTTAAATATCCCAATTAGTTATCATCTGTCCATGATGATATTGATGCTTCTATTTAGGAAAGAATAAATATTCTGATTATCACTTCAGAGTTGACAACGACCGTGACATTAATGGTTCTACGTAGGACGTAGTTGGGGAATTTAATTTCCAATTCATAGCTAACATCGGTCCATGATGATATTGATGCTTCTATCTAAAAACATTCCATAGTTATAAGCTTTCCTTCGTGACATGCTTCCTAAGTATGTAATCTACTCACACACACACACACACACACACACACACACACATATATATATATATATATATGTGTGTGTGTGTGTGTGTGTGAAGAGATGGAAGTGAATCCGATGGTATGTAGTATAGAAAGAAATTTGAAAAATCACAGGTTTAAATAAAATAAGTGGTACGTTTATTCGACAACGCTGCAGTTTTTCGATCTGTTAAGTATTTTTTGTCGTTATTCTGTGTTTTTTTACCCTTTCCTTATATCAATAAATGCCCTGAAGAAGATCTACTTAACAGATCAAAACACTGCAGCGTCGGCTAATAAACTTAACACTTATTTTATTTAAACCTGTTTTTTTTCAAATTTCTATACTATACTATATATATATATATATATATATATATATATATATATGCTGTGTGTGCATGTGCGTTTACATACACATATGTATATTTAGAGATAAATGTTTGTATGTGTACCTATAAGTATCCCACTATTTCTTACATCCAGCAATTTGGGCTTACTGCCTAGTCACATTAAAACACTAGTTCCTGTTAGACACCGAAGTTAAGCAGCGGTTATTCTGTTCAATACTTAGATGTGTGAGGATTTAAGCAACAACGGTTATTGCAAGAAACCGATTGTGCATTAAATGACTGAAAATGGATTGATATGCCGTAAAACAAAAAAAAAAACAACCAATCAGTTGATGAAAACTAATATATATATATATATATATATATATATATATATATATATATATAGAAAATGGGATTGGAATGAATCCGACAGAATGAGGTAAAATAAGAAATGAAAGAGCAAAACTCAGACAAAAATGTGTAGTATATTTCGCTGGAACGTTAAGATCCCGGCCCAGGATGGACTAACTCCCATCGAAATATACTACACATTTTTGTCTGAGTTTTGCTCTTTCATTCCTCATATATATATATATATATATATATATATATATATATATATATATATAATGAATTTATTTCATGTGGAGACATTAACATATTTATTTGTCTCACTTAACACCTAATGGACGTCAAAATATATTTCAATTATTCTACATGTTTTTGAATGTTAACATCTCAAAACAGCTAAATCATATGTTTAACACGATCTGCCATATTTAGCAAATGCACAGAAACTAATGCGAGGACATTTTTTCCTCTGTCTTATAAATCAGCAGTTCACAAACTGTTCATCATTTTAGAGGAAGTTCAACATTTCACAAATAGTTCAACATTTCACAGACATTTTTCATTTCACAAAAAGTTCATCGTTTCACAAACACTTCATTATTTCACAAGCAATTCAACATTTCACAAAAAGTTCAACATTTCACAAAAAGTTCATAATTTCACAAACAGTTCATTATTTCACAAGCAGTTCAGCATTTCACAAAAAGTTCAACATTTCACAATTCATTTCACAAAAAGTTCAGTTCATTTCACACAGTTCAGCAGTTCAGCATTTCACAAAAAGTTCAACATTTCACAGACATTTTTCATTTCACAAAAAGTTCATATTTCACAAACAGTTCAACATTTCACAAGCAGTGGTGGTTCATCATTTCACAAACAGTTCAACATTTCACAAGCAGTTCATCTGCAGAGAATGTCCAAACTGTCCATATAATTTAATAAAGGCATTATTCATTTCTTTTACTTTCATTTTATTAATCATCAATACTTCGGATGTGTTATGTTTTTACATTGAGATAGAATACAGAACACAGAACACTGAGGTGGCTGAGCAGTCCATGACATGCAATATTCCACTTTAGACTTTTCTTGGGCTAGACGGGCGGTCGGAGAGGCCCCCTCCGATCAATCGGCTGACCACGTCAAGCCCTAGCACCTATATGATTGCCCCAATCCTATTGCCCTCATGGCAATCCAAAATCCTTCTTATCATATGTGTGCTAGAAGGCGGTGACTGAGGGTCTACATGTCCTGGGAATGACGTTAAACTCTATCTGATGGTGAGGTTCCAGTTTTAGAGGTTCTGGGGAATGTGGAGCACCCCTTCATCACTATTGCTCCCTGGTCCACTCTGACCCGGAGTGGTAGTATCTGTTAGGGTCCCATATACGGGTTGAATAGAAAAACATGAGTTTATAAACAAAATTTTATTATGCATTAAGAATGAATTTAATTCGCAACTTTGTTGGCATTAAATGACCCACCGAGGTTGATATGCCGTAAAAGTTTGAGTGAATGATGGAACTGAAAGTGGAACTGTTGATAAAGCATGGAATGTCCTTTGGGTAGCAGTTGTTTTGCGGACAGTGCGTTACATAATGAAGGGCTTCGATAATTAAGGGGTGCAAAAGAATCAATTTTAGAAAAAGGAAATAATGGGGAAAAAGAAGAAAGAAATATTTTGGAAAAATATATGGAAAGGAAGAATCTGGCTAGAATTGATTTTTTCTGTTTGAATTCTAACCAGAGAAAATGCCGATGTTATATTAATATTAATTAAAAACATTTTTGAAATGAAAAATCTGGCTAGTTTTTGCATTGTTTGGTTAAAATTCCAATCTACTTATATAATACAATATAACAATATACAAGGGAATTAAAATATACAGAAATAAGCAGAGGAATGGCATAAGAAAGATAATCAGCTGATTGATGGTATTTATAAAAGAGGGGTCGATTACTCAAAGGAGTGAAGGCGAGAAAAGGGTTTAGAGACGCAACACGGCGTGAACCGTAGCTTAGCTCAAAAGCAGCCTTTCTTTCTTTCTTTCTTTCTTTCTTCTTCTAATTTTGACAATTTTGAACTTATCACGACCGGTGAGTATATATGAGTATATATAAAAAGATATGAAAACACACAAAATGTTGTTAAAGTGAAAACATTTTATAACTTCGCTGATATTGAACAATATTTCGATTTTGTGAAAATCATCATCAGAGCTTGTTTATACTCCATGTTGTTAAGAGGAGCGGAGACGATGACGATTTTCATAAAATCGAAATATTGTTCAATATCAGCGAAGTTATAAATGTTTTCACTATTTTTTATATATACTCATACCGTCGGATTCATTTCCTTTCTTTTAACTTATATATATATATACATTGAGTTTCTTCACAGAACAAATGGACATACTACTACAAACACACTCGCCTACCCGGATTTTAACAGCATGTCAAACCCACAAAAAACTTCAACTTTTATAATTCTTCTATAATGCTCCCTTTCTAATAATCTATCAACAATTTCTTCAAATAAGAAATTTTCTCCTGACGATGACCTAAGGTCGAAACTAGTTGAGAATGTGGCGAGCCGGAAGTTATCGCTTCGACAGACGGAAGTCGAATGGCAAAAATAATTAGTTTGCGCATATGGATCGCGCAACCTTAGTAAAAAATAAAATCTAAAATAAAATTCGTAAAATTCAACCAATCAGAGGCGTTCCCGCCTAATAAGTGATAAGTTCACTAGTTCTAATTATGCCGTTTCTGTTATTGTAAACACCTCTCTATCTCTCTTTTCGTCAACAGACTACTACAGACGTGGTTGGATTTTACGGTATGTCAACCAAAATCTTATGCCCAAAGTGGTGGGGTGGGAGTTAAAAATTCAATGTCAGCGAGTTTGTATCCTAAGTAAGTCGGATTGATTGCCATTCATTATATACTGACTGGTATGTAGGGGACGATTCTATTTGGAATCATCAATATCTCCAGTACATCCACAATGCACGCTCATGTTGATTAAAATCTATAGATTTATACAAATATTTTTACAAATCCATAAGAGAGCTCAATCTATAATAACTAATAAATGAATTACATAGAGAGCAATATTTGCATGTTGTAAGCTGTCTGATGAGACTAGGCTCATATTGAGTCCAGGTCGAAATAAATTTATAGTAGCTGAATGACGGTTTGTTAAATTTTCTTCTTATTAAAATTATATATATATATATATAATATATATATATATATATATATATATATATGTTAATGTATGAGTAGTACTTACCGGTGGGTACGATACGATCATTGGAACGCACAGTATCCAGGGGTTAAGACTGATACAAAGTGTCAATACAATGTAGAGCAAAAATTTAGGATAAAATAACCTACTCGAGTTTCATCGACTGATCTTCAGGGTTACATCCGGGAGTGATTATTATTTACAATACATAGGTTGAAATGGGATTATAATTATTCCCAAGGGCATGTATTGCCAACTGAGATTAATCGAAACTCGATTAATTCAACGGATGTAACCCTGAATCAGTCGACGAAACCCGAGTATTATTTTATATTATATATATATATATATATATATATATATATATGTGTGTGTGTGTGTGTGTGTGTGTGTGTGTGTGTGTGTGTGTGGTTTCGTTAATTCTTTCTTCGACGAATGATGAAAACCTAATTTATTTTACATAACAAATATTAATTTTTCATAAGAATCTTCTTATTAATGTTTTCCATCGATTGATATTGGATATTGTCCAACCGTTCGTTTTTGACAAGGCACTTAATCAAAGTGAGACTAATAATCACAAGATTGTAAACATTGAAAGATTCAAAATCAACCTCAGCTAAGATGTCCGTGTTAGTCTACACACAGATTGATCCACCTTTGTGGCATTTATCAAGTGAATTGTTTTCTAAGTGTAGACATATTAATACATTTTTTTTCTATGTCCAAGATCTCAAAAAGCAATATATAATAACTATATTTGTGTGTGAGGCGGGAAAGAGTAAGATACCAGCCCGAAAACCATACTACCGTGCAAAACTATGGTTAA
>CM042163.1:41788149-41793149 GCA_023376005.1 Doryteuthis pealeii
TTTATACTGAATGCACACGGTATAACTTTAGAGACTAAACTAAGGCCTTATAAAGTGTAAATTCAAATGGTTCGGGGTCGATATAATTTTACATACCCCGATTCCAACTCCAGTGACAATTACTGAAATAGATCCTATTCTACAACTGACCACCCCAAACGGAGTTTAACAGGTTTGGTTTCAGAGTTTTCCTTCTCTTAGACTGGTTGCCAAACCAAGGTTAAAGACTGTCCAACTAGTTACCCATAGCTTTACCCATAGTTGGATCAATACCTTTCCCAATGGTATTAGTGTCATGTGAACTGTAGCTTCGTCCAGGATTTGAACTCTAGTCGAAGAGCCCATTTCCAAAACCCCTAACCATTACATCATGAACCCCAACTAGTGAACCTATAATTGCTTCCGTTTCCGACTCCGACTGCATGACACCGACTCCACAGCATTGGTTGTAACTGCATCCAATTATGGGGTTCTAGTCCTTTACTCTCAACTCTACTCTGACTAGAGCAGTAGCACCTGTTTGGATAACATCTACGAATGTCCAGTTGGCTTGGCTTAGGCACCCGAACTGTAACCCCTGCATAGGGGTAAGATACTCCCCATAATACTAAATGTATATAAGATTATTGGGACGTAGAGCTATGACGTAGTTTTTATTAAAGACAGAAATACAGACAATCTCCATTATTAATACTAGCAAATATATGTACCCTCCGGGAGTAAGTACATAAGTTTAAATGTAATAAAATATTAGATTAAATCAGAAAGGCTAATGAAACTAATTAAGAATTCAGATAAAAAGATTTGAAACGGAGGGGGTATAATCGGAAAATAGAACAACTGAAACTTACTCTTTCATCACTTCCGTTTTTCAATGCTAAATTTTCCTAATTTAACTATTTAGTTAAAATAGGAAGTAAAGAATAAAATTACAGTTATTTCTTCTTGTTAATGAATTTCTTTTAGGATTTATTGAAGAGATTTTTACTCATATTCATTAAGATAAAACCAAACAATTAGAAATCAATAATACCAAGCACATTTTTATTAAAATCAGTTTTTTAATATCAATATACAAATTAGCTTTACGTTTACACTGAACACTGGTATTTTGTTGTATATATAAATACAATTGCATGTTATTAGTATTTGGGTAAGGCCAACAGTATTAATAATGTCAAACAGTTTTTTTATTAATTGAGATTTAAATAGAAATAGAATCATGGAGAATGTGACGTACATAACTAAGGGAATTGTGACTTGAGTAGTAATATAGTTTCGGTTACAGACAGAAAAACACACAATCTCCATTATAATAAGATATATATATATATATATATATTATATATATATAATGATATTTACCTAATGATATACACAAGTTATCAATTGTTTAGAAATCGTCATCAGAATCCTTATCACAATTGTCAGCTAATATTTCATTTAAATCTCATTGTCATCATCATTCTATCAGATTCACATTCATGATATCTCCAAATTGGTCAAAGCATAAACGGAAATTGTCTACAGATTTAGGGTTCTAGAAAAAACTATACGTGTAAATTTGAATAACGATAGTTGCTCAACACAGAAATAAAATTCTTGGTGGTTGAATGTGCAGTTGTCAGTGCGGGTCTCTTTGATACTTAGAGTAGGGGTATTGCGGGTGGAACTCTGTTGAATTTTTGGTCCGTCTTGCGTACAGGAATGCGGAGAAGCACGCCCCCCAAAAAAGTGACGCATGATGAGGATGTGATGCAAACTGACAGGTACCCGGGGCCAAATTGATAGGCACCCAGAATAGGTTGAAAAGTGAAAAGTAGGGGATGTGTTGCCGGTTGGGGTGAAGGAAGGATCAAAGGTAGAAAGTGTGTGTGGGGTGAGGTAGATGCAAGATGTGTGTGTGGGGGTTTGAGGTAGGTGCATGGTGTGTGGGGTGTTGAGATTGATGCATGGTGTGTGTATGGGGTTAAGGTAGATGAATGGTGTGTGTGCGGGGGGTTGATGTAGATGCATGGTGTGTGTTGGGGGTACGTGTCGCTCTTGCACTGGGGGTACAAAAATTAGAAGTTGCGTTAAAGAATGACAGCGAAGCATTAAGCGCAGTGAGAAAACGCAAATGCGATTAGTGGGGCCTCGTGGTAGTTCAGTGGTTTACTAATTCTTTTTCTAACATAACCCACCAAAAAAAAAAGAATTAGGGACTTTGAACGGAATGCACCAACAATATATGGTACGGAATTTTGGTGCTGTTCTCTTTGAGCAAGATATATTTTGGTTTGTGGTTGTTTGGTTGGTTAGTTTTGTTTTACGGCATATCAACCCTTTCCGGATAATCTAATCCCGAATCAAGTCACTTTGATAAACGAAGGACACAGTTTGGTTTGTTGCAAGTGATTTTACAAATAATTCAATACGTAAACAAGTATAATAATGATGATTTAATTCTCTGTCACTTTTTTTTTTTCATCTTTTCATTATATTCAATGGACACAGATTAGCATTATGAATTCCACGCGATCACCACCTCTCTCTATCTTTCCGTTTCCGCTCTCTCTCTCTTCTCTCTCTCTCTCTCTCTCTCTCTCTCTCTCTCTCTCCTCTCCTCTCTCTCTCTCTCTCTCTCTCTCTTCCCTTTCTTTCTTGTGATAAAAACGGAATGGTCCATTATTTACCTGAATTGACAACACTCATAAAAAATTAAGAATTCGGTAGATAAGCAACACCAGATAATCAGGAGTTACACTTTTGCATTTTTATCTTAGACGATTTGAACACTCTCGTTTTTAATCAGAGGATGTTGCAAGATGATAATAAGCGTAGAGATATATGATTAATTGATTTTAACAGTATATCAACACGATTAGGGTTATTTTTAGCGTTATGGAATCGCATTCATGGTATGTTCCCATTTGTATAATACAAATACTGCTATATGCTATGACAAGATTTCAATACCAGGTTCCAAGTAATTAACCAATCTCTCAGCATGTGGTCAATTTCTTGCAGAGTTTAACGGGTTTGAATTCAAAGGTTTCATTCTCCTAGAATGGTGGTTAAACCAAGGTTTAAAAAAACCCCTGTATGTTCCAATATTTACATATATATATTTACCATTCCCTCCGCACGAGCAGGATGCAACACAAGGTCAATTTCTTCAGCGGAGTTTAACAGGTTTGGATTCAGAGTTTTCCTTCTTCTAGACTGGTTACCTAGCCATGGTTAAAGAGCCCAATCTGCCCTGTTATGTACCCATAGTTGGAGTGAGAATTGGATTCATACCTTTCCCAAGGGTATTAGCGCAATGTGAAATGCAAAGAGTTTCGTCCAGGAATTGAACTCGGGTCGACGAATCCATTTCCTACGACTCTAACCATTAGACCACGCGCCTCCATATAGTAGGAATAGTTAGATTCAAACCAGTCCCATGAGTACTAATCCCGATTGAAATACAGCAGGCCGATCACACAACCCAACAAGAATGAATTAAACAAAATGTCTTCGACAGAAAATAACTCAACAAGGGTTGACATGTCGCAAAATCCAACCAGTCAATCGGTTATGTGATACATGCGTCACAAACTCGCACGTACGAATAATATATATATATAATATATATATATATGTATAATATATATATATTATATAATATATATATATATATATATATACGGTATTTTTAGATTTCCTTGTTTGCTTGTGAAGAGAAGAAAGACAAAATTTCAAATTTAATTATATATATATATATATATATATACGGAAGCCTGATAACAACAATAATATATATATATATATATATACATATATCATGTAATACATGAAGACCAAATACGAGGATAACTTCTAAGGCAAGATCTCCAAATATTTAGAAATCACAGAAACATTTATCATTTATTTTCAGTTAGGTTTACATCATTCTAAAGTTTTCCTATTTCACTTATATGGGCGCTTGTCATACCAGCTCAACGCCATGTCGTTGAGGAAGCATTGAACCTCGTGGTTGTTGCCAACGCCCAGCACCACTTGCGGAAGTTTTTTACGACTCGCCATACATATCTGTTAATTGGCGATGGATTTCGATCGGTATAATACCTTTTACGTTCAAAAACCGAATAACTGCGGTAGCATCAATCGGGAGCTCCAACAGAAACTACTACCAGGGCAAGACTATGCAAGACTGGGAATTGTAGTGTGGCGCGCGCTGCACAACAAACACAACATTGTTGTTCATAGCCACATGGATAGTTTCCGTGCGTCCTCATCTCTTTGAGAACCTTAGTTTTGGGATTACCTTCGTATAAGTTGTCAGTTGGTAAAAAGGTTTTTAACCCTTTTATTGTTTTGAAAGCCTTACGAGACTCTCAGAGTATCCAGTGGCACGTTTGAGAGCCATATGTGGCTCTCAGTCCACATTTAAAGATAAAAGGATAAAATCTTGTGAAAACGTGTGAGTAGATACCTCTAATATGTTTACTATATTTGTAAGTAAAAAAGTGGACGTGATTTTGAGTAAAAAATCTGTCAATTCATGGTCCATTTCAGAATAAGAAATTCAGTAATTTCTTCACGATTTCTTTATTTTTGAAGCAACTTTGATAAAACTTTGCATTCTTATGTAAATTTCCATGTTCTTTATGATTGTGGTCTTAGATCTTATGTATCCCCATGCTAGAATCCATTATTTGGGGAATAAAAAGTAGGGATATCAAGATTTTTATTTTATTTTATACTGCATGCATACACGTATATAATATATAATTATATATGTGTATACATACATCTTATTATAATGGAGATTGTGTGTTCTTCTGTCTGTAACCGAAACTATATCGCTACTCAAGTCACAATTCCCTTAGTTATTGACATCACATTCCTAATGATTTTATTTTTATTTAAACCTCAATTATTAATAAAAATGTTTTCATACCCTTTATCTATACATATACCGTCGGATTCATTTACTTACTATAACATATATATATATATATATATATATATAT
>CM042163.1:41815649-41838149 GCA_023376005.1 Doryteuthis pealeii
CCACGCACAACACCACACACACACATACACACACACACACATACACACACTATATACATACACATATATATATATATATATATATTATATTTTTTAAGGCAATTACAATGCGTATATCGGTATAAAATACGATATCATTGAAAATAATCATGACAAGCAAACTCAGCGAACAACGCGTGTGATGTGTGAAACACCGTACAGCTGTTTCAACTTTATTAAGTCTCATATGCAGTGTATACAGCTGTACGATGTTCACACGTCACACGCGTTGTTCGTCGGGTTTGCTTGTCATGATTATTTTCAATAATTATCGAATTTTATACGATATACGCATTGTAATTGCCTGCAAAAATATAAATAATAATATACTTTACTGTACTAAGTATAGTAGTGGCGTGTTTATTATTGACAAGTTGATTTGGTGTAGCGCAGTCTCTGACTCTGCGTGCTGGGTTTCAGGTTTCGATCTCTGTCGGAGAGAGATCGTAGGTATATACTGCTGATGAGACTTAATAAATTTAAAACAGCTGTACGGTGTTCCACACGTCGCACGCGTTGTTCCCTGGTATAATAATATACTTTACTTAACAATGCTTCAAAAGCAAATTATCAAATACTAATAATGATAGGATTTTATTTGAATAGAATAAGTTCTGAGGTGAATATATAGGGAACCTTTAAATATCACATGAAAAAAGTAAAAAATGCCCTCACCCCCCCAAAAAAACAGCTATGGGAGAAATTTGGTAGCTATATAATCAAGTGGTTACCCATCTATGGATTGAACAGATTCATCGCTGCTTAACTTCGATTATCTAGCAAGAACGATTGCTTCCATCTTGACTTAGTAGTAATCAATACGATATTAGTGTTGCATACTGGGGTTTTCACAGTACCAAATCGATATTATGTTGTATACGCTTTTCTTACTTCTTACTTCTAGTCGTCTTCTCTTCTGGCCGGCTTTGGCATTTCTTCTATCATCTTGCGTCTTGGTCTAGTGTCTGGTGTTGACTTGGTATATCTTCTAAGGTCTGGTCTTCTATGGGGATTTCGGGTCTGGTTTCTGTTAGGGATTTCTCTTTATCAGAAGCCCTGTGTCATTGTTAGTTTTTAAACACAAGACTTCGATTTTCTTTTAATGTTCTTTATTCGGTAAGTCCCCAACCCAGACATAACATAGCGCGCGTATGCAGAGTTACAGTTTTAGACAGAGCGTCATGCCGACTGCTCTGCCTGACGTCTAACTGCAAACTGGAACTCTGAAAAAGGTCCCACGTGACTTCACATATTTGGCGGGCTTCTGTAATTTTCCATAGTATTCCATGGTATGAAAGGGTTCATCCCCTCAGAATTACAGGGGATTGACAATATTCTTATGCAACCGCATAGATTATGTAACATTAGTCCAAGAGCAGCCTTTTAATTTTGTAACGATCCCCCAAAAAGATAACTGTTGTATCGTGAGGTGGAAAGATACACAGATGAATGGTGTGCTTAACACATTTATCAAACACCAGCATCCGGTGCTGAACTGATACATACAAACTGATACATACAAATACAGAACAAATAATACAAACAATTAACAAGACTAACTCAAACTAAAAGAGGAGGGTCAGTTCGGTATAACCAACACAGCAAATTCAGCCTGAATATTATTCAGCTAGTTAATATAGTTTAGTTATTTTCATGGCTATGAGCCAGTCCATGTTAGAGTGCTGGGGGGGTAGCTACTCTACAACAATAACTAAATAAGTAAATAGATATGTACAAAAAAGAATGTGTAGATACGAATAGTTTATCATGAATGGCTTGTGATGTTGTATACTCTCTTTCCTTACTTTCTTACTTCTATTCTCGCATCTCTTCTAGCGTCTGGACGTCGTCTTGGAGACTTCGTGTCTGGTCTTCCATTGGGGATTTCTCTTTATCAGAAGCTCTGTGTCATTGGTAGTTTTTAGATAATAACACAAGACTTCGATTTAACTTAGATCATATTTTATTCTGAAATCCCCACCAGACTACCTGCGCTGATTGAGTCGGCACCGTGCATAACACGACTTACCACCGTCGTGGCTTTGGCCGATCTGACTAAAACTCTCTCTAATCTAAACCGGAAGAGGGTCTTCTCCACCGATTCTCACGGTATCCTTCGGAAGAATCAGGACTGAGGTCAAGCCTTGTCATTCAATCCTTCAAGGCCGCCGACTGAACTTATAACAGCCATTTTGGTTTCTACACTACTGTACATAAATATTAGGAATCTAATAATTATGTAACAGTGAGATAGATGCAATAAAATTTAAACTCAGTGAAGCACTACTTGATTGATTACTATACATATATTTAGCAACCAAGGATGTGAAACAAGGTCAATTTCTTAAGCGGAGTTCAACAGGTTGTATTCAGAGTTTTCCTTCTGCAAGACAGTTGCCTAACTAAGGTTAAAGATCCCAGTCTGCCCCACTATTTATCCGTATCTGGAGGGAGAGTTGGATTGATACATTTCCCAAGCGTATTAGTGCTAAGTGAAATGCAATTTCCACGTCCAGGATTTGAACTCGGGGCGACGAGTCCATTTCCCAATGACTTCAACCATTACACCACGCGCTTCCATTGATTGATTACCATACAAACCAATTGTTACCATCAAGGTCGGGGGGGGGCTGGAAGATTATTCTAAACGCTAGACTCCAGGTTTTCTATTTATCATCATTAGGATTTGAAAAATAAAAATTGATCTATTCAACAATGGCAGCTGCACCACCTCCCCTTTGAAAAATAAAAGACAGAAGTGTCTAAATAACCTGCCCGGGGTCAACGCGCTCATTTCTCAGAGACGTGGGGGTGCCGGATGTGACCTTTAACAAAACAATATCTTGTTTACTCAATCTTGCTTTCGAATAAATGTTAACAAAAGCGTTTGAGTTATTGGCTAAGATATCGTGGGTTAAGTTTTCTTCTTCGCCCCCGAGTCCCAACCTTGAGTCTGGGATTGATAAGACCCGTTTGAAAGCGTCCCATAATTATTTTCCAACTTGGTATTTATCTGTAAGACGCCGAGATAAGCAACGTAGAAATAAAAAAACAAAAATTAAAAAAAGAGAAAAAAAAGTTGATACAATGAACGTCCAGTAGAAATTCTGTCTTAATCCAGGGGATATTGTACAATGCACAGTGGGGAGGCACTTCCCTCTATTCGGGATCCCCAGTGCCAATATGTTTGTTTTTGTTGTTTTTGTTTTTTTTTGTTTTTGTTTTTTGTTTTACGGCATATCAACCCTTTACGGGTCATTTAATGCAGAATCGAGTTATTTTGATATCAGGTTACTTACAGTACCTGCTGTTGCTTAAATGGTCACCCATCTAAGTATTGAACATCGAATCGGGTGCCCTAGTGTGAAGATGATCATAGTTGTATTTGTTGTTCTTTTTTTATTCTACGCTATATCAACCCTTTTCGGGTCCTTTAATGCAGAATCGAGTTATTTTTATATCAGATTGTTTACAGTGCCTGCTGTTGCTTAAATGGTCACCCATCTAAGCATTGAACATCGAATCGGGTGCCCTAGTGTGAAGATGAATATAGTTGTTTTTTTACGCCGTATTAACCATTTTCGGCTCATTTTAAATACTGAATCAAATCATTTTGAGTTCAGGTTTCTTACAGTATCTGATTTTGCTTAAATCGTCACCCATCTACGCATGGAACAAATAATCACTGCTTAACTTCAGTGATCTAGTGAGTACCGGTGCTTTTAACGAGACTCGACCGTGAGCCCAATATAAAGAAGTGTTAAAATGAACATCTTACGAGAGAATTTTACAGATACAAGAAAAGTAAACAATGTTATCTTTCTTCTTCCATTCGTCCTCCCACACGTCTGTAGGGGACATCCTTGTGATATAGGGGTTAATGTAAGTAAGTGATTTTGAACACCAATCGCGCTATTATATTCACTTTCAGATTAGTACCTTGAGAAAAGTATTACCACCCTTATCTCCAGAGCTATGGGTTAATTAGTATCACCACTGTTCTTGTACAAGGATGGCTTTGGCATTAAATATCACAGGATGGTTGATATGCCATTAAACAAACAAACAAAAATTTGGTCAAGTCACGCTGAAAGTGTCGGTTCTAGCAAGATCACCGAAGTTAAGCAGCAGTGAGCCTGTTCATTACATAGATGGGTATCCCACTAAGCAACAGCAGGTACTGTAAGCAACCTGATATCAAAATATCAAAATCATTAAATGACCGGAAAAGGGTTGATCTGCCATAAAAAAACAAGCATAACTAAATCAACAATCTTCGTCTTGGTACCGGGATCCCGAATCGGGGAAGTACCTCCCCACACTCCGCTTTATTAATAGTTTAGATGCTTGTACAACGTTTGTGGGATTAGCGTAAAATTCTACTGTACGTTCGTTGTATCTTCAGCAACCGGAATCCTTTAGTTTATCGAAATGACTTGATTCGGCATTATTATGGCCCCAAAAGGGTTTGTTACATAATAATTGGATCCCTAATACATTTTTAAGGTAGTGTAGAAATCATTATGGCGATCAGTATAGCTGATGGCCTTGAGAGTGAGTGACAATGCTTGACCTCACTCTGACCTTGCTTTCTGGGGATAGACCGTGAGAAACGGAACCCCGATAGAAAGCCCCCTTCCGGTTTAAGGATACTAAGTAAGTAACTTATTCAGTTAGAAGTTAGAAGCCAAGCTAGCAAGATGTGAGTCTCACTGCGCTGATTGTCTGGGTGGGGATCTGGAATAAGTAACATCAACCTAAATCGAAGTCTTGTGCTTATTACTAAAAAGAAACAATGACACAGGGCTTCTGATAAGGAATGATCCCCAACAGAAACCAGACCCGGAATCCTCAATAGAAGACCAGACGAGACCTTAGAAGATATACCAGACCAAGATAGATGGTAGACGATCAGAGGCAAAGCAGGCCAGAAGAATAGACGACAGAGTAAGAAGTAAGAAAGGTATATAACGTTATATGCTGATTTGGCTTAGTGAAAAGACCAGTATATAACAGATTGATATGCCAAAAAACTGCCAACTAAATCTGAAAATCTCACTAGAACTTACAAATTACAAATAATTTGCGATTATATGGTTTCAAGTATCTCATAAAAATTATTTGCAAGCATATCTATTTCACCACAGCAAAATACACTGACAGCACCTCTGCAGAGGGGTAATATCCACACACCCAATAGGACCACCTGTTGGCCGTGGGTGGCGACTCGTGATACTTAAGGATGGAATCTTGATGGCTGAGAAGTCCATGATATGCAATGATCCATTTTGGACCTTCCTTAGGTTAGATGGGCGGTCTGAGAAACCCCCTCCAATCAATCGGCGAATATGATTGTTGCGACCCTACTGCCCTTATGGCAGCCCCTAACCATTTTTATCATATGTGTGTTTGAAGGTTGTCGCTGAGAGTCTTAGTTTCCTGGGTATGACGTTTATCTTCATCTAATGGGGAAGTTCCAATTCTAGAGCTCTAGGCAGTATGGAGTACCCCTTCATCGACATTACTTCCAGGTCCACCTTGATCCGGAGTGGTATTACTTGTTAGCCTAATGTATTGGTTAAATAGAAAAACATGTTTGGAAAATTGAGTTAAGATAAAACTGAACACCTATCAAGAATGAATAAAAAAGAAACTTCTTCGCTACATCATATATATATATAAATTTACCCAACCCGTCCGCACGAGCAGGATGCGACAAAAAGTCATTTTTAAAGCGGTGTTTAACAGGTTTGAAGTCAGAGTTTTCCTTCTCCTAGACTGATTACCTAGCCATGGTTAAAGAGCCCAGTCTGCCCTGGTATTTAACAATAGCAGGAGTGAGAATTGGAATCATACCTTTCCCAAGAGTATTACCGCCATGTGTAATACAAACAGCTTTGTCCAGGATTTGAACTCGGATCGACGAGTCCATTTCCTACGACTCTAACCATTACACCACGCGCTTCGGTATATTATAACCCAACATTTTGTAAAATCCAGCCGAACAAACCTGTTTAATCACCTATTTACAAACACAAATTCCGCTTTACAGGATGTGAAATTTTGTAAAATTCAGAACATTTAACTTTAACATTTTCTTTTTATAATCATGTTCAGCTGTGTTTAATCGATTAAAATGATTTAATTTTTAGAAAAAAGTAAATATTTTAGCAAGGCTTAAAATTTGTTTAAAAGGAATATTTCGTAAGAAAAATAATTTTCACCGAAATTCGACATAAAAACATCTCCACAATTGAATTAACATTATTTTAATTTTATTGTCATAAATACCATTATTTAGAAGAAAGTTTGGATAAAATGCTCAGATAAAGTTTATTTGAAGAAGTGAACTAAAATTAATTCTTTGTTTTTAGAATAGCACTCATGTAAAATAGTGACTGAAAATCAAAGAATGTTTTGTACTTTTATAGAATAGTGCGATTGCAAAATTTGGACTGAAAATGAATAATTAAAAACAAAAACTATACGCAATTAAGTAATACTAATGTATATATAATACTTTCATTTGCCGGAAGAGTTATCTTCTCGCTGCGTTGCTGTTTGTTCCCACTAGGGGGACCTCTGGTAGTTAAGCGCGTTCCTTGAAACGTGTCTTCCTCTTTTTAGTTGGATCTTCTGAAGAACTGCTATGGGCTAGAGTTTATCAACGCCCCTTCTCCGTGGGGCTTTTGCCCCCCCCCCTTACATTACTGTAAGTCCTTTATACAGCATGGACTATCCTTTGGTTCCATGTCTATAACATTTATATGTTAGGTACATTTGGGTATCTTGTTTATACCTAAATATTGTATATGTATTTACATGTTCTATTCTCCTGTAAATTATGTATCTTATCGTTTCCATGTGCTGTTATATATATTAAATGTTTTGTTTCACAAAGTGTCGGAATTGTATGTTCATTTAATTAACATTGAACCATACACTAAAATTTAAGAATTACATAACATTAATGTTCATTCAAAAAAGTATTGTGGGAGGCGGCCTATAAGTAATAGCAATGAAGGGATAACCACACTATGCAAGTCTCCAGAACGTGAGCATTATCACCGGATGCAGGTTAGTGTCATACTCAGGAGACCCCCTTTTCAGGGGCGGAAAAATTATCTGTAGAAGATACAGTTGGTGTATAATAATCCCTACCGACAGGGCTGCTTTACATCTGTGTCTGTATTCAATGCACAGAATCTCTTTTTTTTTCTTTTTCGCTTTTTGAAAAAAAAAAGAAGATAAATACAAAATATAACAGAACTTGTTTTTTGGGGTTTTTTTTTGCCTTGATACCAATCCCTTTTGCCATGGTTACAACGAAGATACATCGTAATAAAAAATATATATCATCCCCCAAAGAGAGAAAGAGATGAAGAAAAAAAACTTGCTGAAGGGCTTTGGGAGTTTTAAAGAAAACTACTGAAAGTTTTTTTTTTTTTTTTTTTTTTTTTTCATTTCTTTTTTTTTTATTATTGCCACTGCTAATCACTGTAGATAATTATTTTAACATCTACCCTTCTGAAAAAAGTAGAAAATAGAGAAAAAAAAGGGAGACAGAAACCATTGAAGGGGAACTAATATGAAAAATAAGAGAATCAACCGGCGATTTCCGGTGAATAGACTTTGATCCAATTACTGTAAATTTAGTACCATTTCCTCTATTTTGTTAAAGATTAATTTGGTTAGTATTAGGTTGTTACAAAAATAATGGCCGATTGAAGTGCTCGGTTTTGAAATGTCATTTTAACATAGAATTTGTTGTTTATTGCAGGTGAATTTTTGCATATATAATAATTAATGTGTGCTCAAAAATAAAATGTAATTTATTTTTTAGATAGAAAGTATTCTTGAAAAATAGGGGCCTTCAAAGATGAACATGCCTAAACATGACCTTCGCCTTCTTATGTTGCATGAGTTCAAGCTTGGGCACAATGCCTCCGAAACTGCTGCCAATATCAACAAAGCATGGGGAGATGAATCCACAAGTGATCGGACTGTACGAAGGTGGTTCCAGAAATTCCGCAGTGGAGATGAGACTCTCAAAAATGAAGAAGGTAGAGGACGGACATACAGTCTTGACAATGAACAATTGCAGGCAGTTGTTGAGCAAAATCCATGACAAAGTGTCAGAGAAATGTCTCAGACACTTGGTGTCAGCATTGCAACAGTTTCCCCCCATTTACAGAGTATTGGAAAGGTGAAAAAGCTTGATAAATGGGTTCCTCATGAGCTAAATGAGCACCAAAATCTTAGACGGTTTTAAGTGTGCTCGATGCTCAGTTTGCATAACACCAATTACCCCTTTCTTGACCGAATAGTCAATTGTGACGAAAAGTGGATCCTTTACGACAACCGTTTTGTTGATATTAGCAGCAGTTTCAGAGGCATTGTGCCCAAGCTTGAACTCATGCAACATAAGAAGGCGAAGGTCATGTTTAGGCATGTTCATCTTTGAAGGCCCCTATTTTTCAAAAATACTTTCTATCTAAAAATAAATTAAATTTTATTTTTGAGCACACATTAATTATTATATATGCAAAAATTCACATGAAATAAATAACAAATTCTATGTTAAAATGACATTTCAAAACCTAGCACTTCAATCGGCCATTATTTTTGTAATAACCTAATAGGTTGGTCGGCTGGTTAATTGTTTGGTTGTTAGAATTTCTGGCAAGGCAACCTTTGGGTTATTTTATGCCAAAGACGTATATTATTTAGATTTTTCGGACTGCTGTTCTCATCCTTATTGTTATATACAGAACGTTTCACTCTGGATTGTCCGGTTGACCACTTGCCACAAGAGGCAATTATAAACACGTGTTCAAAGTTGACATTAATCAGTTGGTTTTCAAATCAATGTTGCCAACCTGAAACATAAAAATAAAAAGCATTACTTTAGATATATACTTTATTAGTCAAGATGTCATATTTTGACGTTATTGGTCTAATTTCACTGCCGGAACCCGAAAGTGTTCAAATGAAGTCCGCGTTGAGATTAAACTCTGAGATAATAGAGGAAATGCCACTAAATCTACCGTAATTTGATCAGTCAATTCTTAGGAAATCACTTGAGGGTTAGTTTATTTAGGTAATTTAATATTTTAGCTTATTCAAAACTCCGCGAATCGGCATAATGAAAATAATATGAAATATAGACTTATTTTTGGGTGCTGAGATATATACAAAACTGACTGGAGATATACTTTATATTAGAATGAGTCGTTCCTCTCCATATGTCATGTGTATAACGTTAAAACTGCATCTCATTATGAAATTTCAATTCTGGAGCTCTGGGGAGTGTGGAGTACCCCTTCATCACTATTACTGTCATATCAACCCGGAGTGGTAGTACCTTTTAGGGTATCATGTATGGATTAAATAGTGGAAAATGAGTTTAAAATATATTTTGAAAAGAAAATGGAGTTAAAAAAGGAATTTTCAATATCTATCCAGAATGAACAGATCGAAATTCCTTTGAAATAAAAGAGTACCTCTTCATTACCATTACTCCTAGATCTACTCTGACCAGGAGCGGTTGTACCTGTTAGTGTCCCATCTCTGGGTTGAATAGAAAAATGAGTTTATGAGAATTGTATTTAAATAAAAATTGTGTTTAATTAAAAACATTTTTAAAAACCATCAAGTATGAATAAAACAAAACGTCTACTGATTAAAATAAACCAACAAGGGTTGAGATGGCGTTAAATCCAACCAACCAACCATACATACATAGAAACTTGTGCCACATCCTAACTAGGGTGAATGATTCGGGTAAATAGCTACAAAGTGAGTCAAAAGTCTTGAAACATTCGGTTAACGTGAGGTAACAATTGGTCAGTTCCAGGTGATTTTGCCGAGTCTCTGAATGTGACAATCCACACATTCTATAGGATGCTGACCTCACCTGATATTCTCCGAGTGCAATTCGTTGGATTTGTCTCTATGGCTTGGAGCAAAGCCTCGGAATCCGCAGTTTCATGTCTATCCGATGTTGCCTTATCGTCAAGACTCTTACAAGCGAAATTTCTTCAACCATACACATTGTACTGTGATTTACTAAAGTCGTCGGGGCGGCCTAAAGTCGGTATCAGCAAGTCAGCGAGGGAGTCTATCCCCCTTTCAATAGCGTTAGACCAAGGAGATTGTTTTAGCATCTGAGGTGGAGCGCCGTACCTACCATCAGCTCCTTACTTTACCGCACATATCACTGTGCTACTCATACGCTGAGTTGGCGAGGACCGGTATCGGACTAGGAACCTTGTGGTTTCTAGTCGAATGCTCTACGACTGAGCTAACCCGGCCCTAGACAGGTGAAAATAATCCAGGTAAATACAATCTGAATTCTTGTTATATTATTAGGTGGCCTTGGATAATCAAGGTTCGAAAAGAGGATTAGTTTTAGTAAAAAAATGATGGAAACAGAAGGAAATAAATGTTTTGAAAACATATTTTGAAAGAAATAATTTATTTTGATTCCGTTTTTTTTAAAAATTTTTGTTGAATTAAAGAGATTTACTGGTGTTAAATATTTTCGGGGGAATTTATAAACACGGACAGTGTAATGTCGGATTGTTTGGGCTAAAAATTCCAGGGCGGCAATTTGGCAATATACAATAGAATTGAAATATGCCATAAGAAAGTAATCAGCTAATTATCAGTACGTAAGACAATAATTAACTGATTATCAGTAATTATAAAAGATGGGGTGAATAGTCGAAAAGAAGAGAGAACTAGCTGAGAACGAGAGGAGAGCGACTCTAGACCACAGAGGGTCTATTAAGGCAGATTCCACGACACAAGAATTAGCCTGTCGAAAATAGAACGACATCTTTTTCTATCCGTCATTTTCTCGGAACCGCCAGCTGACACGAGAATGACAAGCTTAGCGTATTTTGTTTTGTTTGTTTTGTTTTGTTTTACGGCATATCAACCTCAGTGGGTCATTTAATGACGATAAAGTTTTGAAATAAATAAATTCTTAATGGATAATACAATTTTTTTATAAATACATTTTTCTATTTAACCCATAGATGGGACCCTAACAGGTACTACCACTCCGGGTCAGAGTGGACAAGGGAGCAATGGTGATGAAGGGGTGCTCCACATTCCCCAAACCTCCAGAACTGGAACCTCACCATGAGATAGAATTTAATGTCATTTCCAGGACATGTAGACCCACAGCCACCGCCTTCTAGCATCCATATGATAAAAATGGGTTGGGGCTTGCCATAAGGGCTTAGCGTATTTAATTTAAGCGACTTTGTCATTGTGACCTTCTTACTATCTATCGTTCGCTGCGTTAACAAATGCTAGTATCTATCAATAAAAAATAAACATTTTTGAAATTTAGCGTAGGCTTGTTGTGAATCAAGTTAGTGGAACCACGGAAAGAGTTGAAGGGACGTTTCGCGTATAAGTAAACGAGCCCACACTTAAGAAGACGAAAGACTTGTAATGTAACAATCCGACTAGTCTATAATTGTAAGCCTCCTTATCCAACTAATGCTCGTGTTACTTGATTCGAACTTTGCTGAATTTTCTGACGATGTCTAATCGCCACTTGATTAGTTGTTGGATTATTGTAGTATCAGCTGTAGCCAAAATCGTCACTCTTATTTACGAGCTTTCCCAATAACACTAGTCATTTTCAGAAGAAATTGGCCAATGAAATAAGAGGACAGAAAGCATTGAAGATCGTTTACAATTATTCTCAAATCGATTACCAGTTGAACATTCTGCTAGCCACACCTATGTTTTGGATTACCAAATACTACAGACCTGGACTTATATATTTTCAGCATAGAACGTGTAATAAATACCACGTGCAATACCCTGCCCTCATTAGCCACTAACTTGGTGTGATCACACACTTTCGGTGGCTAAAAGCGGGACTGACACACCTAGTGCCAAACAAGCAGTCTTTTGGCCAAGGACAGGATATTTTTAAAAAAACTAGCAACAGAAAACACCCTCCGAGCGTCGTAAAATTAATTTTTGAAAGACATTGCCTGAGAAGGTGGGAGTTAAAAATTCAATGTCAGAGGTTTTGTATCATAAGTAAGCAAAATCCTTATATCTATTAAAGGAGTAAAAAAATAAATGAATAAATAAAACAATTTGAAATGAAAACTGAGCCCCGTCCAGCTCTCAAATAAAATGTTGCGTGCATGTAATAATCAAACAATTATTTTGAATATTTTCCACATCAATTTTACACAAAATCGTAGGTATTTATTTATTTGTAAACTTTTTAGTTAACTTCTTGTTACTGTAAAAAAAACTAGAGTAAAAAACAATTTTTAAAATTGCTTACTCAAATTTTGGGTGTATATAGCATAAGAGTATTTTGACGTAAACTGTGACGTAGAGCTATGACATAGTTTTTGTTACAGACAGAAATACAGACAATCTCCATTATTAATAGATATATATAGATCAAATTTTGTTAATTAATTTGATAGTTCCCTAAATTACACTTTATCTTACCATTAGTTTTTGTTACAGACAGAAATACAGACAATCTCCATTATTAATACATTATATAATAAAATAAATAGCTAAATTAGTAAAAACGTCCGTTTATCTTAGCAGCTTCAAGTTGAATGTATTTTATGATTTTCTTAACACGTTTACTTTCGCCCGTTGATGACATTAGGCGATTGTATTAACCGTTATTAACTGACCTTGGTGTCACGCAATCACATGAGTAACACGTTGATACATTGTAGTAAATTTCGTATGTATATTGTATCTGTTAATATATTAGGATTACCAACTCAATAATATATCCTCGATTCGATTACTGGTTGTGTTACGTTGTGGCTTCTTCACGCTGCTAAATCGTGTATGTTAGTAGTCGGACTTCGAAAATCACAACACATGGGTATAGTAGGAACTTTGACTTTATTTCTTCTTCCTCGCGTGGTGTGGGTGGCGAGCCTTGAAAATAGAAATAAATGACCGAGGATCAACGATGACTACTACTGTTGGGATAACTGGTGTTGGTGAGGTGGAAGGTGGCTACGTGACGTCTCACAGCCCATCGGCTGTGACCGTGAGCGGCGGTCACGCTCACTTGTTCCCTGTCCCGAGACTTCTGGTTCACTGACCTGGGATCTCTGACTTCCTTTTATATATAACAGCCGCCTACGCATTTTCTTTTGTTATACTTATCAGCAGACATATCTATTTCCGAACTTATTGTTACCCTTTCTTCTTTGTTCGCTTTACCCGGAAAAAGTCCTTTGTTATTTTTTTTCGTCTTTTCTTTGTTTCGGTTGAAACGGAAAATCCTATTTCCGTTTTCCCCTTTTTTAAAATATCTTCAATATACAACAGTTGAACTTGCTGCCAGCAAGACCTATCTTTTGAATTACCAAATACTATAGACATGGACCTATATATATTACAGAGAATTACCAACTCACTACAGACTAGGATTGCCTACTGGATTCTGTGAATGACAGAACAACTGAACTTCTACAATGGCGACAAGGATTTTAACAGTGGCACAAGGCAAGGTGTAAGCAGCAATCTATTCCTTACTTTATTCTTTTTCTGATTGTGCAGTGATGTGTTTTAAAGATGTAATACATTTAACGAGTAGCAATGACTACACACACTGTTGCATTGGAATAGTAGGAATTTTCGGGACGAGTTAACTCGAGATTATCGGTGGAATTAAAGTTGAGAGTGAGTATACTTAGGTTAATTCAATAGACGTTGATGCAAGATCTTACCCTTAACAAAAATTGCCCGATTAGCACACGTAGAGAATGTTCACTAAATTATTCTATGTAGCAGTAAATAATCTAATAACAGATAAGACGCAAAATATTTTTCTTTAATAGCTGAACAAGATAGCTTCATAAAACAATACTGTAGAGAGAGTAGAGACTTGCCTTGTGCAGCGTTTAGGTCAAGTGTTGCCAAGATGGCAAAAAAAAAAGAATCGTTGATGTTTTCATTGGCTGGAGAAAAAAGGTTTCCCTCCCATGAAACATGACGGAACAAAAAGAAATTTGTGAGAGGAGATTATTCCATTTATATGATTAGTTGCACATGCTGATTGGTCTGACCAACCAATCAGAAACGAACCACGGCGATATAAACGCTGTGTCGACTGAGAGTAATTGCAGTCTGACCTCGAAGCAAGATGGTTCTAATGACCAGTAGGAATTGTTTAAATAATACCCAGTGAGAAAGATTGTGTTAACCCCTCAAAAATACAATTCTTTCATAAACTAGATTAAATTACTTGAATTAATGATGAAATGATTTTTCAAACTATGGCGAGGAAAATATTCTAGAATAACCCAATTCTGAAGATAAAATTCAATGATCTTGTGATTTTCATTCCTAAAACAAATATCAGCAGAAGCCTACACATGCAAATCAGCCTACGGTTAAAAGATCGTCAAAAAATGGTTACGGGCTGACTTATTTACGATAACAATGTATCAGTGTATGCGTTTAGCGTGCGAGTGTGCTCAGTAAGAGTGTTCAGAAATTTATTAATTTCTACCAGAGAGTTTATAAAAACGAAAGTAAGAACAATTTAGATGGAAATCCCCGTTGGGTATTGGCTAACCTGATGAACTGCGACATCGAAGTAAGCGAATTCGAACTCCAGTCACGCCATGACGTTCATGTTCAGACTGGTACCCTTGGGAAAGGTATGAACCCACTTATCCCCCAGGTATGGGTTAAGTAGTACAACTACTGTTTTCTACAAGCATCTCTTTGGAATTAAGTAACTCATAAATGTTTTATTTCTCTAAATTTATTCGATGAGGCTTGATAATTTGTATTATTTAGATTTTTCGAACTATTGTCCACGTAAAAGTTTATTTGAGATTAAACAATGAAAGCAAACTAAGTTAAAGTGTGTGTAAGATATTATATATATATATATATATATATATATATAGAGAGAGAGAGAGAGAGAGAGAGAGTGAGATACACACAGAGACAGAGTGACAGACACACACAATTTCTCTCCTTACTCTCCGTTTCTCATACACATACAAGCATACATACAGATAGATAGATAGATAGATAGATAGAGAGAGAGAGAGAGAGGGGGGCGGGGTGGTGGTGAGAAAGAGAGATGAGAAAGACAGAGTGCATGCATGTGTATGTGTATGAGTCTATCTATTTGTCTCTTTAAATATTATATATATATATGTGTGTGTGTGTGTGTGTGTGTGTGTGTGTGTGTGTGTGTGTGTATCTTTAAATAATATATATATTATATATATATATAGCCTGATTATTTTGCTTCCACGAATTGGGATACGTTGTATCTTTCTCTCTCTCTCTCTCTCTCTCTCTCTCTCTCTCTCTCTCTATCTATCTATCTATCTATCTGTATGTTTGTATGTTTGTATGTTTGTGAGAGAGACAGAGAAAGGGAGAGAAGGTCTTTCTGTTTCTCTCCCTCTGTCTATCTGTCTCTCTCTCTGTCTCTCTCTGTTTCTATTTCTCTCTGTCTGTCTGTCTGTCTGTCTCTCTCTCTGTCTGTCTCTCTGTCTCTGTCTCTGTCTCTTGTCTTCTCTCTCTCTCTCTCTCTCTCTCTCTCTCTCTCTCTCTGTGTATGTTTGTATGTGTGTGAGAGACGGAGAGTAAACTAGAGAAATTGTGTGTGTCTGTCACTCTGTCTCTGTGTATCTCTCTCTCTTTCTCTCTCTCCTCTGTCTCTATCTCTATCTCTATCTCTACTCTCCCATTTCTCTTCTTATTTTTTCTCTCTGTCCCTCTCTACCGCCTCTTGTACCCCCCTCTCTCTCCTCTTCTCTTCTCTCTCTCTCTCTCTCTGTCTCGCTCTCTCTCTCTTCTCTCTGTGTGTGTATGTTTGTATGCGTGTGAGAGTCAGAGAGTAAGGGAGAGAAATGTGTCTATTCTGTCTCTCTATTTCTCTCTCTCCTCTCTCTCTTCTCTCTCTCCTCTCTCCTTCTCTCTCTTTCTCTCTCTCTCTCTCTCTCTCTCTCTATATATATATATATATTATTATATATATATACACATGCACACACACACACACACAACACATATATATATATATATATATATATATATATAATATGCACTGTTCAAGTAGATGGATGCAATTACATTGTACGTGAGAAGTAGGCGATGCTTTAAGCACTTTTCTTTGCGGCTAACCCCAAATGCCACGAGTTATTTCGAGTGCTTACACACACGGCACTCTGATAGGTTAAGGCATATTTTAAGGTAGGTAGGCATATGTCTCTCAGCTCCGTTCAGGTATATATGTTGAGGGTTGGGTAGGTGCCCCAGATTTAAAGGATATGTATAAAAAATGTGAGAACTTACTGGTGGGGGTGGGATGCCGCTACCGCGTTTACTCGTGTAATGGTCGCCTTCGGTTGGGATACATAGATGAAGGCTTTGCAGCATATCTATTGCGTGAAATATTTTAATCTGCAGTTTACAATCACTTGCAAGAGATTTTGTAAGTTAATTGGCTACCAATTATATAAAAAAAAACTAATTAGTAATGTGTAATTAAACATGGATCATTACAGTAATTGTGCATATATCTTCATTATTTATACAAATAGAAAGGGCATACATTTGTATATTTCTTTAAATAAAGGGTTAAAGCAATGGGAAATGGACTTGTCGCCCCGAGTTCAAATCCTGGATGTGGTAATTGCATTTCACTTAGCGCTAATATCCTTGGGAAATGTATGAATCCTACTCTCCTTCCAACTATGGATAAATAGCAGAGAAGACTGGGCTTTTTAATCTTGGTTAGTGTTGTGATGTTAGTCCCAACAGTAAAAAGAAGTAAAGTCGAGATAGGGTAAAATAAGACAAGTGTATTTACAATCATGGTACATGTACGACTAGCTTGTCGTTAACGGGAACAGTACGACCTTTCCACTCGGTGTCTCACTATTTATAGTGAGAACCGGTGTCTATTCTCCACTGTAGGAACGGCCGATACAACAGTTAGGCAACCGGTCTAGGAGAAGGAAAACTCTGAATTCAAACCTGTTAAACTCCGCTTAAGAAATTGGCCTTGTCTCACATCCTGCTTGTGCGGAGGGGTTGGTAAATATATATAGGCAGCAAACTAGCAGTACTTAGCCATATTACATACATATTATAAGTTGGTCATCATTAAAAATAAATGATGTATAGTAAATTTAATTAAGGTTTAGTATAATTAGTTGTACCAGTACAAAATAAAAAACACCCTCCGGACGATGTAAAAATACATTTTTGAAACATATTGCCTGAAGAGGTAGAAGTTAAAAATTCAATGTCAGAGAGATTGTACCCGAAGTAAGTAAAATCATCAAATTCATTAAAGGATTAAAAAAATAAAACAATTTGAAATGTAAACTTTAAATATGTATTAAAATAAAACAAACTATATATAGATATATAATACCAGTCATGTATTTATTAAAACTTGTTTTAAAAAACAATGAGGACTTTCTAATGTTGCATGTTCAAATTTTGAGTGTATTTATTCTATGTTATGACGATTTTGGGTAATGTGACGTAAGCAGTGACGTAGTTTTTGTTACAGACAAAAACCGGAAGCGAATCTCCATTATTAATAGAGATTTAAAGGAGTTAAACTGTCAGAACTTACCCATATTACATACGGGTTGTAAGATAGTCATCATTAAAAATAAAGGATATAGAATCGCTTTTATTAAAGTTTAGAATAATTATTCTTACTAGCAAATATATGCACGCTCCGGGTGCAAGTATTTAAGTTTTAATGCAATAAAATATATTAAATTAGAAAGGCTAATGAAGCTAAATACGAATGCACATAAAAAGATTTGAAACGGAGTTGTGTATAATCAAAGAATAGAACAACGGAAACTTACTCTTCCATCACTCCCGTCTTTCATTGCTAAACTTTCATAACTTAACTATTTAGGTAAAATAGGAAATAAAGAAAAAAATTACAGTTATTTCTTCTGATTAATAGATTTCTTTTAAGATTTATACCCGAGATTTTTGTTCACATTCATTAAGATAAAACCAAACACTTAGAAATCAATGATACGAAGCACACACACACACACACACACACACACACATATATATATATATATATATATATATATTATTGCCCAGCGTCTGAGGCACCCCCCTTGAGGGGGAATGCCAGGATCGACGCAATTTTTCACCTGACACCCCATGAGTCTCGGCTTGTGGGTGGTCCCACATAAATAGGACCTTTGTGCCTGACCCGTACAAGTGGGGTACGTGGAAAATATCATGTAAACCCGCCCAACGGGGTGTGGGTCCAGTGGCTTCGGCCCTGGATCTTTACAGGTTAATAGCGTCGATCCCAGGGGGCTATCCCCCAGGCAATACCTACCCCCTTGACTTAAAGGGGCAGAGCTGGGTTTATTTCCCAGCGCCTGAGGCGCTCCCTTGAGGGGAAATGCCGAAGGGATCGATGCAATTTTTGTTCTTTCCCACCCATGAGCTTCGGCTTGTGGGTGGGCCCACGTTAAAACGAGGCCTTGTGCCCAGCCCATACAAGTGTGGTATGAGGCAAATACCTGTAGATGAGGCCAACAGTATTAATAATGTAAATCAAATTTATTAATAGTTGAGGCTTAAATAAAAAAACAAAATCATGGAGAATAACTAAGGGAATTGTGACTTGAGTAGTAATATAGTTTCGGTTACAGACATACAAACACACAATCTCTATTCGAGTGGCCTATTGTCACTGTCAGGCGGATAGCGAGTGAGTATATCCACTTTACGACTAATTGTATGGTGAGGTGCGTGAGTAAACACTAGCATAAAAAATAAAAATGAGTGACAGGAGCTGGAAACGAGTTGGACAAGCTCGACGTAAAGTCGCTTGTATTAAAATTTACTAGCAGTTCTTAACCATCTTTCATTTAAGGACAGCTTTGTCATTAAATAACCCATGAAGGTTGATATGCCATTAAACATACACTCGTAACCGAACCGAACCGGATATCTTAGTCCAGTTCCATATGTCAACTTTATGAGATCAATATTTTTGTATTAAAGACAATTATCTGATAATAACATATTGTCATTTAGTACATCTTTGTATTTGTTATCTAATAATTAGTGCGAATAATTATTACTTTGAAATTTTAATTATTAAATGAAGCATTGTCAGTAATTATCAGTTTTTTAACTAGTATTTCTTTCATCTTAATTTTAAAATTAGTTTTCATATCAATCACTTAGTCTTGGTACATTAATAAACAGTGCAGATTGAAAATAAAATATACGCTCTTGATTAGACTCTAACATAAACCTAATAAACATTTACAATGTATTTTATAGTAAAATTCATTATCCAGTGCATTCTTATAGTAAAAATTATTGACAAATGCATTGTTAAAGTAAAATTAATTTCCAGTGCATTTTTATAGTAAAAATCATGTAATGCATTTTTATAGTAAAGTTCTTTCCAGTGCATTTTTATAGTAAAAATAATTTGTAATGCATTTGTATAGTAAAAATTATTCCCAATGTATTCATAGTAAAAATAAATTCCAATGTATTTTTATAGTAAAGATCATTTGTAATGCATTTTTATTGTAAAAATTATTTCCAGTGCATTTTTATAGTAAAAATGCATTTTTGTAGTAAAAATTATTGTTCAATGAATTTTATAGTAAAAATCATTTACAATGCAGTTTTATAGTAAAAATCTTCTCCAATGCAATTTTAAAGTAAAAATTATTTCCAATGCATTTGTATAACAAGAATTATTGGCCACATTTTATATTAAAAATAATTTGTAATGTATTTTTACAATAAAAATCATTTGCAATGTATTTTTATTATAAAATTATTTCCAGTACATTTTATATTAAAGGCAATTGTCTATGTATTTTATAGTAAAAATGTTTTCCAAGGCATGTTTATATTAAAAATCATTTACAATGCATTTTTATAGTCAAAATTATTGTCCAATCATTGTTATAGAAAAAATCATTTACAATGCTCTTTTGTTGTAAAAATCTTCCTCCAATGCATTTTTAAAGTATAAATATCATTTCCAATGTATATCAAGAATTTTAGGCCAATAGATTTTTATAGTAAAAATAATTTGTAATCTATTTTTACAGTAAAAATCATTTCAATGTATTTTTATAATAAAAATTATTTGTAATGTACTTTTATAAAATAATTATTGGCTAATGAATTTTATAATAAAATTCATTTCCAATCTTAGAAAGAAAAAAAAACAGCGACTAGGACTTGAAATCAATACGCTGATTTTACTCTCCAGCGTCACGTTTAACTACTGAGCTGCGCCTCTTCATATTTTATGCATTCACAGATATACATATTGATATTTTTAGAGCCACTTCATCAGTCAAACTCTCAAAGAAATATGTCAAAATGTCAGAGGGTTTTTTGCTGTCAATCCTTTGTTGTTGATTTGTTTTAGAAATATTATTGCCAGTTCCACGTCGAAATCTTTCGTCTTTTTCTCAACTGATCCATCTTCAATCTCCAAATAGAAAAGCTCTTCTTTATTTGGTCAGTAAAAGAACAGAAAATAGTGATTCACTCTTGACGCAACACTAGTGAACGCGTCTGAAGAGGTATAAGCATAATCGACGAACCGTCAACCCACTGAGTTCGGATTCGTTTAACGAACTATGATAATATCGATGCTTCTACTTATGTAACCAAGACGAAGTGTCTATGTCCTGCGTATGACGTTAAACTCTATCTGCTGGTGAGGTTCCAGTTCTGGAGATCTAACGGAGTGTGAAGCACTCCTTCATCACCATTGCTCCCTGGTCTAATCTGACCCGGAGTGGTAGTACCTATTAGGGTCTCATCTATGGGTTAAATAGTAAAATGTGTTTATAAAAGAAATTGAGTATCCATTAAGAATGAATTTATTTCAAAACATTGTCGGTATTAAATGACCCACCGTGGTTAATATGCTGCTAAACAAAAGAAAACAAACCAAACTAAAGTATTTTCGGTCAAATTTAACGGACATAATTTCACCATCGTATGTCCCCATCCGAAAGAAAAAATACTAAAAGTCAAGGAATTAACCGAATTAATTTTCATTGTTGATACATTAATGAATAAAAGACATAATGTACCAGTTATTTTATTTAAAAACTTTTACATTTTTTCAGGTCAATTAACTCTGTAACGTGTATGTGTGTGAATCTGTGTTACGCCTCAAAGATACGTGGTTCAAAGTTAACTGACCTGAAAAATGTAAGAGTTTTAAATAAAATACTGGTGCATTATATTGTTCATTCATTAATATATCAACACTGAAAATTTCAAATTTGCTTAATTCCTTGATTTTTATTATTATTTTCTTTCGGCTGGGTGACATACGATAGCGGAATTTATGTCCGTTAAGTGGGATTTAACCGTATTTTCTTTCTTTCTTTACAAACTTCTTCCTTACAAACTACTTTTTTCTTTCTTTCCTTTTTCCAAACTATTATTTCCCATCTCTTCTTTATGATTTATTTCTTCTTTTTTGTTCGTTTTAATATCTGTTTACAAATGTTTATATGATCTCTTTGTCAAAAACAAAAACAAAAAATTGTTTTCACTTGGCTTTCTTGTATTTGTAGTACATATAATGGGTTTGTGGAAAAAATACAGTAAAAAGAAAAAAAATGGAAAGGGAAAGTCCCTCTCTGGTAGATAAGGAAATAAATAAATAGAAAAATAAATAATGGTAAAAATTTTTAAAATTCAACAATATTTTTTTTAAAAAAGGGGAAAAAACTTACAACAACCTTTCTTCCTGGTAGTAAGACCAAACTCGAGTAATAAAATGAATGTAATATAAATAAGGAGTGCTCTATTGCCATTGGCTGGAGGTCAGGTGACCAGTACAATAAAACAATGGTCATCAAGAGGCGAGGTCATGTGCCGAGAGGGAAGGGTCGGGATTTGATCAACCCCGATTGATCCCCTGGGTGAGGAAATACGTTGTTGAAAGACCAGAAATTTCCAATGATCCCAAGGATATAACAACGCTGATGACTTCCCCCTCAAGCATCTTATAGATGTATTTTACAAAAAAATATGGTTTGTGAGATGGGAGGTAAATGGCAATGCAACTGGTATTTTTGTAGAATGCTGCTTTCTTGATTTGCAACCATACATTAGTACAGTATTTGCTAGTCAGTCAAAACTGGTGTGTCCGTATGTAGTCGTCCACAGAAGAACGTCGCTTATGAATTTTTCCTTATTTCTCAAGCAGTGTCCAGTATGTCTTGGATGGTTTCTGAGATGGAAGTTAAGGTCAGAGGTCGTATAGCTTTTGTCTTATGCGATGCTGCCCCCTCCCCCGAGATTTGTTCAAAACGGCACGCAGCATCCTTGTGTAGCTCTCATTGAGCCTCTTCTCCAAGTGTTTAGTTAAAGTCCAAGTGGTGCAACCATACGGTAGTACTG
>CM042163.1:41848149-41850649 GCA_023376005.1 Doryteuthis pealeii
TTTAGTTTTTCCTTTTTCGTTCATCAGCCATCAACCTAATCTTTGTACTAAAAGTTTCGTGTCGTTCTATCCTTTTCCATTTCTCTTTATACCTCTTCTTTTGCTCTTTCTTCCTCCGTCAACCTCATCTCTTTATTAAACGTTTATTTTTCTCATTTCTCCATTTTTTAAACCTTTTCCTTTGCTCTTTCTTACGCCATCTCTGAACAAAAGATTTCGTTTCGTGTTCAGTTTTTACGTATACCTTTGCTCTTTCTTCCTTCACAAACCTCATCACTGTACTAAACATTTTGTTTCGTTTCTTTTTTCTCCCTTTTCTCCATTTCTCTTTTTACATCTTCTTTTTGCCCTTTCATCCAACATCAACCTCATCTCTGTACAAAATATTTCGTTTCGTTTTTTTTCGTTCCCTCATTTCCCCATTTCTCTTTTTACCTTTTCCTTTTGCCCTTTCATCCATCATCAACCTCATCTCTGTACTAAATATATCGTTTCGTTTTATTCCTTTCCTCATTTCTCCATTTCTCTTTTCATCTCTTCTTTTGCTCTTTCATTTACCATCAACCTCATCTCTGTATTAAACGTTTCATTTCTCTTTCTTCTTCTTCCTCCATTTTCTCTTTTTAATAGTCTCTTCCGTTTCTTGTCCATTCATCCATTTCTTTTTCTTTTCACCCTGTGCCTTCTTCGACTTTTCTCACCTAGCTGCTCACTCTCCAACTTTTTATCGCTCGCATCTCGAATGGTTACGTATATTTATCCTTTGTGTTTTCGATTACTTTTGCCTATCTTTCGTTGTTTTTATCTTTTATTTCCTGGTTGACTTTGTTTTTACCCTCTTTTTTTTCACAGAATTTTATTTATTTATTTGTTTATTTATTTTCCTTTGCACGTTCTGAAGAGAAGCTCGGTTGACTTGGGACCCATAAAGGCAGCATCCGATTGCGGGAACAACAGTTGCCTCGCGTCTCTCTCGGGATTTTCAATTTCACACAATATAAAATTGTTGCCGTGCGAAAAAGCGTGACACTCCCGAAAAATCAGATCACATGGTGTGACAAGAATGGACGAACCCGCCCCCAACAAACAAACACATTCACACGCAAAAAGAGAGCAAGAGAGAGAGAGAGAGAGAGAGAGAGAGAGAGAGAGAGAGGGGCAGAGAGAGAGAGAGAGAGGCAGACAAAGAGACAGAGAGAAAGAAAGAAAGAAAGAAAGAGAGAAAGAGCGAAAAAATAAGAGAAAAGGACTTGTGAGCACGCGACAGGGTGAGAGAGAGAGAGAGAGAGAGAGAGAGAGAGAGAGAGAGAGAGAGGGGCAGACAGAGAGACAGAGAGAAAGAGAAAGAAAGAGAGAGAAAAAAGAGAAAAAAGAGAAAAAAAGTAAGATAGAAGGACTTGTGAGGGTGAGAGAGAGAGAGAGAGAGAGAGAGAGAGAGAGAGAGAGAGAGAGGGGCGTGCTAGTGAGAGAAAGAAAGGGGTTGATACATGTACGAACACATGAAAGAGAGAGAGGGGGAGAGAGAGTGAGAGAGAGAAAGAGAGAGTGAGACAGATAGAGACAGAGAGAGTGAAAGAGAGAAAACGAGAGAGAGACAGTAAGATAGAGAGTGAGTGATAGAGTGAGAAAGAGAAAGATATTATATATATATATATATAATATATATATATATATATATATATAGAGAGAGAGAGAGAGAGAGAGAGAGAGAGAGAGAGAGATTTCAATATTACAAATAAAAGAAACATGTAACTTCTTTTTTTCAATTCATTTTAATTTTACGTTAGGCATCTTGAGCGACACAAGACGATTTGGAATGTTTCATTTTTAAAATCGGGTGAAATAAAATGGGACAAATAAGAAATCTTCGATTAAGCAAGACCAGATAATCAGCATTTACATTTTTGCAGTTCATCTTGAACAATTTGGACGGTTTCATTTTTAACCAGAGGGGGTGGCAGGATGATAACGGAAGATTTAGAAACAAGCGTATTAATATAAAGATAAAGATAAAGTCGTCAGGTGGCCTAAAGTCGGTATCAGCCAGACAGCGATGGAGTCTATCCCCTTTTAACTAGCGCTAGACCAAATAGATTGTTTTTGCGTCTCCTTACTTTACCACAAAGATCCCTGTGCTACACTGAGTTGGCAAGGGCCGGTATCGAACTAGGAACCTTGTGGTTTCTAGCCGAACGCTCTGCCGACCGAGAGCACTAAAAACACTTCAATTTCCACATTTATTACGCTAAAGAAAAATACTATTTATAAAAAACGCAATAAAACCTATTACAGGACATACATTCTTACATTGCATTGATGTGTTTTATTCAATACCGTTTTATTTTTGTACTATTTGGATTAATCGGACTGTTGTCCTCGTCATTATTATTATCTGAACAACGTTTCGGGAAAGTTATAAATGACAGTTATCCCTGTAAAGGTAAAGAAAACAAAATAGAATCTAATGAATTTAGTTTGGTTTTGCTTTGTTTTGTTTTAC
>CM042163.1:41855649-41890649 GCA_023376005.1 Doryteuthis pealeii
ACCATATCTGGGGTAGGGGGTTAAGCTGTCTTAATTGTTATTATTCTATATATCAGGATTGAACCTGCAGTCTAGAGATAACTGTCATTTAGAACTGTCTGAGACTAACTACCACTGGGCCATGTATCCAATTGAACAAACCAGTGTGAATTTTGGGAACTTATAAACCTAATGTCTTGTTTATTTTGTCAATAAGAAAAGTGAATGCATGAAAAGAGTTATTGAGTTCTTGTCTACGCTAGTTCAAGTATATTTGTTTATTGTTTATTGATTTAACGGCATATCAACCCGTCTGGGGTTATGTCATGCCTAACGGTTAGGAAGTGATACATATCGTGCATTTATATTTATACTTTTTAGTAATTGGTTTTAACAATGTGTTAGAATTATTGGGGATTATGTTGTATGGTATTGTTTTGTTTCATGTCTATATTCTATGGTATAATTTTATTTCCCTAAAAAAAGAGAGAATATCCTCCATGTTGACATTTTCAAACAGATCTTTCATATTGTTTGCTTTAAAATAACGGGGTCTGATGAGAGCAAGAAACCTGCATTCCATGAATAAGTGTTTAACTGTCAAAGGTGTTTGACATGTTTCACATTGTGGTTGTTCTTATTTGAGTATATAGGAGTGTGTTAGTCTTTTATAACCAATGCGTAATCAGGACACAATGATTTGTTTCTTTCTAGACTTCCTTAAAGTTGGTCTCCAGCCCCCCAAATTGGGTTTGATTAGGAAGCTGTTCTACTATTATAGCATTGGTTATATTCTTGTCATAAATACTAAGGGGTAATTCCATGTCAAATCACCCAAAAAAACTAAAATTGACAACCAACCCCTTCAATTTTTCTGATTTTTTTTCCAGGCGTGGACTATGTTAACGTTAGATAATCCCCAAAATTTTAGCTTCCAATTCAAAAAATTGGCGTAGTTATGTCGATTTTTATCTCTCCAAATTTGGCGAAAAATGGCGACTTTTTAAATTTTTTGTCTGTAAAATGAGTTCTAGACCTTCCCTACTCCTTCAAGTTGTTTTATAAAAGTATTTTGCCCAATGCATCTAAAAATGCTAATAAAAAAAATCTTAAAGTCAACCAGTTTTACGTTATTGATGATTTCTGATTTTTTCATAGCAAAATTAATATCCCAATGTGACATGCATTTATGACTCTTCTTTTCTATTATTATTTCACATATATTTAACATTATTTGTACCAAAAAGTTTGGTTTCAAATTTTGGGGATTGGTTAATGTTATCATAATCCACACTTGGGCAACATTTCCGAAAAATTGAAGAACACAAAAGTGAATGCATAGAAAGAGTGACCAATGATATAATAGCATAACAGCTATAAAACCTAAAATTTACAATTATGGATACTATACACATGTATATACTTGGACTAGCGTTGACAAGAACTCAACAGCGCTTTGTTACGGACAATTTCTTGCCCATGCAAATCTAAAACCAAGCACTTGGTTTGCGAATCGCATAGGCGAAAAACTGTCAGAAACCAAATATAGTTGACTTCATGTCCACACTACCTTAACTTAGATATACATGGTCTATCCATGATATTCAGCACTATTTTCTTACAGATATAGCATTCTTTATTATCGATATTGATTCATCAATTCTTATACGTATTTGTGTGTATGTGCGAGCATGTGTGTTTGACTTTGTGTGTGTGCGTGCATCAGTCTGTGTGTGTGTAGATAGATTGATAGGTAGATAAATAGCTTCACATATAGAGAGATAGAAAAAGTAGAGACAGATGGAAACATGTGATATAACAATATATATATATAATATATATATATATAATATATAATATATTATTTTATGAGGAAGGAGGATTGGAGTAAATCCGACAGAATGTGGTAGAGACATGAGGACCACAAGAACAAAACTCAGACAAATGTATGAAGGAGCTATATTTCGCTAAGCCTTAAGCTCAGCATCATCAGTCGCTTTATTGATTATAAAGACATCATACAAGTGTTTTATAGAAGGGGGTGGATGGGAGAGAGGTGGATAGGGGAAGAGGTCAAGTGGGTGGGATAGCGTTTGTGAGGAAAGATTTTAACAGACATGATGAGTTTGTATAAATTTCAGACAAATAGAAAGGATGCTTAAACAAGATGACTAACAAAGTTAAGGCTTTGTTGTTATATACCCGTTTCATCTGCCGAGGAAAGTGTAGAGACGAGAGGGGATGGGTTCTTACTGGTTCTGCCTTGTTGCTGGCCATCTTCCTCTGGGCTTTTTTTTCTTTTTTGGGGCTGAGTCTTCTGCTCATTTCATTGTTGATAAATAAAGAAAAATGTAATAACTGCCACAAAGGCTATATTGGAGAAACATCAAGAAGCTTAGGTAAGCGTATTTACGAATACAAACGTAGTATTAGAATAGGCGACGTAAATAATTGTCTCTTCCAACATGCATTAAATGACAAACATAGTTTCGATTTCAAAAATGCATATATGTTGGTCTACGTTCATGACAAGACACTTAGACAGATTTTTGAAGCCAGTGCTATCAGAACATTGACAATGTTTAAATATATGGCCTGGCTTCTTCAACATTTTTCCAAACACATAGGCAAATCAATAATCGGTGGTTAATAAGATTGCAAACCGCCGGTCACAACAGTATTAGATGACACGTCTGTGCGATGCATGTATACATTTTGTATATTTATATGTGTTGTACGTATGTGTATGCGTATGTTATGTATGTATATGTATGCACGTATGTATATATATGTATGTTGTATGCTTGTATAATGTGTATGTTATATTATATATTATATATTGTATAATATACTATATGTCTATGTATGATTATATGTGGATTATGCGTATATATGGATTATATGTTATTTTATATATTGTTTTATTCTTGCTTTATTTTTCTAACATTATATTACATATGAAATAACGGCATATTTTATAACTTTTTTTCGTTCTCCGCTTATTTCCGTTAAAGCATGGCTGTATTATATGTTCTTGCCAGCTTACCATTGTTTGTACTGCATTGATCACAGGTCATTTGCTTTTTTGTAAAAAACGCGCATATAAAAATTTAAACGGTTAATAGCATCAGATTCCCAGGCACAACCACTATACACTTAACATCTTTCATTTGTTCCTCATAAACATTACTTACAGTGTCCTGAAGATGGTATAATATACCGAAATGCTTAAGTATTTGACACTAAAAACTTGTTTCCTGGTCATACATCCTGTGTTTATTTTATTTTTAAAAATAATTTTTTCTCATTATTGTCGGATTATTTGCTTCACACGTATTTCCATAATATATATATTATATATATAAGTATATATATGATATTATATATATATATAGATAAGACAATGTACCTTTTAGAAGTCTTCTAATCCAAAGGGATTCATCGCGAAATATCAGAAAACAATAAATCACATTTAATGAACAACTTCGCTCCTTCCTTTCTTCCTTTACACTCGCTTTGTGATACGGCCTTGTTAAAACCAACGCTCCCAGTATATATATATATATATAGTATATATATAGTTGTGTATACATATATATCACTTACTATATATACATATTATATATATATATATATTATATATATATACATAGATATAATATGAATATTTATAATAAGAAATATTTATAATAACGAGAGATTCTAATGTCTGCGTTTCAATCACTTCACGTGTGTTTGTAATTTTAGAATCCAATTTAGTTCTGATTGTTTTCTAGATTGCGTTGTTTGGAATGCGTGTTCTATTTAAAATTGCAATTTGAAGTTTGTAAGGTTGTGTGATAGGGTGTTAAAATGAATGCTATTGTTAACTATGCGGGGATTTAAGATTAAATATTCATAATATAATATATATATTATATATATTATATATATAATATAATAATTATATGTATGTTCTCTCTCTCTCTTATATATATAAAGTATATATATATATATATATATATATATAATGAATATATCCATATATATATATATATATATAATATATATATATATATATATAAAGAGGCACCTAATTATATATATGTATTATATACCACTAGATTAGTATAGATATGATAGAGCCCATGCGCAACACTGGTAAGGAGTAATTAAAGAAATTACTCTGCTGGGCTAACGATTTGTGTCAACGTAATTTAATTTCATATTTCTGGTGCGTTCAGTTGGCATTTTGTGAAAATTCTGTTATTCCGCTGCTCCATTGTCCTAATTCATGTAGTCAATCTCTTTTTTCGCATAATAACCTTTCTTTTTCTTTTTTACTATTATTATTTTATTATTTTAACTAATATATTTTATTTTAGCTATATTATTCTTTTTAATCTACAAGGAGTATTCAACATTATTCGCCTTTAACTAATAGTATTTTAGTAGTGTGACAGGCCTGTAATACGCATGCCACTTATAGTTTGAAAATTTGTGGGTCAAGTGATCAAGTTTTTTAGCACATTTTGTGAAATTGTTTGTGTGAAGTGTCTTCAAAAAACAACGCGCAGTAAATCAATTTATTACTGCGCAAAAGTCCACTGAACAGTTTTTTGGCTGCAACACTATCACCAGTGGTCTTGGCTAGATCCTCAATAATTCACGTCGTTTTCATAATATGTCTTCTGCCTTCAACTTAAGAAGATCATAAACACAACTGTTTGGGTGTGTGAAGGCTAGGTCTTAAATAATTAAGTACTGCGCTCATCCAGATCTTACTATCCGGGCTAATGCACACTCAGAGCGCTTACCCGACCGCGTGCAGTAATCTGCTATTCAAGCCAGGGTGACAGTATTATGCTACGAGCCACCCTCCGTGACAAGATGCTGCGAGTTCATCCTTTAACCACCAGTGAAGAAACATCGCTTTTGTTAAGTGTGAATAACTCCTCAAGAAGGAATAACAATCAATTACTGCAGCCATAACACAAAGAAAATCACACACGACACAGCATAATAATACACCACAAAAAACATACACAAGTATGAATAGCACTCACACTAACTTACAAGTACCCTCACCACCCTCACCTACAAAGTAAAAAAATAGAAATAACCTAAAGAACAAAACAAACACAGGAATTTCAAATATATATAATGGAACGGTAGGATAATTGCATATCACATTAGCCAGCTAATCTGACGTCATGGGAAAGGTAATTATAAATCTACTCTGCGAGCTCAACTAGTGCCGTAATACTCTAGTTTAAAGTAACAACCGTTGCCGAGCTCTTTACCACGCCATATGTAACGCGCAATCGTCGTACAGTTATGAAGTACACTCTCTGAGAAATGTACAACCCTAAGAGATATCAGATAATTAATAATTGCACTATAAATGAGAGCCGGATCTGATCGAGGAGAAAAGGAAGATCGGTAACTTCTCCACACAAAATTGAATAATATAAGATAGAGGACACAGAGGTGGAATATAATAATAAAGTAAGAGATGAATAGAGGGAAGATGAGATAGAGTAGAGTAGAGTAGAGAGAGTAAGAGAGTTGATTAGTAGTGTATGTGTTGGATAGGGAGTGAGATGAGGAGTAGTGTGTAGAGGATCATGTGTGTGTGTGGTAGAGTGATCGGGGTGATGTTAAGGCAGCATTTTTCCTTTGTAGGCATAATACGGACTGGGAGGTGAGATAAAGAGAAGCTGCACGAAGCGTTCTCGTATTTGTGTTTTATTCGGTCTGCAAAGATTTTAGAGTCACCATTGAAGTATGTTATCGGTCACTGTGAGCACTAGATATTATTTATCTGTAATATCTGGCGAAAATTGGAACTTGATGTATTATTGCCATATTCATGACCAAAAGTTACTTTTCACGCCGCTACTAACGCGGTCATTACTTCAGTAGGTATTTTAAAACCTAGATAGAACAATGGGCTTATCCATAATTCTATTTTAACTATTTTATATAGATAATAATAGGCTGTATGTTTATTATTGTGGGTGTTTGTGTTATTTGATGTTTAATAGTGTATAGTTATTATTTTATTAATTGTTTTTATTACACATTTTAATAAATTATTATTAATAATTTTATAATTTGTTTAATAATGTAATTATAGGCATTTTTCATAAATCATTTTATAAATTGGTTAGCTATTATCAAGTTTATTTTGTTATTAAAGTTTTGGATTTTGTGTCTAATATGCAGTGCTTCCTAATGTATATTTTAAGTTCGAGTAATGTTTACAATGTTTGTGGTTTCTATATAAATAAGGTGGTGTTATCGTTGAGTTTAATTTTCATTCCGGAATTAATTAGTATTGGTAGGGTACAAAGAGTGTGTTTTTTAGATGTTGGGCTACTTGAGGCAATTGCCTAGTTAAGCGAGCATATATATTTTAAAAATGCCCACTGAAGATGGAAACCCATGATAGGGCGAAAGTGACTTTAATGGATGCTATAGAGATATAATTATAAAAGTAGCAAATATCATGAGGCCAAATTTTCACCAGATATCTACAAAAATAAATCCGTGAGCAATACGAAAACGACAAAGGACAAAACTTGCAAACAAAATAAAATGGCTGAGCTATATATTTAAAACAATATATATATATATATAATATGTAAGTATCGGAGTTATGTAATAAACCAGTGAAGAAAGGGGGAGGTGGTGTGATGTAATATTGTGAGTGTTTTTGTCCAAAGTTATGTGTAAGGGAGCGCGGCGCGCGGATGTGTGCGAGCGCGAGACTGCTAATAAGAGGGTTCAACGGCTTAGGAGAAAAAAATCCGAACAGAAAACAACTCAACCACACACACCCAAACAATATGAAGTTAAAATAGTTGTTAAATACTTAGTATGTGCAAGTGCCTTATGTTATTTGAGGAACATTGGGTACACGCACCGCAACTTATTTCTGGCAGGCAGTGATTAAAAAAGATTGATCCTGCGGCCCGTCCTTATGTTTTAGTGGAAAAGCATGGAGTTATACACTTCGGTGGATATTGATAAGTCGATAGTACCCAAAGGAACTTAAACCTGCCCCAGGCCGACCACAGTTTACCTCATACCCAGCCAGGGTTCCGCCCAATAACCATCCTGCATTCAAGCAGCGCGACAAGCGCTGAACTCTCTCTCTTGAGTGAAATTTTGAAATTCAGAGTTTTCTCTCTCAACATCTCATGTATCTGGTCAGCCCTAAGCCAAGGTTAAAGAGCCCAGTCTGCCTACTATTTTGACCCATAGCTGGAGGGAGATATATGGGATTTATACCTTTCCCAATATCTAAATTATAAGAAGGCTATCAACCCAAATATTTTCGCTATTATATCCAACATATATCAAACAATCATTAATGAAAGCGGCGAGCGAGTTAACACCAGAAAATAGGAAATTGTTATTTTACACGCCTAGAAATTACTAGTACCCATCCGAGGAAGGCAACCACCAAGATATTCTCTGTGATATTTCAGCCCTTCACACTCTCTCTATAAATGTTTGGCATCTTTCCCGACTTCGAGTTAGGGTGAGGATACATCAACTTGATAACTGTTGTATCACCGCATAAAACATTCTTGCACCATATTGTGACTTCTTTTAAGGGATTTGTAGAGGGAATACATAGCGTGTGCAAGGACCTTCGCGTAGGCCGTCGGGAGAGACACTGCCAGTTTGAATAGCTAGCTCACGTATACATACACACTATATATCCAGAGTCACGACTGGCTGCTCGGTCTTCTACAATGGCCCTAACTTTACCGCAAATATTGGTGAGTCGCTGCTGGCATGAACATAAAATTAACATTTTAACCACACTGAAACACTCCATCCACTATTACCGATCTTCAATGAGCTAAAATAGTGGAATATTATAATTGCGATAAACAAATTCAAAACAATTCAGTTCATATTATATGAGATATCATGTAATCTTAACATTAGCTATATAAATGAAAGTACCTCCCCTTGTTTAGTCCCTCATCCTGTTAATGTGAAGGAGATCAATAATCATGAATTTTCTCTTTAGTTAACGTTTGCACCATCTATTCCACCACTTTGATACCTCCTATCTTCTTATCCAGGCCTTACATACACTATCAGACCCGCGATTGATCGTTGCTCGACCAAATACATCACTCTAACTGCATGTTTTTAACACGCGAAAAACATATCCAGTAATAAATGTGTTCACGGAGTTCCGCCGGCTCGATCACTTGTGGCTATCACTGATCCTTGGACTTCCTAACTCGAGAACCTAAATTGTCCTTATTACCTTCATTAAGCGAACACATCGGATGGTATGTAGTACTATTCCTGTTGATATATTAAAATGAGATGCCCAGAATTAGTATTGATGAGCGGGAGATGACAGGATAGATTTCTCAGAAAGACGCAGCGGCTTCCTCACAGCTGTAGAATAATACAAGGTAGTTTACTCTCATTCCTATTCCCGATTCGGAGCATAGTTATCGCCTCACACTCGGTACTCAAGCATGTGTATTGATATTCTATTCACCGTTATATATTACCGATACTCTTGGACCATTCTTGGGCATGTCCACTTTAATTTCTCTAAATCGCGCTTATTTTCCATAAAAGGAATCAGTAAATATATTGTCACATCCTGATAATAATGCTCGTCAGACCTGATGAAAGTTCAACTTAGGTCCTCAAAAATATTTGATATAAGATAAAAAAAAATAACACACTTGATATATACAATTTCATGATATTGTTTTCTCTGTCTTACTATGTTTTCTTTGCCATCTTTTCTTGGGATCAGTCATTATTCGGTCTTAGAAGTGGCTAGACACCACATATACAATATCGCGTAGATGGGGTTTTCAGGCTCAAACCGTCCTGGAGCTTATTTCAGGGGATATCGTTTATTCTCCCAAGACTTGGGGTCTTCTTGCTACCTGGATCTCTGCCCACCACCATTTGACCGGAACTCCTAATTCAGCCAGTATTGCTTAATCACTACTCTGTCACAATATGAGGCGGTATAAGTAATAAATAGTACTGGTCCCATATTCTTTATTATACCCGAAAACCCTCACTCTACAAAAAACATTTATTTCAGATACCCTAGAACACTATCACCTTATCCCGACTTCTTTGCTGCAATTAATTGGTTAAGTTAATAGAATATATCTGGATCCATGTTTTCTTATTCCCACTGGTAAGTGGAGCGCTACAAAGACTACAAGTATCAAAGACCAATGTCAATGAACGAGAAGGAGTCTAAGTCACCTTCTTCTCACTAGGTAACCGCTAAGATGAAGGAGACGTACTTCAAACGGAATCTTTAACCACGCGGTCTGCAGCGCTGTGAATAGCATGTCTGACGGCCACATGCGCCTGGGATCCAATTAGTCCGTATCGCCGCGTTGAGGCGTCACTGGTTGAGCTTGGCGATGAATAATGTGTGTTTGAGAGTCTGTCGTGGGGTGTCAGCTAAGTTCATGTTTGGTTTGATAGGAGTGTAGGTGTGTCTAAGTGTCGGTATCGAAAAATAACTACATCACAATTTTTTAACAGAACGATGCCTAACGGGAAAAAATGATGTTTTCTATAATACTCTTCCGCTGTCCATTTTCGTTCTCATTTTGAAATAGATATACCTAACTCCTGAAGAGTTAGAAAACACATTTTGGCCATGCATCCCCACAGGTGTCGGTTCGTGAATTTGGTAAGTAGAAGAAGTTTTACTCACCCCGTTATTATCGAGAAGATTATCATAGATTAAAAAACATTGGGGTAGGGTTAAAGAGAGGAGCCACTCGTTCAACCTTTAAACTTATGGCAATCACTTATTTAGGCGGAAGACTCACCCACACACTTATTCGCTTAGATATAGAATTTTAAAACTTGAATTCAAGGACAAGTAACATTGACATAGTGAGAATTAACCCCATCCAAGAGCCATTAATTTGTTTTGATTCTATCTTAAAAGGCATACAAATGAAGGCGACTCTATAGGTTGCTGGCAAGCAAAAACCACGCATGTTAGAAGACAGAAAGGAGAGATAGTAGTACGAGAGATACAAGGATATCTCCGCTGCCAGTGTAAGCCACAAAGGTAGGAGAAGAAACTGGAATGACTATAAACCGAAAAAACTTATTATATGGCAGGTGAATAAATGTGATAGCCGGAGACCGTGCAAGAAGGTGAGTGTTGAGGTACTTTATATATTGAACACGGTACCTAAGCTACCACACCAACAGTCAAACTTCTTCGACACTACCTTGACAAACAGCATTAAAGGTTCATTACTTTCATGAGCCGAGAAATCATGGTGAAGCGAGAGGGCAGTCCACCAGAACTTGGCGATTACCGCCATACGTTTAATAACGCCAGGCACATATATCTTCATACACAAGATAGAGACAACTATTGCACTAAAATGCTTAACCATCTTTTCTTCGTAGACGAAGGATGACCAACAACAACAACAACAACCATTTTATTTGTGTTGCTGGGGGATGATATTGGGCAAATATTTTAAAGAGTCAAGTATTGTTCAACTAAACTAAAAATAGAGAAATCTTAATTCACATTCAAGATCACGACGTACCACTTTTTGCTATGGTTGACGCGATGAAGGGTATTGGAAAACATAAACGACACCCTTCCGTCTTAGCGGATACAAACCTAATAAGAAAATATTTATAATATATAGTAAATATAATAATAATTATATATTAAGTTAATAATAATAAATAATTAATAAGATAAAAAAAGAAGATGAAGAAAGTTTATTATGGAAATAGAAGATTGACTAACATGAATTGGAACAATGGAAGAGGGAATCAAACAAATTTTCACGAAAATGAACCTGAACGGGACCAGAAATATCGAAAATTTAAATTAACGGTTCTGACACAATCGTGACCCAGCAGAGTAATTTCTTAATTACTCCTACAGTGTGCGATGGGTACTCATCTATCACTATTCCTATCTATCTAATGGTATATATTATACAACAGTATAATAAACTTATATATATATATATACATATATATATATAATATAAGTAATATAGTAGTCCTCTTTATATATATAATATATATATATATATATATATAATATATAATATATATATAATATATGGATCTATATGTTATTGCCTTTATAGCTAAAGACAATCATGAAACCTTATACCCCGCATAGGCAAGCGAGATTACCACACCGCGAACGAATCCATTATATTATATAACAATCTCGTAACATATAAATTCACTGATAATGTTTTAGGACGCAGTCGTTATTTTGTCAGTAGATATATTCAATTATTATATGAACTGAACACGTAGGGCCATCTGTTATCTTCCCCATTAACCCACGACGCATCTTGTCTTTATCAGCGCGTTTCCACTTTCCATAAGCTAGATGTGAAGCGCAATAAGTTAAATCAGGTCTCACGGGACTTTCGCCCACAGTTCGCCCTATATGTAAGATTAAATAACGAGCAATAACTTAAGACGTGTATAAGAACACTAAAGTTGGTAAGTTGGCACTTTAGGAAAGGTGAGGAAAGCAAGTGTATGCGCGAGAGTAGTATAACACGAGGTAAGAGAGCGCAATATAATTTAGAGACGAGTTCCGATTTTAGTTCTTGAATCTGAAAGGCTACAATGTATTTGGATCCCAGCCCGCGTTTTACACTTCGATCTAAGTTAAAACGGTAACATTGTTTAAATGATAGATGTTTACTGACGTTTTATTAGATATGATATATAACATAAGAATTTAAGAATAAATATCAGGAATTATATTATAAAGGAATAATTTAATCCTTATATTTCCACATCGTCTGTGTATATATGTATAAACTGAACTATATTTTAGTTTCCATTTATTGTTAAGACCTCACCTCTATTTATTACAATCACTTACAGAGACACATGGGCACTTGTGAGAGCGAAGATAGGTACATCATCCTTATTTTAAATCTGACATTTAATAAAACATAAACACTAGTGAACACTATACATATGTCACAAATTAGCTCATCTAATGAGTACTAGATATTTGAGGAGACCCATCTATAAAGCATAAACCACTTTTTAAACGGGCCCATTCCTATGGATACAATCCCAAGAGAAAAGGGAAATGTCACATTCTAATGACAGAAATCAGAGAGTGATGAACCATGTATAATATTCACAATAAGATTTATTCAAGCACAAACTACTCTAGAGAAGATGTAATTATGTTGAATCTGCCAGCAATCAATGGATATATGATTACTGCGATTACCAGTATATTTATAGTAATTATAGAAGTTATCAGGACCGCTGGGCCGCTAGATACCGAAACAATTGAATTCAAATAGCAGAGACAAGTGGAATTTATTACAAAGGTAAAAAATAGACACTCAATATCTAATTAAAATGCTATTACTTTAAAATAAATGCCAGAACAAATTAATTATTGAAAATAAAACAAATAAAATAATAATAAAAATATAAAAGTGATTCCAAACTCCATAATTATTCCACGATATTTCATGATTGATTGAGAGTAAAATAAATAATATAGTCTCTTTCTGAGTAAATATAAATTTGAAACATACTTAGGCACACCTCCATATGCTCTTAATAAAAAAACGCTATATGAGTGATTTAGTACACATTTTGAAAGCTGTGAACATATGTTCTATAAAATTCATTAATAAAGTTAAAGTATAAACAATATATTATGAAATTAACAAAATATATATCTTTCCCTAAAATGAAAAATTGAAAAAAAAAAATCTCTCACATTTCAATATTCAGATTGTCATGAATCTAATTCGTATACCTAAAATTCATATATAACTCACCTGGTCTAAAACCAAATCCAAAATTTTTTTTTTTTATCCCCCTTATTGGGTTTCCTCCTATAAACCCACCCTAAAATACTAAATTTAAACTTTGCTTTTTCTAATTATTCAATAAAAGGTCTCTCTCTCTGCTGATTGCCACAGTAAGCACCCACAGGGCTAATGGAGAACTGCCGTTATAGAATCTGTTCTGGAGATGCGGTTATCATCGAAAGCACAATTGTATATTAAATAGTATAGTCTGTTATGAGGAGGAGGAAGATAGGCTAACATTCTTTCGCTATTAATTATCGTTTACCATGCTTTACATTCTCTAGAATACCTAGATTGCTTTGTTCGCTTGCTGCTCTCTCCATCTTCCGCAACGAGTGAGGAAGTTTATGTCATCCTCGTGCCTTTTTTTCTTCGCATCACATCATCGTCCTGCATAGTATGTGAGGGGTGCCACAATGGGGGATCTACTTGGCTAGCTTTAGTATATAAACGTGAGTACAATTATGTCACTCGACATTAAGTTCATTAGATACCTCAGATTACCTTAAAGCATTAGTATGCAACGACTCCAAGCATATGCATATAAAGCTGGATCTTGGCAATCTCTTCACTAGAAAAATGTCTGGTAGCATTGAAGTTTTTAGAGTGCAGATGAGCATAAACAGATATGCCTGCACTCTAAATATTAACATTAATTTCCCATTCCAGCATCTATATTAAGGTTCGTAAATCCATGTTATTTCGCAGCGCCATATTAGTAAGTAATATAATCAGTTAGACAGTCAACCTATTGGTATTTATTGAGAGCAAGTGACTGGCCAATAGCTAACTATGCAATGTAACCCACTAATAAGCAGCTTAGAATAATTAATGCTTAAACCACTGAGCTCAAGGTATTAGTAAAAGATGTCCATTAAGCAGAGGAGGTGTTTGGAACTGTTCCAACTGTCCAATAGTTAAGCAATCTGTAACAGTCAACATTTCCCAAGACTGGCGATGTTTATCATATCGGGCTGCCTAAGGTATAATAGAGTATACTACAGAATAACTAAATTTAACAAGTATTCTATAAAACTTTGAAATTGATGATTAGTTAATATCATAAGATGAGTTCATTCGATACAAACGCCGATGAAGTATGAAAAAAATCAACTGCAGGAATTAATACAAAAAAAACGCTTTACTGTGAGAAATAAAGATATATAAATATGTATATAATAAAAAAAGAAAAAGACGCTATCTAACTATGGCTTCACAACAGATCGTCTTGGCCTGTCCACTGAGAGTAGAGAGCGAGTATAACGCAGCAAATAAAAGAGTGGATATGAAGCTCTAGAGGGGAGTGGTCACCTGCGGGTCATCCACATACCAGAGAAGAGGTAAGATTATTGGCTACTTTAAATATAACACACATAACCCCCCGAATGGTTACTAATATGCGAAAATCTCCTTGAGTCCCTTTTAAAGGTCGTACAAACACAGGGCGAGTGTAGAGGAAACACAGTCTGATAGAGAAAAACAAGGCGCGTGCGAGAGATTGTTGTTCATTAAATTAAATGTGACTTATTGTTTTTCTTGATATTCCTCGAGCTGTAACGCCCTACGCGTACTTTGAGCACAATAAATACTTCGCTACGAAAGAGGCAGGCAGAGCGTGAGTTAAAAGTCCTCGAAACAATCCGGGGCTGGAGTCCCTAAGGTGGTGTAAATGCTGAAATTTCATAAACGCGACATCTAGTCCGTATGAGCCCACACACAAAACTACCTTGAATTTTTAACCTTATCCTTTTAAGGATCAACATTAGTCAAAGTGTGAAGCAGGAAGGGGTATCTGCTGCTTATAAGGCACTATTCAACCGGCACACTATTCATAGTTCAACTGTCCACATGCTACATAGCCCGCTCGCTCCCCCATCGCAAACACAAAAATATGCTCCTATTCAATGCATAGGTTACATTTATCCTTTCCTGCGGATATTAATGAGGTTTGGAAAATCGCGATCTTGTCGCTATACATATATTAATAAATTTTTTTTAAATAAAAACAAAATATTTTTTTGGAAAGTAAATTTTTTTAGAGAATATATACTACTTTTGTCAATATTCAATATTGAAAATATCACAATGAGCATTGAGATGGTTGTGATTAGAGAATCATGACCACTACAAATATATAAATATTTAAGGTGGTGGGTAGGATATGAAGGAAACAAGACAACTCAGAACAAACAAAGTAGGAGATTATTCGCTTAAGCCAGAAAGAACTAGAGTTAGAGAAGCATTGCAGAAGTAACAATGGAACAAATTACATTGTGAAAGAAACATTCAAATAGAATGGGTCCTTCTTGGAAGAGAAAATTGACACCTTATGATGCAAAGAGGGGTTGATAAAGGGATTAATGGAGGTTGTGGGTTCGGCGGAGTAAGAATCCTGGGTGAGGAAGGGCATTCAAAGAGGAACCAAAAACCAACCCCTACCAACTACACTTTTATGCGCCTGTGTGCTTCTTAATCAATAAAGCATAACCCTTTCTCTCAAACCGTTTATCACATGATTTCCCTGAACTCTAATCCTCTCTAACTCTGTATCTGAATTACTCTCGCCTCCCTTTTACAATGACCCCTCTTGATTATGTCTGTAGTGAGTTAGATTATGAATGTAAAATTCATTGAAACAAATCAGGTGGTTATGAAGGTAATTACCTTTATTGAAAGCACTGGGGCTTCCACCAACGGGAATGGCTTGATGAACAGAAATAAGTTTACTTAAAATTACAACTGATGTCCAAGTGGCACATGGCGCCAGAATAAGCGTAAACGTGAAATTCTGAAGTGACCATATCTCTGACGCAGGTTAATCCTGATAAGGGCAGAAACATGAATAATACAAATTAACACAGCTTAAACACCCTACCCAGCTCTGGTAGCGACAATAGAACAGGATAGCCACTTTAAGAATTGAATATAGGGTTTAGGTTTCAAAGTCGCGGATTGCCTCCCGATTGACGAAAACGATAGAAAGATCCGCGTCGCGAAAAGAAGGTTATCGAGTCGCGAGAAGGTTCCCAATGTCCGACAAGAATAACCTAAAGAAAGCCGGAGGAGAAATCGTGAAACGTTGGTCCCTAAAACAAATGAGATGAGGGACAAATCCGAATAATGCAGATAACCAATAAAAGTATTTTGTTAAACTATCTGAAAGACTAGATCATTTTGAGTTTTTTCTAGTCAGATCATTTATCTTTAATTAAGTTATAATATAAATAAATATATTAAAATAGTATATAATAAAGTCACGCAATAAATGAACGTTTGTGTGTGTGTATCGCAAGGCTGGTATGCACGTTACTGCAAAATTGCCTATCGATTGTACGCATAACATTGTAGAAAGGCTTTTAAAGCTAGAAGACATAAAGTTTTTTTTGTCTTTCCTTTTATTATTAGTCCAGAAGTTGCTTTTCCTTCGTCCGAATTGAAGCGCCGCTGATACTTTCCTATCGAACATGCTGATCGGAGAAGTTAGGTAAAAGGGATCTTGTAGTGATTGGAGGAGGTTCATTGAGATTGCTGATTAGTGAGGGATTGGTAATGGTCCAGATGGAAAGTATGTCGTGTTAGTTTCAGGAAACACGCTTGAATAAGTCACGGAGCAATCCGGTAAAGTTAGAAGGTAGGGTCCTTCCATACAACAAACACACAATAATAGCTTATATATATATATATTATATATATTATATTAATATATTATATTATTATTGTGTGTGTGTGTGTGTGTGTGTATGTGTATATATAGATTATTAATTATAATATATATAATAGTAATAGTAGTGTGTGTGTTAATATATTTATAATTATATTGTGAGTATATATTATTAATATATGGTGTGGTATATACTATCATTATATATATGTGTGTGTGTGTGTGTATATAATATATATGTGGGTATAATTATATAGTTGTGTTGTGTGTTATTGAAATACTTGGTTGTATAGCTATTATTAAGTATATATGTGTTGTGTGTTGTGTATATATATATATATACTATTGATGTGGTTGTGTGTTGTTATATATATTATATATAATAATGTGTATGTGTGTTTATATTATATAGTATTATGGTTGTGTGTGTGTGTATATATTATATATATATATGTGTTGTGTGTAATAGGTATCTATAATATATGTAGGTGTGTTTGGGTATATATTATTATTGTATGTGTGTGGTGGCGGTAGCTAATCTTATAATATATTGAAGTGTTGGCTATAATTATATATATGTGGTGTGTTGTAGTGCTGTTAATACTATTATAATAATGACTGTTGTTCATATATATATATAAGTAAATGTAGGGTCGTGATAATGATACTCAACTATAGGTTGGTGTGTTGATTTTATATATTGTATAGTAGATATAGGTGTGTAGTGGTGTCGTGTGTTATATCATATTATAGTTGTTGTGGTGTTATATATACATAATATATAGTGTTGTGTGTGTTGTAAATATATAATTGTGTGTTTGTGTGTGTTGACTATATCACATATATATATAGTGTGTGTGTGCGGTGTGATATAGTATATAGTATTGTGGTGATATTTCATATATCCTTGTTTATTTTAATATGTGTGTGCTGTAGTGTATGATATTATTTTGTGTGTGTGTGTTAATAGTAGTTTGTAGTGTGGTTGAATTACGTATATATAATTATAACAATAAGGATATATCATGGATAATGAGTTGTGTGTGTGTCGAATTATAATATATTATAAGTGGAATGGTGTAGTGAGTATACTGTCAAGTGTTATTTGTATAATATGATGTTTCATATATAATATAATTATGATTGAGTTTGTGTGTGTGTATAGATAAGGATGATCATTAGTGGTGTCGTGTAGTACGTGTTATTATTATTAGTTAATGTACTGTGTGTGCTATGATTATTATAGTATACTATATTATATATATATGTGTAGTTGTTGTGTGTATATATATTATATATATACTAGTGTGGTAGTGTTGTGGTAATAATCATAAAATAGTAGTAAGTGTGTGTGTGTTTATGATGTATTAATGTATTTTTGTGGTAATGCTGGCGTATGTTATATATTATAGTGATATATGTATAGTTCATCGTGTGGCGTGTTATATATGTATACTAGATATTGTGTGGGTATAATATGAGATATTAGTGTATGTGGTAAATATAGATATAGACTAGATGTGTTATTGTGTGGTCGTTGATTAGTTTATTGGTGTAACTGATGGGTGATGTGTGCATTATGACGAAGATATAGATGACTAAAATAAAGAAATAAAATAGTATCCGTACTCAGTACTAAGACAAAAATAACCCTAGCCTGGATTTCAACATATGACTGACTGCTTCATTGCCTCATATGTGTGCAGGGCTACTCAGGTCGGTAAGAAATCCCGGATCGAATCGGAATGAAACAGGCCAGGCTTGCTGAACCAAATGGTTTTGTTGTTAATTTTTTCTTCTCGAAAGTAATAATGTCCCAGTATATAAATTCGATTAGTGTATCAGTTACCAATTGGCTCTTTATAGAGATTTATATAAATACCTCTGGTGATGAGTTTAGGCATTGGCACCTACGACGTTTATGGACACAGATGTATGATTACACTAGCCCATAGATAGATATATAAGATAACGGGCCTTTAATGATAGTCTATATAGTTGATATATATATATACTATTAGTATATATAATATATGTTCTGGAGTTAACAACTACTGGGTGACAAATACCCCGTCTTTGGGGTTTTTTTTTCACTTAACTGGTTATTCTGTCAACTACGTTCAAGTGTTCTGGTCATCTTTTTTGGCGTGTCAGATGTGGAACTGGGTGTCTCCACAAGCAGTAAAGAACAATCTCCAGGCCAAAATCACTTCTGTGTTAATAGACAAGTACACAATCTTCAAGCCTTAAAAGTAATAAAGAATCATCATCAACATCTGATGATTTGGGAAGTTGACACTTTGTTCTAAGCTCCTGAAATAGACTATAACGAAAAACGTAAGTCCTTTGGTATATTTCATTTATCATTTGAAATTGTGGACTCTAACAATAAGAGCAACACATTGAGCTGCTGCAAATGTTACAGGTTTACAAGGAAAAAACTACTATGTTCGTAGAAGGAAGTCTTCATTCTCGCGAGACTTTTGGATTATATATAAGGGTCATCCACAGACACTGTTTTCGACTTATCAAGGTCCTCTCTGGTGTGGTAGACATTTTGGAAGCTACCTACAGCCGGAATTGCAAATCCGATCGGTTTCAGTGTCCATCGCGACACCTTAACCATAGGCTGCCTTCACTTACACATGAAAGGGAATTTAACTGTTTAAAGCACAGATCGCGTTTGATGTAAAGGCCGTCAGCAGAGTGGCTCGCATTCCCTTCTATAGAAAGCGGTTGTCGTTTACGCCTTGAGTGGCGGCCGTCAGCCGAGATTCCCCCAGGAAGATGGGGAGAGTTGAAAACATGTTTGTAATAATGTGTTATGGAAATGTATTTGTCCTCACGATTTAAAGAAATATCAAGCAATTTGCAAATTACCTTTCTGCTAGTCTGCTTCTGCAAGTCCGAGTCACTTCACATACATAAAAAATAATCAATATTAATAAGATTATTATAATTTATTTACAATTTTGTGAAAAAAGAAGTTTTTAAGTGTATTTATTATCCTACATTGTATTTAGAAATTATGTTATGACTTTGCGCCAGACTAGCGGCACGGCATAGGATACGCATAAGTTGGAGTACTGAAATACTATTATGAGTAAACTTACGTATTTTAGGCCAAGAAAAGATGTATTACCCATAAAACAGACATTGAAGAAGATTAACAGCACGATCAATTCCACAATAGAATCCCTGCCGTATCGCGTGGGCGTCAGAAATGCACCGATGCAGCCTCTGCAGAAGGGTAAGACTCTCCAAAGGGCACTGTTAGAGGATCGACGTCTGTGAACCGTATGCTTAGGCTTGCAGGTGATGAGCTTTAAGAGTGTCAAGGGTGACCCGACATTATGGCTATCTTGGCTAGGAGCTCACTTGGCGGCCTAGTCTTGCAGACGGCCGTCGAGAGCCTCCATCTGGCTGCCCGTCAAGCTCAGCACCTATATGTTGTTCCCATTCCATTGCCCTTAATGCAAGCCCCCAACCCCTTTTATCAATAGGTGTAGAAGGCGGTTGCTGGAATGGTCTACATGATTCTAGGGAAAGTGTTAATCCTATCTGATGGCGAGAGATTTCCAGTTCTGAGTTTGGGAATGTGGAGCACCCCTTTGATGCACCACTTGCTGCCTCCTGGGTCATTTTCATTAGGTGGCACACCGGGAGTGGGTAGTCCTTGTTAGGATCCCATCTATGGTTTAAAATAGAAAAAATTTGTAGTTTAGAAAATGTATGTAGTCGAATTACATTAGACAATTGGATTATTAAACTTTATCGGCAATTAATATGACCACAGAGGTGTGAATATGCCTCAACGCAACGAAACGAAACCACAACTTCGCGAAAGAAAATATGATAGTAATATATAGGTATATATATAATATATATATATAGTATATATGAGAGGAGACGAAGAGAGAGAGAGAGAGAGATTGACAGTCTCACAGAAATAAGTAATAGATATAGACAGTCTTAGAAAATGTTCTGATCATCTGTGGAAGCACCTCCTTCAATCACCATTGCTCCTGGTCCACTTGTGAGCGTAGTAACCTGTTAGGTCCCACTCGTAATTAAAGTAGAAAAGACATAGTTGATAACAAAAATTGCCTGTATGTATTAAGAGAGATTATTTCACAACTTATCTCGGCATTAAATTACCACCACAGGTATGATTCCGCGTAAAACAAACAAAGCAAAATCCAAACTAATATTCATTAGTATCTATTTTGTTTTCTTTACTTAGCAGGGATGAACATGTCAATATTATGACTTATCCGAAACGTTGTTCCAGTATAATAATAAATGACGAGACAATCCATAGTCGCGATTAATCGCAGAAATAGTAACAAATAAAACGGTTTGGATAAAACATGCAACTTGCAATGTAATTAAGTGTATGTCCTGTAATAGGTTTTATTGGCGTTTTTATAAATAGTATGTTTTCTGTTACGCACGTAGTAATATGGGAAATATGACTGTTTTAGGTGCTCTTCGGTGCAGAGCGTTCGGCTAGAAACCCAAGGTTCCTAGTTCGAGTTCCGGCCCTTGCAACGGTCAGTTGTCACAGGGATCTTGTGGTAAAGTAAAGGAACCAAAACAATCTATTTGTCCTGCGCTAGTTAAAAGGGATGACTCATCGCTGTCTGGCTGATACGGACTTTAGGCCACTGACGACTTTATCTTTATCTTATATATAATACGGCTTGTTCTTAAATCTTCCTTATCGTCCTTGCCACCCCTGGTTAAAAAAACCGTCCAAAATTGTTAAGATGAAACTGGCAAAAATGTAATGCTGATTATCTGGTCTTTTAATCGACAGATCTTCTATTATTTGTCCCATTTTATTTCACCACCTGATTTTAAAAATGAAACATTCAAATCGTCTTGTGGTCGCTCAAGAGTCCTTACGTAAAATAAAATGAATTGAAAAAAAGAAGTTACGATGTTTCTTCTTTATTTGTAATATGTGAAATCTCTCTCGTCTCTCTTCTCTCTCCTCCTCTCTCTCTCTCTATATACTATATGATATACAATATTAATATATATATATATAATAAAATCTTTGCTCTTTTCACTATATCCACTTCACTCTTTATCTAGCTGTCTCTCTCTTTTAGTCTGTCCTTCTCTGCTGCCTTCTCGTCTCACTCATCTTTTCTCTCTGGCTGTCCACCTCTCTCTGCCCCCGTGCGTTCTCTCTTAAGTGTGATGTCGTTGTGACAGTATCAACCCTTTGCTTTCTCTCACTAGCCACGCCCCTCTCTCTCTTCGTCTGTCTCTCTCTTCTCCTCTCCTCTCGTCTCAACCCTCACGAAGTCTTCTATCTTCTTTTTTTTTCCTTTCTTTTCTCTCTTTCCTCGCTCTTCTCTCTTTTTCTTTCTCTGTCTGCCCGGCTCATAGCCGGTCTCTCCCTTGAATTTCTAACTCCCTCAGTCAGCCCTAGTCCGCGTGTCAATCCGTTTCTTTATTTTCGCCTCCATAGCCTCTTATGCTTCTGTCTGCGCTTGATTGCACTTCGCCAGGTCATCTTGCCCTCCGCATAGCGGCGTACAGTCTCGTCATCTCTCCGCTCTCTCTCCATCGTCGTAGCCATCTTGACTGATCGACAGTGTTTACGGGCATCGTCGTCCGTGTTGAGGGCTGATTTACGTCAGTATGCTACTGCGATCATAGACACCTGTTCCCGCTTAGATGTTCGGTAAGCAGCCGCTTTGTGCCGACATTTTTTGCTGATACGCATTGAAGGTCCTGAGAGTCAGGTTCTCGCGAGCATCTGTTTCTTCTCGAAATGCCTGTGCTCTTTGCTGTTAGTGCGTCCTGCGACTCAGTCAACCCTTGCGCCCTCTCTACATCTGATCCTACCTGGTCAGATTCCAGATAACTAACGATGATTGTAAAAGTTTCTTGGGTGAAAGAAGATGGTTTGTATCCGGGGCGGCACTCGAAATCACGGACTCGCGACTACAAACGCATTATCGCGGTAGATAGGAATACTGCCGAAGTAAGGTCACAGCTAATTTTCGAGCACGCAAATTGAAGTTGCGATGTGATAATTAAAAGTCGAGAGAGTAGCGCAGAGCAACCTGCTCCGACAGAGATGTGCCAGTGAAAGAGCCAAGTCCGACACCACTCTCGCCCACACGTAAAGGAAAATAATAAAAAGACAAATGCGAGTAAGTAAGAATCTGAAAAGACATGAGTTAATACAGAGATAGGTAGTAATGAAAGACTAAAAGAAATAGAAAGAGAAAGAAATGATAGGCAAAAGAAATCAAAACACAAGGATAATATTAGTTAACATGAGTATGGAGCGTATGAGGATGAAAGTGGAAAAGGAGAGCTAAAGGAGAAATAGCCGAGAAGCAGGAGAAAAAGAAGAAACGAAATATTGCAGAGATGAGATGGAGACAAAAACGAAAGACATTAAAAAGGGAGAAAAGGGGAGAAGAAGAAGAAACGAAACTGAAACGTTTGTACAGGATGAGGTTTGATGGAATGAAGAGCAAAAGATAATTAGTGGAGAATGAACAAGAAAACGAAACTGATTGTTTACGACGAGATGGCGTGATAGGAGAAGGGCAAAAGGAAAGGTTAAAAAAAAATGGGGATGAGGAACGAGAAAAATCAACGAATTTAATTAGAAGAGATGAGGTGACGTGGAGAAAGAGGCAAAAGAAGCGTGTATAAAGAGAAAGGAGAAAAGGATATGAATAAAGACACGAAACATTAGTACAGTAGATTGTGAGTTTGCTTGAACAAGGAAACGAAGAGAGAATGGAGATAAGTAGTAAACTGAACACGAAAAGCGTATCTTATGTAGGATGTGTAAAAGGCAAGGAAAGGTTAAAAAAAAGATGGACGAAATGAGAAACGAAAAACGATAAACGTTATAAAGTTTAACGATAAAGTGACGGCGCGAAGAAGAGCAAAAGAAGAGTAAAAAAGAAATGAAAAGGAAAACAACAACGTTATACAAAGATTAGTTATATAGAAGAAATGATAGGAAGAATAAATCAAGAAAAATGGAAAAGAGCAATATAATACGGCAGAAACGGACTGATGTTGATGGGGAAAGAAACGCAAGCGAAGTAAAATTAGAGAATGAGAGAAAGAAAAACGAAACGAAACCGTTTGTAAAGATTTAGTTCTGCGGAAAAGGAACACAAAGAAAGGTAATAAAAAGAAGAATGGAGATAATGAAGAAAAACGAACGCATAATCAGTACGAGAGATTTTGATGCGTTGAATGGCGACAAAAGGAAAGTAGGCAAAGGAAACCAATAAACTTAGTCGAAGAAATCCGAGATACAAAGTAGAAAGAAGAAACGGAAGGCGAATACGTAACTTTAGTACAGAGATTAGGTTGAGCGAAAGAAAAGACGCAAAGGGAAAAGGTTAAAATAAGAGAATGATACAGAGAAAACGAACGAAATGTTCAGTACGAGATTAGTTGATTGGGAAAGAAAGAGCAAAAGGAAAATGTAAAAAAGGAAATGATACAGGAGAAACGGAACGAAATGTTCAGTACAGAGAATTGGTTGATGGCGAAAGAAAGAGCAAAGAAATTAAAAGAGAAATGGATACATGAGAAAACGAGAAAGCAGACAAATGTTCAGGTATGATCGAGAGAGCAAGGATAATGTAAAAAGAATGATACGATGAAGAATTGAAGACCATAGTTAGGAAGAGAGATAGGAAATGTAAAAGGAGATGGAAAGCGAGATAACTCGAACGGATTTCAGTATAGAGTGTGTAGCGAAAAGATTATGAAGGTAGAAAGAGTGAGGAATAACGTAAGAAGAGATTTAGTTAAGCCAAAGAATGGAAAAGGTAAAATGGAAATGGAGAAAGAAAAAAACGAAACGAATGTTTCGTAAAAGAGTTATGATAATTCATTAGAGGCAAAAGAAAGGTAAAAAGAAAAATACAAAAGGGAAATAAGAACGTTTGGTGAGGAGATGACCGTATGGCGGGGAAAGGCGCAAAACTAAAAGTAAAAAGAGATATTGGAGGGAAAACGAAACGAAGCGTTTATAATGGATTATTTGATGGCGGACGAAGAACAATGGAAAAATAAAAGATGAAACTGTAGAAAGGAAAAAAACGAAACGTTAAGAAGAGAGATAAGAAACGAAACAGAGACATAAAAACTGATCTCACAGCAACAGAACTAATATCAACTAACCTTTCCCAATTCTTAATGTCATTCACCCCTGCTGTCTGGTGTTTCTTTAAAGCTACAAGTAAAGGAAGACAGTAGCTATGGGTTTATTTCTATGTTCGAGCCTGCATGTTAAGCAAATCTTTCCCGCCCTCGTGGGGGGCAATTAGAATGCATCGATGCAGACCTCTGAGAGGATAACAGACTCCCAGTGGCACCTGTGCCGGGTGGCGACCGTGAAGCTTAACGGATAAGCCCAGGTGGATGAGCAGTCATGACTTGCAATGACTCCAGTTGGCCCTATTTGGGCGTAGAGATGAGGCGTCTTGAGAGCCCATCGATCATCGCTGGGTCCAGCAAGCCTAGCACTTAGATGCTTTTCCAACCCTATTGCGCCTTAATGGCAAAGCCGCCCCAGCCCCTTCTATCATATGGGTGCTGGAGAAGGCGGTGGCTGCGTGCTACATGTCCCTGGAATATGACGTTCATACTTCTATCATGATGTGAAGATTCAGTTTTTAGAGGTTGGGGAATGGTGTCCCCTTCACACCATTGCTCCTCTGGTCCTACTCTGACCCGGATGGTAGTACTCTTTTTAAGGTCGGGCATCTATGTGTTCAATAAAAATTATTTAAAAAAGTTTTGTATTATCGTTAAGAATTGATGTAATTCAAATCTTATTCGTGCATTGAAATGACCAACTGAGGTTGATAGCCCGTAAAACTAAACAAGACCAAACTAAAAGTTTAATAATTTAGATTATCATACTTGGCATGACCCACAGGTGCTGTTAGTTAATATGATTGTTAATTGTGATTTCAGCAGTATAAACGGTTTTTAATAGTGTCAAGATCGAATGCAAGTGCTCTTCGATTAAGCGCTTTCTTTAAAATCAATGCATTCATATGCATCGATATTCAATAAACGCCAATTAAATCCTAGGCATCTATAATGTAAGCGGAAATTCGAATTTTTCACACTATAATAGGTATTAAAGTTCTCAATCTCCGCAATTCTTCATTGATTACTTTGGTTTGGCATCAAATGAATCTACCAGAAAAGCAATATCGAAACTTAAAAATAGGTGATTTTTTCTGGACCTAAAGGGGTTACCTAACTTAAATTCAAATAAAACGACTACCGACCATTGTCATGAAAATATGTGATGTTCAGCAGTATAGGGGTTAAAGTGATGTAATACTTATATATGAACACCCAAAGGGCCTTATTTCCGTACGTGTACTGAAACAAAAGTGGCGAGAAGGCTGGATAATTTTGGCTAGGGCTTGGTTCGTAATATATTTTGAAAAAGTTCATAGTCGTTTCTATCATGCCATGGGGTCTGCGACCTTATGTGGGCTGTACAAAGATTTTTCCTCGTGATACCTGGTCCCAAGACCATCTTATGGTACTATTCCTGTTGGCCACGCGCAGAATTCAATCAGCCTTGCCTCCTTTTTATGCTTTTCTCTCCGTCACTCAAGCACTTGTGATATGAGACGTTTTCCATCTGAAAGTGAGTAGCTTCGTAGGTTGATGATAGTTTTTTCTGGGTGCTGGCGGGTGGTAATTTTTACTACACTTTGCGTGCACAGCATTCAGGAGAAGGAAAAACACACTCAATGTCCCTTTTTTATGAGTCAAATATTGGGCTTTGTATGTTTGAGATACTACTGGCTTTACGTTATTATACCAAACTTGCTCTCTTCCAACTATCTTACCTCTCTCTCTTCTTTCTTTCTTTCCTCTGTCGTCTATCTCATCTCCCACTCTTTTCCCTCTCAGCCTCTCGTCCCACTTAACCCCTCTCTCTCTCTCCTCTCCTCTCTCATAATCTATCTATATAATATTATATATATATATAATAGTATATGATATAACGAATATATATGTTGTATGTTTTTGTACTATATGTATGTGGTGTATTTAAAAAATTCAAACCTAACAAAAACTGAGACAAACTTTGTCAATAACTATTCGACTTTTCTTTCTCTCTCCTCTGCTCTCGCCCTCTCTCTTCTCCTCTCTCTCTCTTATAATATATAATTATAATATATATTATATTATATATAATAATATATATTATATATATAGAGTATTATTTATATGAATATAGACCCTACACTAACATTATTCATTGCTTAAAAAACAGTATTTTTATCTTTTATCTTTATAATCAAAGTACAGAATACTCGAAACCATTATAACGGTAATATATATATAGTATATAATAATTAATAATTAATAGTATCAAGTATATATGATATATTATAGTATATCATAAGAGTTACAGGGAGAGATAGAGAGAGAGAAGAGAATTTTCAGGTTTAAATAAAATGAGTGGTAAAAACTGCAGCGTGCGGCTAATAAGACTTACCACTCATTTTATTTTTCACCTGTGTTTTTTTCAAATTGTCTCGACGATACTACACATCATTCCGCACACACACACACACACACCACACACAACATAGTATATATATAATCTATATATCCGTCGATTCGTGTCATTACCTAGCACGGAAGCTGTTGGCATTTCACTGAAGCGCTAATACCGGGAAGAGGTATGAAATCCAATATAATTTCTACCTCCCAGCTATGGTTAGATAGTACGTCCACGACATGGCCCCTTCAGCTTGATAGGTAATCAGTCTAGGGAGAGGGAGCCATTTCTTCCCCGTCCAAATAGTTCTGTTTCACCGATCAACGCAGTATATCAAGAGTATCCTCTCTAGACTGTTACCACAAAGCTGAAGGCCAGTGGTGCGCTACATAACCCATACTGAGGTAGAATAGAGGATCATACCTTGCAAGGGTATTACGGCTATGTGAGAATCCAACACTTCGTGTATGAATCGAACACGAATCGACAATATAAAATAATATATATACAGTCTTTTTGGTTTTGGTGTGTGTGTGTGTGTGTGTGTGTTGTGTGTGTGCGTGTGTGTGTAGTAATATGTGAGACATTGAAAAAACACAGGTTAAGAATAAAAGAGTGGTAAGTCTATTTAGACGACGCGCATTTTTTTTTTTTTTTTTTTTTTTTTTTTTTTATTTTCGTTTTTTACCACTCATTATTTAAACCTGAAAAATCCCTCTCTCTCTTCCCCTCTCTCCCTATATAATAATATATATAATATAATAATCTTATAAGATATATATAAATATATAAATAATATTATACGTATAAGGTTTCGAGTATCCACTTATAAAAAATAAAAAGATAAAAATACTGTTTTAAGCATATAAATTAGTGTATGGTATATATGATAATATATATTTATAATATATAATACTAATATAAAAATAAAATAAGATATATAATATTATATAAAAGAGAGAGAGAGGAGGAGAGAGCAAGGAGAGAGAAGAAAAGTGATAATTAATTGAAAAGTTTGTCTCAGCTTTTTGTTATGGATATTGTTAAAAAAAACAGCACACAGTACACAATACAAAAAACATACAACACTATATAATATATATACATATATACATATATAAGTATAATAATATATATAGATATGATAGATAAGAGAGAGAAGAGAGAGAGAGGGTAGATGAGGGGAGAGAGAGTGAGAGGGAAAAAGTGAATATGGATAGAGACAGGGAAACGAAAGAAAAGAATAGAGAGGAAATAGATTGCGAAGAGGGCCATTGTTGTTTAATAACGTAAGCAGTGTCATTTCAAACATAAAAGCCAATATTGCACTCAATAAAAAAGGGGACATTGAGTGGTGTTTTCCTTCTCCGAAAATGTGTGCACGCAAAGTGAAAATTCACCACTCACCGCAGCACCCAAGAAAAAACTATCATAACCTAATGCTATCACTTTCAGATGGATAATACGTCTTCATATACAAGTGTTGAGTGACAAGGACGCCATCAAAAAGGAGGCAGCGATGAATCTGCGCGTGGCAACAGATAAGTACGGGCATAAAGATGTCTGTGGGACAGGTATCAACGAGTGAAAAAATCTTTGTGACACGCCCATAAGCGTGCAGACCCCACTGGATGATAAGAAACGATATAACTTTCAACACAAATATTAAGAACGCAGCCTGCAAAATGTCACTTCTCGCACTTTGTTCTAGCACTATAAAAAAAACGCCTGGGGGGAGGGTTTTTTGGGTGTCATTATATAATTTTAACATCATTTAATCCGCTTATCACGCGGGGGGGGGGGCTCTTTGTGTCCTGAAAATCACATATTTCTGACCAATTGTCGTGTCGGTTTATGAATTTAGACTTATGGTACCCCTTATAGGTCAGAAAAATCACCTATTTTTAAGTTCGATATTTGCTTCTGGTAAATTCATTGATGCCAAACAAATGTAATCAATTGTAAGAATTTGGCGAGATATGAAACTTTAATCACCTATTAGAGTGTTGAAAAATTTCGATTTCGTAAAATTTAAATTGGATTTATTGGCTTAATGATTTGCGATCATAGGAATGGCATTGATTTAAGGAACGCTAATCGAAGGATTGGCATTGATTTGAACACTAAAAAAGCCCTTATACTCGAAATCAGCAACTTAACTATATTGAAACTAACAAACTGTGGTATGCACAGTATTTTAACTAAATTATTACAACGTTAGTTTGTTGGTGGTTACGCATATCACCTCAGTGTGTCATTTTAATTACATAAAACGATTGACAATACTCAAATTCTAACGATATAGAACTTGTTTTATAATAGCATATTTTCTTTTGAACAATAGATGGGACGCTTAACAGGTATAGCACTCGGGTCAGAGTGGACCAAGGGAGCAATGGTGATGAGGGGGCACAACATTCCCCAACCTCTAAAACGGAATCTCACCATCAGATAGATTATAACGTCATTCCCAGGACATGTAGCTCCAGCACCGCATTCTAGCACCATGATAGAGAGGTGCTGGGGCTTGCCAAGGTGCAATAGGGTTGGAAAAGTCCATATAGGTGCTGAGCTTGACGTGACCAGCCGATTGATCGGAGGGGGCCTCCTCAGACCGGCCCTCTAGCCAAGAAGGGCCAAAGTGAGTATGCATCAGTCCATGAACTGTCTCATCCAGCCTGCTTAGGCTTAAGCATCACGGGTCGCCACCCAGCGCCAACAGTGGCCCATTGGGGGAGTCTTATCCGCTCTGCAGAGGTGCAGTCGGTGCGTCTAATGCCCCAGCCAGACAGCGGGGAAAGATTTGCTAAAGACAAGGCCCCACATAGAAAATAACGCATAGGCTATTCTTTTCAGTCCTTCTTGGTAGCTTTAAAGAAGCACCAGACAGCAGGGAGTGAATTGACATAAATTGGGAAAAGGTTAGTGATATTGTTCGGGTGCGGTTGAGATCAGTTTTATGTCTCGTTTCGTTTTCTTACTCCCCCCCTTTTCTAACGTTTCGTTTTTCCTCTACATTTCATCTTTATTTTTTTCCAGTTCTTTTCTTCCGCCATCAACATAATCTCTATACAAACGCTTCGTTCGTTTTCGCCTCCATACTCTTTTACCTTTTATTTCGCCTTCACCGCATATCGCTCATCTCCCACCAACGTTCGTTTCCCCGTTGTATTTTCTTTTACCTTTCTTTGCTCTTCAATGACATTATCATAAACTCTTTACGAAACATTTCGTTCGTTTTTCTCTCCATTTCTCATTTACTTTCCATTGCTTTTCTTCTGCTACACTCTATCTCTGACAAACGTTTAGTTTGGTTTCTCCCTTCACCCTCCTCTTTCTACTTTCATAGCTCTTCTTCATATAACCTCATCTGCTATACGAAGATTTCGTTCGCGTTTTCTCCTGTTCCATTCTCCTTTACATTTTCCTTTGCTCTCTTTCGCCATAACTAATTTCTGTACTCGAATTTCGTCCGTTTTCTCCTGTATCTTTTCTTTTACATTTTCACTTGCTCTTTCTTCGCATAACCTAATTTCTGTACTGGGGAAAAATTTCGTTCCGTTTCTCCTGTATCCATTTCTCTTTTTACATTTTCCTTTGCTCTTTCTTCGCCACAACCTAATCTCTGTACTGACATTTCGTTCCGTTTTCTCCTTATCCATTCTCTTTTTACATTTTCCTTGCCTTTCTTTCGCCATCACCTAATCCTGTACTGAACATTCGTTCCGTTTGCTCTGTATCCATTTCTCTTTTTTATACTTTCCTTTGCGCCTTTCTTCGGCACTCAACCTAATCTCTATAACTAAAACGTTTCGTTCGTTTTCTCTTTTCTTCATTTCTCATTTTATCGCTGTCGTTTTTTTCTCCGGCACACTAAAAGTTTATTTTTATGCAATTGTCCTTTCTTTTGAATTGCATTTCTTCCGCTATCAAAATCATTCTCTATATAAATGTTCGTTTTTTTTTCTTTCTCCACTGTTTCTTTTTTAACTTTTCTTTTGTTCTTTCTGGCGTGCTATTGAATCTATAACTCTGTATTAAATCTTTCGTTCATTTTCTTCTTTCTCTCAATTCTCTTTTTACCTTTACGCTTTCGCGTATTCTTCCACGCATCAACATCATCGCTTTTCTGCACGTTTCATTTACTCCTTTTCTCTGCATTTCTCTTTTTAGTTTTTCCTTTTTCGTTCATTCAGCCATCAACTAATCTTTGGTACTGAATAAGTTTTCGTTCGTTCTATCCCTTTCCATTTCTCTTTATACCTCTTCTTTGCTCTTTTTCTCCTCGTCAACCTCATCTCTTTATTAAACGTTTATTTTTCTCATTCTCATTTTTTAAACTTTTCCTTTGCTCTTCTAACGCCATCCTGAACAAAAGATCTTCGTTTCTAGGTGTTCATTGTTTTTAACGTATACCTTTGCTTGCTTTCTTCCCTTCACAACCTCATCACGTACTAAACATTTTGTTTCGTTTCTTTTTCTCCCTTTTCTCCATTGTCTTTTTACAATCTCTTTTTGCCCTTTTGCATTCCACATCAAAACCTCATCTCTGTGAGCAAAATGATTTCGTTTCGTTTTTTTTCGTCCCTGCATCATTTCCCATTTCGCTCTTTCCTTTTCTTGCCCTTTCATCCATGCATCAAACCTCATCTCTGTTACTAAGTATGATCGTTTCGTTTTAATTTTTTCCTCAATTTCCCATTTCGTTCTCTTTCATCTTCTTTCTTTGCTCTTCATTACCACAACCCTCAATCTCTCGTATTAAACACGTTCATTTGCTTTTCTTCTTCTTTTCTCCCATTTCTCTTTTTTAATAGTCTCTTCCGTTTCTTTGTCCATTGCATTCCATTTTCTTTTCTTCTTTTCAGCCGTCGTGCCTTTCTTCGACTTTCTCACCTAGCTGCTCACTTCTCCCACCTTTTTACCGCTCGCATCTCGATTGGTTACGTATATTATCCTTTTGTTTTCGATTTAACTTTGCCCTATCTTCGTGTTTTATCTTATTTCTGTTAGCATTTGTTTTACCCTTTTTTTCACAGAATTTTTATTTATGTTATCTGTTTATTTAGATTTTCCTGTGCACGTTCTGAAGAGAAGCTGGTTGACTTGGGACCCATCAAAGGCGAGATGCCCGATTTGCGGGAACAACAGTTGCCTCGGTCTCTCCGGGATTTTCAATTTCACACAATATAGAAGATTGTTGCCGTGCGAAAAGCGTGACACTCCCGAATAAATCAGATCACATGGTGTGACCAAATGCCGAACCCGCCCCCAACAAACAAACACATTCACACGCATAAAAGAGAGCAAGGAAAGAGAGAAAGAGAGAAGAGATGAGAGAGAGAGAGAGTAGGGGCATATAAGAGAGAGAGAGAAGAGCAACAAAGAGACAGAGAGAAGAAGAAAAAGATAGAGAGAAGAGAGCGAAAAAATGAAGAGAAAGGACTTTGTAGGCACGCGACAGGGTGAGAGAGAGGAGCGAGAGAGAGAGAAAGAGAGAGAGAGAAGGGGGTCAGACAGAGGGCAGAGAGAAAGAAGAAAGAAATAGAGAGAAATAAGAGAAGAAAAGAGAAAAAAAGTAAGAGCAGAAGGATTGTGAGGTGAGAGAGTAGGAGAGAAGAAGAGAGAGGAGAGAGAGAAGAAGAGGGCTGCTAGTGAGCAGAAAGAAAGGTTGATACTAGTACGAGACACATGAAAGAGAGAGAGGGGGAAGAGAATGAGAGAGAGTAAAGAGAGAGTGAGACAGAGTAGAGACAAGAGATGAAAGAGAAAACGAGGAGGACTAGTAAGATGAGAGTGGTGATAGAGGAGAAAGAGAAAGATATAGTATATATAGTATATACTATAAAAAATGATATAGTTATAATATATATAGATGAGAGAGAGAGAGTAGAGAGGAGAGAGAGAGAGAGAGAGATCAAATATGTACATAATATGAAGAAACATTGTAACTTCTTTTTTCAACTTCATTTTTTAATCTTTAGCGTTAGGCATCTGAGCGACAGCCAGACATTGGAATGTTTCATTTTTTAAATCGGTGAAATAAAATGGGACAAATAAGAATATCTTCGATAAGCAAACCAGAATAATCAGCATTACATTTTTGGCAATGTTCATCTTGGAACTTTTGGACGGTTTATTTTTAACTCATAGGGGTGAGGGATGATACGAAGATTTAAGAAACAAGCGTATTAATATAGAAGATAAAGAAAAGTCGTCTAGTGCCTAAAGTCGTATCAGCCAGACAGCGATGATAGTCTATCCCGTTTAACCTAGCGCTAGACCAAATAGATTGTTTTGCGTCTCCTTACTTTACCACACGATCCCTGTTCTACACATTGAGTTGCAATGGCCGGTACGAACTAGAACCTTGTGTTCTAGCGTAACGCTCTGCCGACGCGAGAGTCACTAAAAAGCACTCAATTTCCACATTTATTACGCTAAAGAAAATACTAATTTTNAAGAGATAAAAACGCAATAAAACCTATTAAGGACATACATTCTACATTGGCATTGATGTGTTTTATTCAATACCGTTTTATTTTTTGTACTATTTGGATTAATCGGACTGTTGTCTCGTCATTATTATTATCTGAACAACGTTTCGGGAAAGTTATAAATGACGTTATCCTGTAAAGGTAAAGAAACAAAATAGAATCTAATGAATTTAGTTTGGTTTTGCTTTGTTTTGTTTATCGGCATATCAACCTTGGTGGGTATTTATGCCGAGAAAGTTGTGAAATAAATTCTTCTTAATACATAAGGCAATTTTTGTTTATCAACTTATGTTTTTCTATTTAACCTATAGATGGGACCCTAACAGGTACTACCGCTCAAGTGGACCAGGGAGCAATGGTGATGAAGGGGTGCTTCACAGATAGATAGACAGATATTTTTCTAAGACTGTTTCTTATCTATCTATCTACTTTTGTGAGACTGTTCAATCTCTCTCTCTCTCTCTCTTCTCTCTCTCTCTATATATATATATATATATATATAATTATATATATATATATATATTTTTTTCGCAATAGGTTTGGTTTCGTTTCGTTTCGTTTTCGGCATATCAACCTCTGTGGGTCATTTAATGCCGATAAAGTTTTGAAATAAATCAATTCTTAATGGATAATACAATTTTTATAATACATTTTTCTATTTAACCCATAGATGGGACCTTAACAGGTACTACCACTCCGGGGTCAGAGTGGACCAGGGAGCAATGGTGATGAAGGGGTGCTCCAATTCCCCAAACCTCCAGAACTGAACCCTCGCCATCAGATAGAGTTTAACGACATTCCCAGAACATGTAGACCGCTTCAGTCACCGCCTTCTAAGCACCCATATGATAAAAAGGGGTTGGGGGCTTTGCCATAAGGGCAATAGGATTGGGAAATCATATGGTGCTAGGGCTTGACGTGGGCCAGCCAATTGATCGGAGGAGGCCTCTCCGACCGCCCGTCTAGCCCAAGATAGGGCCAAAGTGGAGTATTGCAAAGTCATGATTGCTCATCCACCTGGACACTCCTTAAGCATCACGGGTCACCACCCCGGCCAACAAGTGGCCCATTGGGAGAGTCTTACCCCTCTGCAGAGGTGCAGTCGGTGCATTCTGACGCCCCAGCGACAGGGCGGTTAATGAATTATGTGCTGTAATTTTTTTTCAATGTTTGTTTTTATGGTAATATTTTTCTTTGGCTAAAAAGTAAGTTTATATAATAGATTTCAATACAATTTATTGTATGCAGAACTTGTCCAATAAAATATTTCATAGAATGTAAGAATAAATAATAAAATTTTTTTTTCAAAAATGAATAAATATATAAATAATCTTTAATTCAGATTTTTTGTAATGGAAGTTGACTCGACTTGCAAGAGAGATAGAGAAAGGTAATTTTGCAATATTGTATTTCTTTTAAATCGTGAGAGACAAATACATTTTCCATAAACACAATTA